>CM073442.1:45577928-45897928 GCA_037074515.1 Mimosa bimucronata
GTCCAAAGTGTCCAGGTAATGAAATAGACGTTTATTTACAGCCAATGATTGAAGAGCTAAAACAGTTGTGGGAAGAAGGGGTGGAAACATATGATGCACACACAAAATCAAATTTCAACTTGCACGCTGCAGTATTATGGACAATAAATGACTTTCCTGCATATGGAAATCTTTCAGGGTGGTCAACGAAAGGTAAGCTTGCATGTCCGTGTTGCCACAAAGACACACATTGCATTTCATTAAGGAATAAGTTAGCTTACATGGGCCATCGACGCTTTCTTCCGCAAGGTCACCCATGGCGTAAAGATGTGAAGTCATTTGATGGGAATGAAGAACACGGTGCTCCACCAATTCCGTTAACTGGAGATGAAGTACTTATGCAGTTACAACAATTGGGTGATGTGTCGTTTGGAAAAGTTCATAAACGAAAGCGCCATACAGAGACTAAGGCTTACAATTGGAGGAAAAAAAGCATTTTTTTCCAATTGCCTTACTGGAAAGCATTGTTGATAAGACACAATCTTGACGTGATGCATATAGAAAGAAATGTTTCTGATAATATTGTGTCAACGATAATGGATTTGGTTGGAAAAACCAAGGACACATTGAAGAGCAGATATGATTTGATGGACCTGGGCATTAGGCGTAATTTACACCCGGTTGGTGAGGGTAATAATGCTTCAAAGCCTCGTGCTTCTTACACACTATCATCGGAACAGAAACTAGATATTTGTAAATTCTTAGCCAACATAAAGGTGCCTGATGCCTTCGCATCTAACATTTCAAGGTGCGTCAACATTAATGAGAGGAAAATATTTGGTTTGAAGTGTCATGATCATCATGTGCTATTGCAAGAGTTATTGCCTGTTGCAATACGTGGACTATTACCTCCTAAAGTATGTGAACCAATTATAGAAGTGGGAAGGTTTTTTAAGAACATTTGTTCTAAGTGTTTAACATGTGAAGAACTTGACAAGCTTCAAAGCCAAATAATAGTAACCTTATGCAAGTTAGAGACTATCTTCCCGCCTGCCTTCTTCGATGTCATGGTACACTTGCCAATACATTTAGCACAAGAAGCAAAACTTGGTGGGCCTGTTCAATATCGTTGGATGTATCCCATAGAAAGGTAAGATACTTTATTAAACCATATTTCTATTACATTCACATCATTAAATACCTACCACTCAAGTTTAAGCAACTTTTTTGTTGTAGGTATTTGCGATCACTAAAATCAAATGTTCGCAATATGGCTCGACCTGAGGGATCAATTGCAGAAGGATATTTAGTAGATGAAAGTCTCACATTTTGCTCGCGGTACTTACAAGATTTTCCTACAAAATTCAATGTGCAACGTAGGAATGAGGAAAATGATGTTGACACCAATTATGAACTATCAGTATTCAAGAGAAGTGGTGAACCTAGGGGACAGTATGATACAATCTCTCTTTCCCATGAAGAGTATTGTCAAGCGAGAATGTATGTCCTCCAAAATTGTGAAGAAGTTTGGCCATTCATAGAGTAAGTTTGTCTTACTTAAAAATGGTGTATTTGTAATCTATATTTTTCTTACTTGTGTAAACCTTATAGGGAATATCAGAATATGCTTGGAACCCAACAAGAATCAATGAGTAAGCAAAGACAATATGAGGAGTTTCATGATTGGTTTCGTTCCCGAGTAAGCATTAGTATTTTGGACGTTGATGTGTGTATTAGTTTTTATTAGTATGAGATATTTAAAAAATGGTTTTTGTTTGTATAGGTGCTGACACTGTCCATTCAAGGCAACTTAGGTCCTGAACTTGACAGTTTATCCATTGGTCCTATGAAGGTAGTAAGGCGTTATTCCATGTTCATAGGCAATGGATTTCGCTTCCATACAAAAGATCGAGCTACAGGGAAACAAACTCAAAATAGTGGAGTCATGGTAAAGGTTGATATTGGTAACGTGGATAAAGAATATTATGGTGTGTTAGAGCATATTTATGAGTTGTCTTATGTAGGAAATAAGAAAATATACTTGTTTAAGTGTCATTGGTGGGACGTGGATAATTTAGATGAAGGATATAAGGTCGACAAGCATGGGTTCACGAGTATTAACACTCAATATTCATTGGAAACTGATGAACCATTCATTTTATCATCTCAAGCGGAGCAAATTTTCTATGTTGACGATATTGTTCATCCTGGTTGGCTTGTTGTGATAAGAACAAATCCACGAGACTTGTTCAATATGCTAAGTGTGAATGATGATGATGATGATGCTGGTAGAAGGGGAAATGTTACTACATTTGATGAAGACGCTTATCAACAATTGGTGGTTGACTTGAATATTAATGCTACAAATCTTGATGTTCCTGATATTTTCATTGACTTAGGCGATGATGTTGTACCACCACAAACTTCTATGGAAGCAGGAGCACCATCACATAGGCAGACTCATTTATCATCTCATGAAAATAATGATGAGGAGGATGTGCTTGATGATAATGATAGAGATAGTGAAGAAGAAAGTGACATAAATGATGAAATGGAAGAGAGTGACTCAGAAGATATCTATAGTAGTGATAACTTCTCAGAAGAATCAATTGAATGAATTTAGTGTCATTATCAATGGTATTTTAATTATAATTAATTAAATGTGATTTTATACTTCTGTTCTTTTTAGAGAATATGCTAAATTTTGTACATCCTTACAGGATATGTCTGGACTTCGAGGAAGAGGTGGGAGTTCTCGTTTACTTAGCATAAGGAGAGGACATGGCTCACTTAGTAGTGGCGGTACTTGCTCTATGCCTAGTACTGGTGGTCCTCAGCATGAGAATCAGCCTGACAACTCCGCTCCAACTGAAAATAGTAGTGCGGGTAAATTTTATTGACACTAACGTGATTTTACTGACACTTAACCTTTATTTTTGAATGCCTAACACATATTTTAACTGTTCCATTTGAATGATAGGCTCTACTAGCACAATCATTAAGAGGAGAGGTGTATATAAATCAATCAATGTGGAATCGAGAACAAGATTTTCAAAGATTAAAGTTCAATTATCAGATAAGGTGGCCAGACCAGTCGGACCGGGAGCAAGAGACTTAGCTAACTATTGTGGGTTGACAATGAGGACAACAATATCTTTTCGGCAATGTGTCAAGTGGGAGGATGCTTTTAAAAAATATGGTGAAGATATTCTATTCAAAGTGAAGGTACTATCCTTAAATTGAAATGTTGGTGTTTCTAAAAAATGATACCTGCTTTTGTGCTTATGAGCTATTTGACCCTTTATGTTAAAACAAACAATTCTCACATGGTCACACTATTATTTTTGTTATTATTTATCTGTAAATAGTTTAAAGTTCAAGAAGCTTAGTTGAATTTGACTTAAAGTTTTGGGGAGTAATAATATACATATATAAAATAAAGTTTTAAATGGGTATAATTTGGTGAGGGGTTATTTTTTATATAGATTATAAAGATTAGGAGGTTTATTATTAGTAAGTTTTAGAGGTTATGGAACCTATTTATGCATGATTCTAAGTTCAAGGAACTTTTATGTGATTTAGCTTTCTATTAAATAATAATACAGACATTGTTATGTGTATATATATATCTCCTTGTGATTAGTTAATTAATCTTTACTGTTAGTTATAGGCTGATTTTTTAAAGATACACATTAAATAGTATTTTTTTTTATAAGTTTCATATTTGTTAGTATTGAAATTGTTCAGCAAAAAATGAAATGACATAGCAAATGAAAAAAAAAATCTAGATATTATTTTGTTCTGTTTCACTAGGAAATATATCATGTTTAATTTTTTTCCCCAATATTAATAGTATTATTGTCTCAATTAGGGTTAATACAACTTTTGGCTGTCATTTATATTTTTCAGAACAAATTTGAACCTGCGATTGCTGGACAAGAAGAAAAGTTTGATATGTATTTAAAAATCGCTCTCCAAAAAGCATTTAACAATTGGAAGAGCAAATTGCATGAACACTACAAAAAATATGCAAGTGATGAAGATAGGTTAGCTAACCCACCTGAGCAGATAAGTCCTGAAGATTGGGAGTATTTATTGACATATTTTAAATCCCCTAAATTCCAGGTACCTTACCAATTTTTGAAATGAACTCTCATTATTTGCTCAATCAAATACTTATTAGTTAACTAACTTTATTATAGACTGTGAGTGCTAGAAACAAGGGAAACAGAGCGAAACAGGTTACAAAACATACTTGTGGTTGTTTATCATTTACTGAAGTAGATTACTCTGTTGTAAGTTCAATCTCTCTCTTTTACTTTGATTTATGTTTTACTTAATTTTCTATCTTTTAGTATACTACTTGTATTTTTTTATTTTACTTTGTAGACTGACCCTACAACTGGAGAATGTCCACCGCTGGAAGAGTTGTGGCAGATCAAACACACCAGAAAGACGGCAGATGGACTGTTAGAGTGGTCAGATCCTGCCGCCGAAGAAGCTTATGTATGTATGGTACTATTTATTCTTGTTTTGTTCATGACTATTTGTTTTATTCCATAACTTCATACTTTTAATGCAGATGCAAATGAGGGATCTAAGACAAACGCAGGAACTACAAGGTGATGTCCAGATGACCGATGATGACATATTAACCAGTGTTCTTGGGCAGAGATCTGGATATGTTAGAGGAAAGGGTTATGGAGCACAGCCTTTTAGGAAGAGAGATCGCCCTCAATCGAGTCAAACTTCAATTGATCAAGTGCGAATACAGATACAACAAGACTTTGAGAAGAAAATTCAAGAGGAGCGAGAAAAATATGAGGCAAACCTTGCTGCAGAACGTGCAAAGATGGAAGAAGAGCGTGCAACAGAGCGAGCAAAGCTAGCAAAGATGGAAGAAGAACATGCAGCAGAGCGAGCAAAGCTAGCAAAGATGGAAGAAGAACATGCAGCAGAGCGAGCAAAGCTAGCAAAGATGGAAAAAGAGCACACGCAATGGGAACAAAGAATGGAGCAAAAAATGCAAGCTCAATTCGCTGCCATGATTAAAAACATGCAAGCAAATCCCCATCCTTAGTCTTTTCATCTGACTTGGTATTTATATATGTTGAGCACTTTGAATATTATGTATAAGATTGTGTTTTGAAGTACAATATAATTGATTTTATTAGTATAATGTATTGTTGTTGCCAATATTTAATTTTTAAGTCATTTATTTATTTGTTTATGGGATATATATTTAATGGCAAATGAATATCAATCAATTTAATTTTTTTTTCTTAAAAAAGGGTTTCAGCGGCGACAAAAGTCGCCGCTGAAGGGTCTATCATCGGCGGCGACATTAGTCGCCGCCGAAGGCCACAGCTTCCGTGGCGACATTTATGGCCTTCAGCGGCGACAATTTGTCGCCGCGGAAACTATATTTTTAGCGGCGACCTTCCCTTGTCGCCGCCAAAGCCTTCGGCGACGGCCACATAGGTGGCGACTTGGCGGCGACTTTTTGTCGCCGCGAAAGGTTTTTGGCGGCGACATTTTAGTCTTTTGGCGGCGACTTTTGTCGCCGCCGAAAGTCGGTGTTTTTGTAGTGTTTGCATCCTTAATTTATTCAAAACAATCAACTTGATATTATAATTAGGACCGAGGGAATATATAGATAGTCACCTTGGTATCTATATATCCATATATATTTGCACAAGGTTCCGATGTATTTTTGTTTTGATGTTTTCACAACTCCATTCGCAAGCAAATCAAGTAAATTATATAACCAGGCAAAAAAAAAAAAAATCAAGTAAATTATAAAAGCAACGTTACACTATGCTGATCGATTTGTATTCGTTCTCAAGCTACCAGCAAAAAAAAAAAAAAAAAAAAAAATCTTAACCTATCACATGATATCAACAAACTAGACATGTTTCAAATTGAAAAATATGATAAGACTTGGTTTCACATAACAAACTACAATTTTTTTTTCTGCGCACGAATATATCAATCACACACACACACACACATCATTCACTTGAATTATTGTCCCAAATTATAGTTCCATCAAACTTCTTATATAATGTTAGATATCATCCTCTTTGTTCAAGAATCACCATACGTTCCTTTTTCTTCACTTCCCTCTGTTGAGCATTAACATATATTAACCTACTACTCAATCGCTTTTTTTTTTTAAAAAAAAAAAAAACTAAGCTAACTGCAATAGTACATTTTCTAGTTATATATATATACATATGTTTGTTGGGTGTGAAATACAATTAGAGGTGGAAATAGGCTAGGCCTGACCTGGCCTGACCATAAATAGGCCTGACCTGTTATGTAGATGATTGGCCTGATCCTGGCCTATAGCTTGTAATAGGCCGTTTTTTCAGGCCTGAGCCTGGCCTGAAGCCTGTTAAAAGGCCTATTATCAACAGGCCGCCTAACAAGCCTATGACTCAAAAAGTCTAAAAGTACATTTTTTAACTTAGCAATAGTATGATACATACTCAGCAACATAAGAACACAAACCTGATACAAAACAACAAGAGTCTAAAAGACAAAGCAAGTAAACATCAACAAAACTAATAGTATGATACAATCAACAAAAATAAAGTGAAAAGTGATGGTAAAGACGGAAAAGGAAGAGGAGAAGATGGATGTATTGGGTTCCAAGGTGATGGATTTGAGTCCTTAGTAGGAAGGAGAAAAGGGAAACAGTGAGATAGAGAGAAAAGTGAGGGTGAGTGAAAAGAAAACTTTAGATACGTACATGTGTAATTTTATTTCAAATTAAGGGTACAAATGTAATGTTACTAAATCTTTTTTTTTAAAAATAAATAATAGGCCTAGGCCGGCCTGTTAGTCCTAATAGGCTTTTGTAAGAGGCCTGGGCCTGGCCTCTTTAAGAAAATAGGCTTTATAAAAAGCCTAAGCCTAGGCCTGGGCTTGGATAGGCCAAGCCTAAGGCCCCTGTTAAAGGGCCTGGCCTGTTTCCACCCCTAAATACAATGAGCCTTATTAGTTATACCAAACTAGATAAATATTTTTTTTTTGAGTAGAGATTCAAAATATGGGGGGAAAGCTAAGGGCGGGCAAGTCTGCGAATAGTTTCAGGACAGAGCCACATTCATTTAATAATATAAATAATAATATGAATATACGTGGTCAGGAGTGAAAGACTATGGGTGTGTTTGGATGGACTTCTGAAAAAGTGACTTATAGATAAGTCAAATTGAAAATAAGTCAGATTGTGTAATGATATTTATGTTTGGATGAGCTGTTAAAAAAAGTGACTTATAAGTCATAAGTCATATTGTGTAATGAGATGTATATTTGGATAGACTTTTGAAAAAGTGATTTATGTTTGGGTTAGTTGTGATTTGATGTGTAAAATAAGTTAGAATTGTGGGGTCCACCAAAAAAGTGACTTATAAGTCATAAGTCATAAGTCATAAGTTGAAAAAAAGAACTTATACTTATTTTGACTTATAAGTTATAAGTTACTTATTTTTATAAGTCGAGACAAACATACTCAAAACAATTTTTTTGAAAATAAGTACTTATCTTTTAAAATAAGGACTTCTTTGGCTGGAATAAATCCAACCAAACAAGCCCTATAATTAACAACATAACAATATATTTAATCGATTTTGATTAGCTAGAAATGGCACACTTTCGCCCCACACAAATAATCGTTCGTTTACGCGTATGTCTCAACCAGTCATAATTAAACATTTAATTAACAATATTCTCACATTGTTCTCATAGTGAGATTCTTATTCATGATTTGCTCTTCTTACGTGCTCACTAGTCACTACTTACCAAAGCCACCCCACTTTATTGGGTGCTCTCATTTGCATTATGTATATATTTTATCTCATAATTCCACTATAACTCTAAAATATATATAATTTCACATCCATTGCAAATTAAAATTACATATCCATAATAAGCAAGGTTCAAAAAACCAAACCAAGCTTAGAACCAATTAAGACACCGATCTAGGGGTTAATAGTTGGATCGCGGGTTAACTCAGGGTCAAACCGACCCTAGTAAATTCATATAATTTTATTCACAATAACAAAATATAATAACATTAATCATTATTATATATCAAAATATAAATATAGATATCTATGTTTAATTCATTAAACAATAATATTTTAATATTTGTAAAGATGGAATAAAGGAAAACGATCACACATGAAAATAAATATTCAATAATAGTCTACAAGCCAAATACAAATACTAATACAAAGAGCAATAACAATTAAGTATTAAACATCTGCAAGTAAAATAGCATTTAAAATAATTAACATAATTAATTATAGTCTCCTATGTGTGGTTCCTAAAATTAAGTGAGTGAAAGTTAATAATAAAGAGAATTATAACAAAATAAAGAAACATAAAAAAATATTAAAAAAAAAGAGTTGATGGTTCAACCACCCCTGGTTTTTTACCGGTTTTCCCGGTTCAACCCTTATTGCACCAGGCTATCCCCTATCCGGGTCACATACAAAACCGAGTCGTCCAAAAGGCTGGTTCACAGGGTTTCAGTTTGAATTGTTCGGGTCTATTCGGATTTTTGAACCATGATAACAAGCACAAATAGAAGTTATTCAGCTTACGAATTACAATTCCTCCTATAGAATAGCTATTGGCCCAAAAGAGGGAAAACAAGTAATCGAATTTGTAAATGTTTTTTACAGAGAAATAAATACTTTAGAATTATTCAAACAAGTGTGTATGTATGAGTTCTTTAGAATTCTTAAGGGTTAATTTTTTTGAAAAACAAAAATTGAAAAAAGAAACTAACATAAAGAATGAAGCTAGCTATTTATAAATTTGCATTCATTTTTTCCAATATGAAAAGAAATTAACATAAAGAATGAAGCTATTTATAAATTTGCATTCATGTTTTCCAATAAAGAAAATGCAAAACTGTGAGTGTACGTTCATACCAGTGGGGCTCTAGCTTCAAGCCACACATTCAAACGCAACTATAATGTACACGGCAGAATTTGAGAATAAAGACCATATGCATGCTTTTGTTCATCATGATTGAGAAGTAATTAATTTAACCTTTATTAAATTATATTAAGTTAAGTAGATATATGTATAACATGATTTAAACTAGCGTGTAAAGTTGATTACACAATTAAGAGAGAGAGAGAGAGAGAGAATTAGGATAAGTTGTTCGCACCGCAAGTGTACGGGTCGCGCCAAGTAATAAAGTAATACGAAAGTATCGTTTCCACGAGGATTTGGTTACAAATGTGATCAAACAGAGGACTTGGTGAGTTCAATTAAGTTGAGCAAAAACAAATTTTCGGTTGGAAGAGTTAACTATTAGAAAACTAGCATTAAAAATAGAAGTTGATAATTACAATTGATTCTTTGACTTTAAGGATAAAATGAAGCCTAAGATTATTTATCCCGCTTGTATTTCATAATCTTTAAATAACATTCTCTCACAAATGCTTTCAATAAATACACATGTATTAGCCTAGGGTTCAAAATATACTTGTAAAAGCTTTCTCAAGTTAAGAACAAGTGTCTCATTTCATTAATTGCTCAATCTCTTGTTACAATTAATAAAACCCAATTTCCAAACTCTAACCCTAATGTGACTATGCAAGGTTAATAAGTATATCTCTATCTTACCAACAAAACCATCCATTCATCAAGCAAATTTCAAGTTCTTACACAATTTCACCCAAG
Organism: Mimosa bimucronata; assembly: GCA_037074515.1. NCBI lineage: Eukaryota > Viridiplantae > Streptophyta > Magnoliopsida > Fabales > Fabaceae > Mimosa > Mimosa bimucronata. Next base: position 45,587,613 of record CM073442.1, read on the forward strand.
TTCTACATTTAACCTAACTCTCTCAAGCTTCAATCAAATGAACAAAACATCTAAATGGTGATCAAGCATATAGAAGCATTAAGCAAAGAGTAAAATAAATACATATATGCCATTAATCACAAAAGGAGAGGAGTATTAAAGAGTTAATCCATACAAGGGTTCAAAATAATCTTAGACAACAAGTTTAGTTACTCATAGTTAGTGAAAAACTACAAATTCAAGGAGAATATACAGACATAACATAAAACAAGAGAGGGAAGGAAGATGAAGAAGAAAACTAAAGAAATTAAGCTCCAAATCTCTTCCAAAGCTCAATCATTGCTTCCTTCTCTTCAAGAACCAAGTCCTAGCACCCCAAAATACTCCAAATGTGTCTAGAAAGTCGAGAATGTCTGCTCCCAATCGTTTTCCAGCTTTTAAAATCTAATTTTTGAGTGAAAATGGAGCTGTGCGTTTTGCTGATGCGATTGAGCCGCAGCTCAGTTTCCCTCTGCCTAGAAATGAGCTGTGGCTGAGAAATGTTCTGCCCAGATTTGAGCTGCGCCCCAAAAATTGAGCTACGGCTCAATTTGCTTTTTGGAAAATTTGATTTCTTCTCTTGCAATGAAGTGTTCTATCCATGATTTGCCATCATTTTCCTCCTCTTTGATTTCCCAAATGCCTTGGCTCTAATTCTCTTTCCCAAAACACATCTTGCACAATAATATGAGTTCATGTTAAATAAAGAGGAAATCCCAAGATAAGCACAATTTAACACAAATTGCAATAAAAAACATCATGCATATTTTTCTATCTTTGAGTATCCAAAGCATGTACAAATGCTCCAAAAATGTATAAAATTCAATTGAAAATGTGCCAAAAGACATGAATTCCAAGAGGTTAACATAAGTATTTCAAATTAATATCACCAGCATGCACATGAAATGAATTACTATTAGCTAGGGTAATCACAATTAAGACAACATAAGAAACATTGATGTGTTATTGAATATTTTGAGCATATAAATGGAAAAGATAATCCAATGATTGAACTTGAAATTAAAGGCAACGAATTGAATGTCGTTATATATCGTGATATATACATATATATCGGATTAAGTAATAATTAATTCAATGTAGGCATATAATATTATGGGTCAAGAAAGGAGTTAAATCACTATTAACTGGGCACTGGTCATATACGGAATAAAGACTATAAAGGATCCTTTTGTGCCATAGGATCGGATTGACTCGCACATGGGGAGGACCATTTAGAATTATCATTTTCGTTTTGCAATTATCAATATCATATTATAAAATTTCCATGTGTTCACATGGTAGAACATGCTTCACACTTTCTTTTGTTTTTGCACCATTCGTTCACAAAAATTTATATTCATCTCTAATAACTTGTAGTCCTCCTGAACAGCCGAAATCAAAATGATCCATGCATGAAAGGGAGAAATGATGGATATTGGTTTATCACATTATGAATTAATGCTAATTATAAGTTGCGTTCCAAAAATAGACCCTATTCCGTGAATAGTAGCAATAAATCCCGTTGGATCTTCGTAACCAGAAGAAAAATTTCACAAGCAAGCGCATACATGCACACAAATTAAGCTAATTAATGACATATAAAAACTAATGTCAACTCTTGGAGTTTTGTAAGTAATAGTCTATAAAATTTGAATTACTTACAATTAATTAGTTGATGAGACACGTGATTAATTCTCTGACAGAAAAAGAGATAAAATCGATCAGAAATGTAACGAGAGGTATAGGATTAATTATATTTATGGTGTCATTCTTGATTTGAGTCTCACTGTTAAGTACATAATATTAACTATAAGATTAAATGGAAACAAATGATGTAATTTAGAAAGATAACAGTGGTGATTTATAATGTCTAGCTCTTCAAGTCAATGAGTGATCACGCTCCATGTGCTCTTGTTTGATTGGTTGTCCGCGGGGAAGTGGACCATTATCAGTGTCATGTTTTTAAGATGAATAATTTGTCAAGGACCAGATTTAGTTCTACAAATAATAAAATATCTTCAAACATATATATTATATTCTTAGTGGGAAGATGATAAATCGTTTGTCAATATATAATTTGGGTCCTCATCAAACTTAATTATCCCATGGACCTGGAGATGTTTCAGGATTCATTGGTCGATTTTCTTTGTTAAAAGATAGGGACAATTGCACATAGTTCTCAAGCAAAAGAATTAATTTCAGAGAGGTCCCAAGCAGTTGTTAATGACATCTATTAACAATTGCAATAGCCTTGATTAACAAGTGAAGGAGTTGTCAATAGACCTGTCTGAAATTAATTCTCTTACTTGGGACTTATTTACAATTCTCCCTAAAAGATACTCTCTGTGTGTGTATTGCGTACACAAAGGTCTGTGGTGGATATATAATACGGATGTGCTTATGCAAGATTTTATAACTATAAAGCAATTTCAGGCCAAAAAATAACTATAAAGCAATTGATAGCAAAGCCTCAATCCTCATACTAATATATCAGAACATTAATTGAATTTTTTTTTTTTTTGCCAGCGAAAACATTAATTTCATTACTAATGGCGTTCATCAGACTAAAATATCTCTGATCATTGATTAGTATTCTTCGAACCAAGTTTGTCTCAAATTAATTTAGCAGTGGTCTCCATTACGGTACTGCTACTCAATAGTCATATGCGCAACTAATCATAAATTATAACGATACAAAAGCCTTGATCTTTGTATCAATAAAAAAAGGGATAGAAAAGCTTGGCTGGGTTACGTATGAAACGTAAAAACATGATACTTCTTCGTTTTAAATATAGGATCAATTTGGGGAAGTGAGTTTGGTCCTAAATATAAGACTTCTTTCTAATTTTTCCCAAATTCTCTTTAAATTGTCCCTACTGGTACTTCTTAATAATAAACAAGCAAGAAATGAAATGTGGGATTGAAGGTAGATGGTTATGGTGTTTTGGTTATATGATATGATTTAAATTAACTTAACTAACAACTTTAATATAATCAAATTAGATAAATTTATCTTATATTTAGGACAGGAAGATAGAGTATATATAGTGGCCGCACAAACTGATCTAGCTACGCCTAAGATTAACTGCTTTTCTTAAAAATAATAAATATACATATTAACGTTTGAAAGCGGATAACACGTACGTACGCGAATAATTTTGTGCTCCACTACTTGTGAGTGAAAATTAAATGTTTTGAGGAAATAATTGATAATTGATGGAGGCATTAATGAATTGATATATTGCAGATCCAAAAGGAAACCGACATTACCAGAAAAAACTACTAACGGTCCCAGGCCAACTAACTCATTTGTGACCAAACCACTGGGATCATCATCAGTATAAATTTTAGAGATGATGCCGATTTCCATGTCTACACCCACATGTGGACTGTCACAAAGCTTCAAGAGAGAATTTTAATTATCTGACGTCCTGCAGGTTAAGCATTTGCCCCGACAGTTTAACTTTAACATTGGTATTTCTAGATGAAAGGCGATAGCATTATTATATATATAGTGTATATATATGTAGAGAAAGAGAGGGCTAGGAGCATTTATGGCATATACATACATAGAGGCACATGTAAAGCACAATGGAAGAAAGTGGGGTAGTCTATATTCTACAATACAATCGTGCATTTGTATTTCATAAGGTGAAATAATAATAATAATAATAATAATAATAATAATAATAATAATAATAATAATAATAATAAAAGGATGTGATGTCTTTTTCTTTTGTTAGAATGCGTTGAATATGGAGCCTGTCTGATTTAAACAATAATGGATCAATTTTAACCCTAAAATAGAAGAACAAGAGAGAAATTTTTGTTCATGGATGAAAATTGGTGAGACATTGTGATTAAATAGTTCACTAAGGTAAATTATGGACAGACAATTTGGAACAAAAGCATCATCCTATTCATAGGTTTTAACTCCAAACCTCAAGTAGTCAAAATTGGTGAAACATTGTGATTATATAGTCCACTAAAATTCAAAGTAAATTATGGACAGACAATTCGGAACAAAAGCATCATCCTATACATAGGTTTTAACTCCAAACCTCAAGTAGCCAAAATTGGTGAGACATTGTGATTATATAGTCCACTAAAATTCAAGGTAAATTATGGACAGACAATTCGGAACAAAAGCATCATCCTATACATAGATTTTAACTCTAAACCTCAAGTAGCCAAAATAGGTTGTGCCTGTGATAGGTGACTAGTGGGTCACCTGCCCCTCCTATGGGGGAGGGGGTTTCAAAATGCATAAATAAAAAAGGTATAATGGTATGTCTTGGAAGTATCTACCAATGCATTGGATGTCTGACAATTTTTAAGGGGAAAAATATGCCTTAGAAGTAATAAAATGTTATTCCCCCTCCCATTAAAAACACAATCAATCAATAGTTAGTTGACCTTCATGTTTTGTTTTGAGATGTCTCTGACAAGTAGGATTTTATATACATATTATGCCACACCACCGCCCTTGTTGAAAGGGCAAAAAGAAAAAGAATTGCATTGTCACCTTCATCTTCTCCAACGAGTCCTATCTTTTCTGGAAAAACTCACCCCTTCAATTGACTTTTGAATTTTGATTCATTCATTGACAAAACTCCAAAATCTCAAAAAGTTACAATAGATAACATCAAATGTGATTTTGAATAAACCAAAAGCAAGCCCATTTCTTCCACCATTGTCACGAACTTCATTAAAATGAACAAAGATTTTAAAATTTTAATACAAGACTGAACAGAAAAATGAACATAAACCCAGAAATATCTAGAAAACAACATAAAACTGGAACATACCCACCAAGAAATGACAATTGCAAAGGAAAGTGGTTTCTTTAGATCTAGGTTTATGACGTAGTTTCTTTAGATCTGGCCTTGTGAGTTTCTTGGTAACTCTGTGATGCACTGTGTATTTGCATAGGATGCTCGGCTCCATGATTGATGTTTGTGTGGTATGGCGAACAGAGTGAAGTGTTGGCGAAACAAATAGGGCCAACCTCAGGAATAAAAAGATATTGTGAAGAAAATGGTGGTTTAGTAACAATGGCTGAGAAAACCCGTGTCTGGCTTGGGTCATCATCGCCGCCTAGCCAGAGCAGTACACTTGAGTCGTCAGTTGCTGCTGCTCCTCCGCCGTTGGAGCTCCCACTAGGGACTTTCACTACCGGCAGCGCATTGGGGTTTCTGATCATCCCTGTGGCTCGTTCATCAAGGCCATGTTTGGTATTTCATATAGTTTATTTTATTTCTTTGTGATGTGACACAATTTGTGACATAAAAATCCTATGTAGCAGAGCTACCTCAATATATGTCGGTCAACTAACAGTTGACTGTTTGTATCTTTAACATAATGGTGGAATAGCTGCTTTTTATTACTTCTGGGGTATTTTATTCTATAAAAATTTTCAAACATTCAGTGCTCATTGATGAATACTTTCGGAATATTTTAGGCCCTTATCCCAATAAATAAAATAGTTGTAAATGTAATGAGGAATAAAGATGTACCTATATGTCAAAGCTAAGCCATGAAAATGTTGAAAATCAAAAGGGAAATTAATGATTCCAAATAATAAGAAGGATATGTAGTTAGTTAAAATGATGATGATATACATATATATGTATGCTAGGGGACCAGTCACAAATAAATGTTGGCTTGAATGCATGCATAACTTTTTGGATAATTAATGTCCCCACAAAATATATGTTATAAAAAATATGTGTGTGACTTGCATATCTTCATATCATGCATGCATCTTCTTGGCTTCTTGCATGTGCCAATCAATTAAAATGCCCTACTACTAATATAATCCCTCCAGTTCTATTTATAAAAGCTCAAAATTTGAATTGATTTGGTAAAAAAAAATAAGAGCTCACATTGTATTCTCTCATCATTTAATATATTTTTTTTCCTATTTTGCCCATAATTCTCTTTCATATTTATTAATCCTTATATATTTCTCTTTCTTAATAAACTCATCATAAATATGGGTAATATTGGAAAAAGATGTATATTCCCTACGCATTTAATTACTTTCACATGTTTTCTTAAGAAACGTGTTTTGACGGCAGGGCTCTTAAAGAAGCGTGTTTTTACGGTTAATATTAATTAGCTTTATGCTTTAACTTAAATGAACAAGCACATCCGGCCTACTTATGTATATATGTATATCCTCAAACTATCATTATATTATTCCAAACTCGGAACCCTTAATTAATTTTCAACTCTCTCTCTATGATTTTTCTAATCGTCAGGTTCTATATAGGATTTGCGTGCATTGGAGCGAACACTACACCAATCGTTGTATTTTTTTGTGGGCCAAAAACTCACACATGCAATATTCCCTCAACCTTTAGTCAATCCCTAACCTACACTCCTTTACTCTCTTCTTCAATCCATAACCATATCATCAACAAACAATGTGGGTCTGGATATATCGATCTTTCCTTTTCTGCCGATTTTTAATTAGTTTTCACTACTACAAAAATTGCCTATAGTAGTGCTTATTTTGCTCCTATAGCGGCGCTTATAAGCGCCGCAATAGCCAGTACTGCAATAGGTTATTAAGCCTAACGCGGCGCTTAGCAAGCGCCGCTATAGGTAACCTAAAACGGCGCTTATTTCTTTATAAGCGCCGCTTTAGGCCAGGAATTTTTTTTTAAATGTATCTGGCTTAAAGCGGCGCTTATAAGCGCCGCTTTAGGGTACCCTAAAGCGACACTTAAAGTTTGTAAGTGTCGCTTTAGGTATTTTATTTTTTTAAAAAAAACAATATCTATAGCGGCGCTTATAACGAAATAAGCGCTGCTATTGATTTTTTTAAATATTTGATTTAATTTTATATATACCCCACCTGCATCAGTGCTAAATACCAGCAATTCTATACAGTTCCAGGCAATCCATATACACCAATAACTCATCCAGAGAGCAATGTACAATTAAACCAAGCATTCTAATTGGGAAACAAAAAGCACTCTACTAGCTATACTACTATCTATATTTGTACATATTGAGAGAAAAGAGGTAGTACGTAAGCATACCATTCTTCAATTAACACATTCATTTGTTCCCTCGACAACATCGGGAAACGTTTGTCTGGGTAATACTGCACAAACAAAGATATTTGAATGACAATCAAATCTACTTGAAATCTAATAACAAGTTCAAATACAATTAGAGTTGGCAAAATATAAAACTTACTGTGAATGGAATGCTACATCGATCATGTGTAACGACATCCCTCATAAACTGCATCACATAGTATCCACAGTCGTTGTTATTGGGTTGGAAAGGGCATTGTAACAAAAAGTACCAAATATCATATGAGAAACATTTACGTTATGTTCAACTAGATTGTTTAAAAAATTGAATAACTTGTAAAATCTGGACTATGCCCCACCGATAAGCATCTTTTTGGTCAAGGGCTTTGGAATAACTCAAGTTAAAGGAGGACCGAAAACTGGTCCATGCGCTGGAAACGAAACAAATTAAATTAATTTTATTAGCTAGGGTCATAAAATGACAAATAATACAACACATTCAAAGAATGTTGACATTCACGTATTTATTGACGACGTGCATCAAAGCTGGGTGATTGTTTGGTTCAGCACCTAGCATAGGATCCAAATAGTAAATTAAGGGTTCCGGTTGTGCTTGCTGATGGATGAAAAGCAAAAGCCAATGTGCCCTAAAAATTTTTAGAACGTTATGTCAGTATATATATCTATGATGCTTGGAGCTAAGAATACGATGAAACCCATAATGCGTATCGACTTACCCTGTATTAATTGGATCTAAGAATAAAGTCATGTCTGTTGCCTTTAAAGAAAAGCACTTTTTAATTGCCACAGACTGCTCATCATATCTCGCGCCCGAAATATGTGCTATGGCATAAGGGCTTATGAATTCGAACGAGACATGCTCCCCGGTGATCATGACATCTTCATGCAGATGCCTTCATAGAAACCATACCAACTCCCAATTAGTGTAAAACTTATGACAATAAATGAAACCCCAATGGAAATGCATATATACCTGATCCATAAATTGATAACCGTAGCACTGAGCCATCCTTCATCAAGAACCTCCATGAGCTGATCCCTAGAAACAAGCTCACTCATATTTGACACACCAAATATATGCCTGTTGAATGGAATCATGCCAATAGATTCGAGAGATATGGTGATTGTAAATGCTCGCAATCGAGCACGATTTGGCGTCTCGGCGCTTGTACTTTCTTCTTGCCCTTGACTTTTGTTGCTTACAAACCATGTCAATAGAAAGGCTGAAATTTTATTCCAATAAAAAAGAATGCTAGTTTAAATTGATTAGTAAATAATCACCTGTGACAATGGATCAGTACATGAAATCTTTTTCTTCATCAGTTGAGCGGCTGAACCACCGGTACGTTTGACATTAACCACTTGTGCTTCCTTTCCGGTAGAATGTGTACCCTGAAAAAACATGTAAATAAAAGAGCGTTCTTCTAACACAATGAATGCTAATGTAAATGTTATTAGTAAATAACCATCTGTGGTGTTGGCTCAATCAAACCAATGGGCCAAGCAACGAATGCACCAACAGCATCTCCGACCCTGGTCATCTCATCAGTAGGGAACGGTAACAGTGCCCCATTATTGCAGGAGTATTCAATCATGATTCTCAGTGCATTACCAGGCAACGGCGAGTTGTGCAGGGTCGTGTTGGAAGTGTTGTAGATCTTGCCGATGGCAACTACTTCACGGAAAGAGTGATCCTTATACAGCCTGCAGTCTGACTCGCCCTATGAAAGAGTTGACAAGATTAACTCACAATCGATAATATAACAGTATTGCTGCAAGTTTGTAAGCAGAAAATGTATGAACTACCTGAGGAATTTGGGCCCTAGGTATGGTACAACTATCCCTGATGCTTGGACTTTCAACGGAAGGAACGTTACCTTGTTGCACGAAGTTCGACGTTTGTGATGCAACATTATATCGCTGGTAAAATTCGAACACTTGCTTGTACCGCCGATGCATTTCCTTGTTCCGTCGTTGCATTTCCTCGTCCTGTCGTTGCATCTCCTCCCTCAGAGTTTGAACTTCTTCTTTTAACACTCTTACTTCACCTTTTGATGCCCTCTTTTGGTGGCCAAAGTAAGATGAGAGCATGACCCCTACACTTGTGCCTCAAACACGGCCCGAATACTCAGGGCGATCGAGCGTTCTGCTCAAGAAATCACCAGGGCCAAATTTGTTGACCTCGTCAGGGAATTCTTGTGACAACATATCCTATAACAAGAAGAAATGATTATTAGTTATTAACTTAGCAAAGTCACCAGTTAAAAAAATATTACAAAGTCCAAGAGAATGACTTACACATCGTTCACGGACTCTTCTGACCTCTTTGTGAACGATGGTACCGTCCTTTTTGAAGTGTCTCCTGACCTAGAGGTCATGCCGTGGTAGCCTTCCTTCTAGGCCAAATTAAATGACCCAACAAGTCAAGAGGATGAAGACGCTTTCCATACAAACACGATATACAAGAGCATACAATTCTGTTAGCATTCTCTGCATGCTCAGCAGCAAATTCAATGAACTCTTTTGCTCTATCTATATATTCCCTTGAACGCCGATCACAAGAAATCCATTTCCGATCCAACATTGTAACCTACTAAAGGAAAGTGGCAGTAAGATCGATCTATATGACTTACTCATTAGGTAGCCACCTTACGATGTTACCTTATTTTTTTAACAAAAATTCATTAGCATAACGACTACAATATAAATGTTCCCAGGCTCAACACCCTCTCTTTTTAACATAGAAATGGATAGCCCACAAAATACCAATCATCAACTTAGTAATTTTCCAGTCTTCAACAACAGAATTCACAAAGCATATATACATATAGCATTAATGGGCACAAATTCACAATTACTACCATTCATGGATCATATCAAATATTGCACAATTACTACCACATCAAAATTAGTCATGAGACTCTAATGAAACCACAATCAGATTATTCATAATTTAATGGAGAAATGAGAATTAAGAACTGTTAGCTCTGGCTGTCACCCAAGAGGGGGTAAATTGGGTGACAGGGTAAATTCAAAACTTCTCTTTTCTAAAACACAGTGAAGGTAATCTTTAAAATCTTTTTCGGATTATCACAGAGTATTTCAAACCTGTTAAATGCACTAAGAGATATATAATGTGTTAGAAATCTTAAGTTTTGATGAAGACTGACCCATAGAAAACATAAGTGAAAGTTACCTCTGAATTTAAACAAGTGAAATCCAATAGGTAATAGATCACTATCGCTAGAGTTAGAGTCTATCGCTAATAGACAAAGAATCATAGCAAATGAAGACTTAGTAATAACAATGTTAAGATCTATCGCTAAGTCATTCACTATCGCTAGAGAGTATTCCATCACTAGAAGCTCACAGATAACATGGGCAAATGAAAGGAAGGACAGATATCAGAAATATAGATCAAAGTCCTTGAGCTAATAGAATCAGCTAGCGATAACAGGATAAGCTATCGATAACAAAGTGCTTCAGATAATAATCATTCAGATAGCTAGTGCTGAGAGCAAATGAGTCAAATAAGTCAACATAGTTGCTAGCGCTAACTCGTTTAGCTATCGATAGAAGAATGTATGCTGATATGATATAGCCAGTACTCTGATCATTGAACTAGAAGAATATGCTAGCGATAATGCTTATATCTATCGATAGAGAACTTCTTATGAAAATCCTTAGCTAATATAAATGTTATTCATCATTGAGCTAATGGACTATGCTTGCGATAACAACTGCTATGCATTATATGTTTACCTGTTTAGCTAACAGCCCAAATGCAGAAATTATACTATGCAGTTAGCGATAGCAAAGCATGCTAGCGCTACTGAAAAAGCTACCAGAAAGTACAGGTGCTCAGAACGCTCAGTCCAGCCTACTCTACGCGTGAACAGTTCAGAAGTTTGAATCAGCTGATAAATAGTATCTATCCCCAACGGCTATGGACTTCCAACGACCATATTCTAACGGTCATATGAAGCTGAATCAAAGGACAATCTGTGAAGATATAAATAGAACAAGATCTGCTTTCAGAAGACAGAGATCAACGATTAAATAAGAACGAGCGATGAACAGAGCATTATACAAAATTGCAAACTACTTAGATTGAGAGCATTAGATAAGAAGTGCTAGAGCAATACATTGTTAAGATTATTAAAGCTCTAGTTGTATTTCATCATACATTACTCTGTACTTAAGTGTTTATCACAATCCGTTCATTGAGTGAACCTTATTATTGAAATCCTCTACTGTTTGAGGTTGTTCTAAAGCTTGGTGCTTTAGGAACAGGGTGGTAACCTTACAGGTAGTAAGGGGAAGTGTTTAGAGAAATTCTAAAACTCTGTAAAGGTTGGCAGGTGAACCTGTGTTCGTAAAACCTGTGGTAGGCTTCTCTTGTGCCGGGTTTAAACAAGAGGATAGTGGAAATCTCAAGTGGAGCCTGAGGACTGGATATAGGTCTGGGTTGACCGAACCAGGATAAATTCTGTGTGCATTATCTCTTCCCTAATCTCTCATAGTTTCCAACATATCTGCATTATATATATCTCTTGTACATTTAATAGTTTTGAAAGAGCTTTCCTTCAATATATTTTAGAAAAAGAAGTTTTTAAACGAAATTATTCTATCACCCAATTCACCCCCCTCTTGGGTGACAGCCAGCACTCTCATAATGTAGATATGCTGGAAACTAAGAGAGTTTAGGGAAGAGATAATGCAAATAGAATTTATCCTGGTTCGGTCTACCCTGACCTACATCCAGTCCTCAGGCTCCACCTGAGATTTCCACTACCCTCTTATTTAAACCGGGCACAAGAGAAGCCTTTACAACCCACAAGTTTAGCCGACCACTTGTGAAGCCTTTACCACAGGTTTTACAACACAGGATCACCTGCCAACCTTTTAACGAGCTTTAGACTCCCTCTAAATGCTCCCCCTTACAACCTGTAAGGATACAATCTGTTTCCCACTCAAGATTACCCAATCTTGAGCTTCACTCACTAAAACAGAATGTTTACAATGAAATTTACTTCTCTCAAAGAAGGGATTTTGATAATCACTGAAGTACAGAAGAATGTATGATGGAATAGAAATTAGAGCTTAATAATCTAAACAATGTGTGCTCTAGCTCTTCTTTTCTAATGCGCTCAACTCATCATTTCTGGGCTCACTTGAATATAACTGTTACTCTGTGTATTCTGTGCAGAGCTCTCTGTTTTTCATCTCGTCATAGTTTCATCTTGTGTAGTGCGTTATGTGTGCATTCATTGCTCCAGATGTCTTCAAGTCTTTATATAAGGTATTATACTTTTCTGTCCGTTGGAGACTTGGAGAACTAGCCGTTGATAATCAGCTTTCTTCTATTTCTTCACTTTATCTTACAGAGGATGAGCTAAGAGAGATGGAGACTGTGAGTAACGGTAACCTGCAACGTTGTACTTGCACAGCAGCTTTATCATTAGTGCTAGCTCCTTTAGCTATCGCTAGCTTGACAGTGTAAGACCTGCACTTAGAGCTGTTTAGCTAAACAAGTATTTATGCAGTGGAAGTTATCGATAGTGCATTTCATTAGTTCAAAGAGATGGAGACAATATATCAGCTAAGGAATTTCAAAGTATTCTCTATAGATAGCAAATCATGCTATGTATAGCAAATCATGCTATCGCTAGCAAATCATGCTATAGATAGTAAAACATGCTATCGCTAGCAAAACATGCTATAGATAGCAAAACATGCTATAGATAGCAAATTCTTTTTAGTTCAATGTTTAGCGTACTAGCTGTCATCTCAATAAGCATTTCTCTATCGATAGCTAATCCCATTATCGCTAGTTACTATGTTAACTGATCTACAAGAACATCATTCTATGTGGCAAAGTCAATTAATAATAGTTCTCAAACTGCACAAAAGTTTCTCTCTTTTAGTCCCCCGTTTTCGCCAATAAACTATGAGGCAACTGTAGGTGATAAGCTCCTAGATTTCACTCATTTCATCACATTTTTCCACAATCTGGTAAATAATTTTGTGAATAAAGAGTTGAAAAGAAACTAAAAGTCAATAGAAAGAAAGAAAAGAGGAATTTTATATGTGAATGAAATGTGGATATTAATGGACATAAACTTGAGTTATTTGTAGAACTCATCAACCCTCTTTGTCTCTCTTATGTAGGAAGAGGTGGACAAATGGACAGGCCAAGAGGAAATTAGAGAAAACAAGAAAACAGGAGCGAAAAGAACCAGAATGGAAGAGACCTCGCCGTGAGCTCGCCACGGCGAGCCCGCGGCGAGGTAAAGATGATTATTCCCTTGTCTCCCTTATTGCTCGCCCTGGCCTCGCACTACTACAGAATAGGGCTATTGCGGCGCAGCAATACCGGCGCTTACTTAAATAAGCGCCGCTATAGGGTTTAAAAGACCTATACCGGCGCTTACTTAAATAAGCGCCGCTATAGGTCTAACCTATCCCGGCGCTTATTAAACTAAGCGCCGCTATAGACTTTACATATTAAAATTTTTTATTTTTTTTTACTAGAAAACCTATCCCGGCGCTTGTGTCTGTAAGCGCCGGGATAGGTTATTAATATAAAAAATTAATATTAAATATTAATATAATTATTTAAATATTAAATAAAATATTCCTATTCATTTTTAATAAAAATTATTTTTTTAGAATTTAAAAAAAAAATAATGAATGTAAAAATTTAATATTAAATATTAAATAATTAATTAACAATTAAATATCAATATATATTTTTTAAAAATATAATTTTTTTCGAATTTTCACCTATAGCGGCGCTTTTTAAAGAAAGCGCCGCTATAGGCAAAAGAAAATGGAGGGAAAGTTTCCCTCCATTTTTTATTTTGAATTTATAACCTATAGCGGCGCTTTTTTAGAAAAGCGCCGCTATAGGTGAAAATTCGAAAAAAATGGGGGGAAACTTTCCCTCCATTTTTTGATGCCTATAGCGGCGCTTTCTTTAAAAAGCGCCGCTATAGGTGCATGTAATATTTTTAAAAAATACAAATTGATATTTAATTGTTAATTAATTATTTAATATTTAATATTAAATTTTTATATTCATTATTATTTTTTTAAAATTCTAAAAAAATAATTTTTATTAAAAATTAATAGGAATATTTTATTTAAATATTAAATAATTAATTAACAATTAAATATCATTTTATATTTTTTAAAAATATTACCTGCACCTATAGCGGCGCTTTTTAAAGAAAGCGCCGCTATAGGCATCAAAAAATGGAGGGAAAGTTTCCCTCATTTTTTTTCGAATTTTCACCTATAGCGGCGCTTTCTAAAAAAAGCGCCGCTATAGGTTATAAATTCAAAATAAAGAAAAGGAGGGAAACTTTCCCTCCAGTTTTTTATGCCTATAGCGGCGCTTTCTTTAAAAAGCGCCGCTATAGGTGCATGTGACTTTTTCTTATTTATTCTCTCTTAACACATTCCACTCCCATTTTTTTCCTTCTCTCTTCTTTCTTTCTCTTCCCGTCCCACTCTCTCTTCTCTCTTCACAAGGGGTTTGATCAACAACTTGTAAGTTTCTCCTCCATTCCTCAAATATTCTCTCTTCTCTCTTAGCTTCTCACCATTTACCTCTCTTTTTTTGGCATATCGTACTCTCTTTCTCTCACTGCCATTTCTGGAGAAATCATTTACAGTTGCAGATTATGGAGCTCCAAGTTTCCAAGTGATTTCACGAATCTCAAATGGTAGAAGCTTTTTTTTTCTTCGGTACCTAGATTTTTTTGTTTCTACTCATTGTATAGGAATGGAAAAAGGAAAAAATAATTTGGATTTCTTGTTTCTACTTATTGTATTATGTTATAACACTAAGCACATAAAATGGAGAAAGGGGAAAATAATTTTGATTTCTTGTTTATACTCGTTGTATTAAGTTACAACACCGAGTACATGAAAAACCATTCTGAATTAGGAGTATTTTGCTTTTTGTTGAGTTCCAGTGCTGAAATTTTAGCACTGATGTAGCTGTGTGTGAAAAAACAATATTAATTTATTTTTTTAAAAAAATAAAACCTATAGCGGCGCCTTTTACGAAAAGCGCCGCTATAGAGAGGCCTATACCGGCGCTTTAAGACATAAAAGCGTCGGTATAGATGGTCCTATACCGGCGCTTTTTGTAAAAAGCGCCGGTATAGGCCTTTTCAGTTTCAATAAAAAATTAATTAAAACATACCTATAGCGGCGCTTTTGGGTAATAAAGCGCCGCTATATGGTCACCTATAGCGGCGCTTTGTAAGCGCCGCTATAGGTCACCTGACCTATTGCGGCGCTAGCTATAGCGGCACTTCAAAAGCGCCGCTATAGGGGTCAAAAAAACGCAGCTATAGGTGTATTTTGTGGTAGTATCGCCACGGCGAGTGGAGCCTTCTGCTGCATGTTTTGATAAAAAGAAGCTGACAGAATGGGGTATAAGCGAGGGTTTCGAAAAAAAGACAGAGAGACACACCTGGGCACGAGTTTTGGGAGCTGAGAAGTAGCAAGAAAGAGTTTGGAAGTGCTTGGAAACTTGGAGGAGCTTGGAGATTGAAGATTCATACATCTTGGTTTCCCTTCTTCTTCCTTTCTCTTCTCTTGTGTACCATGAACTCTTGTTCAATTTTTGTTTTTGGTGTAGATACATTTATGAGTAGCTAAAACCCTTTCCTAGGGTTACGTACTTTGAACCATTTCATGGATTGAACCTTGTATTTCCTTTCTTTGATGCAATGAATGAATGTATATGTGTGTATTTTCATCTTGCTTTTATATTACAAGTGCTTAATCACCACTTGCTTGTTAAATGAAGTATTGCTTGAGAAAGTGTATTTTGCTTTAGAACTTGGATGAAAATATGTTGGGTTGAAGTTTATGGTTTTAAATGGATGGTTAGTTGGTAATGTAGAGATATAATTACTAACCTAACATCGTCTATAGGAGGTTGGTTGGGCATTTATGACTTTTATTAATTGTGACAAGAGATGGTGCAATTCATACAAGTAAAAATTTGATTTTGACTTGAAAAAGCTTCTTCAAATGAAATTGAACCTTGGACACACATATTAATTCATTAGGTTGCTAAAAAGGAAGGAATTTACTAGTTCATGAAGTGAAATAGGGATAAGTGGCCCTAGGCTTTGATTTATCTTGACAAGTGTGTTTTAAATCTTCTTGCTATTTTATAATCTTTTGCAACTAATCCTTTACTTTAAACTTAATTTCAAATTATTTCTTACTCATTTCTAACTAAATACCCAATTAGCACTAGTGAACTTGCCCAAATCATCAATCCTTGTGGAACGACACTTTTTCATACACTACATTTTATTTTGACGACCCGTATGCTTATGGTAATGACCGAAAATGGCCGTTAAGTCAGTAGGCTCCTATAAAAAAATCAAGTAATTAATCCTCTAACTCCTTTGAAGGCTATTTGCCCATAAAAATACTAATACAAGCAATTAAAGCTAAAATGCAGAAAAGTTACAAGCAAACATTTAGAATGATTCAATTGATTTCCACTTCAAACATCTTAAATCAACAATTTCTAAGAAAATGTTTTACCTCTTTTTGCAGTCAATATTTCATAATACTGGAGCAGAGGTGATCAGGGTTGAAAATGGGAAGAATAATAAGGTTATAGGTACTCCGACAGAGAAGGCATTGATAGAATTTGGGTTGCTTGCTGGAGGTGAACCTGAGGTTTATAATGACAAGTATAAGATCTTAACAGAGTCGAGCCATTTAATTCAAACAGAAAAAGAATGTTAGTGCTTGTTGCGATTCCTGGTGATGCCAATAATAGATTAATAGGTCTAGAGTATTTTGTAAAGGAGCATCAGAAATAAGAGCTTGAATTGGTTTAAACTTCCAAAATGCACATATTTCATCAAATTAATTAATCATATAGATAAAACAAAGAAGTAGAAAAGGTGAATTTCCAAAACTATTGCATAAAAAATCTGACGGATAAAAAAACCCAAAAAAAATAAAGTAAGAACAATTTCAATAATTGGAAATGGCAATTGAAGTATAAAAACTTACTCTCCTCTCTGGCCAAGTACTCAAGCGCCGGGATAGGCTATTAGAAAATAATATTTATTAAACACGAAAAACAATTAAAAAATATTGGAAGTCAATTAAAAAATGGAAAATAAATTTAAAAAATCTGAGATAGGTATATAAACATATCCCAGTGCTTGTGACGTCACAAGTGCCGGTTTAGGCCCTACAAAATAAAAAATCGTATCTAATAAATGGAAAAAAATTTTAAAAATATCTGAAAGCATGCAAAAAACGAAAAAAAAATTTAAAAAAATCTGAGATAGGTATATAAACGTATCCCGGCGCTTGTGACGTCACAAGCACCGGGATAGGCCCTACAAAATAAAAAAATTGCATCTAATAAATGGAAAAAGAATTTAAAAATATCTGAAAGCATGCAAAAAATGAAAAAAATTTAAAAAAAAATCTGAGATAGGTACATTAAACTAATAAACTGTCAATTAAAAAATATAAGAAAAATATAGAAGCATTTAAGAAAAGGAGACAACATTTAAAAATTTTAAATACCTTATCCCGGCGCTTGTGACGTCACAAGCACCGGGATAGGTTCATTAAAATAATAAAATGACAATTAAAAAATATAAAAAAAATATGGAAGCATTTAAGAAGGGGACAACATTTAAAAATTTTAAATACCCTATCCCGGAGCTTGTGAAGTCACAAGCATACATTAAATTAAGAACCTGACAATTAAAAATTATAAAAAAACATGGAAACATTTAAGAAAAAGGACACAACATTTTTATAAATGCCTCCACATTTTTTTAATTTTTAATTTGTTTTAAGTATTTAATAAATGGCTCCCCTAAATAAAAAAATTGTATTTAATAAAATGGAAAAAAAAATTAAAAATATATGGATGCCTAAAATTAAAAAAATAAATCCCAAGCCTATCCCTCTGGAAGACCATGGAGCCTAAATCCATATGGAAGAAAATTATATTAACATAAATTACAGATAAACTGGCACTTAGACTTATTAGGCGCTGGGAGAAGTCAAAATGTTAAAAAAATAAAATAATAAAAACCATAAAACATATCCCGGCACTTGAGATTATTAAGCATCAGGATAGGTATTTTTTATAAGCACCGCAATAATATATCCTGGCGCTTATATATAATAAGACCCGAGATCGGTGCGCTGCAATAGACCATTTCTGTAGTAGTGTTTTTTTTTTAAAATTTTCTTTAATAAAAGCATAACATGTGAATGATTTTTTTAACAAAGCCACACATTCATTGAAGGTGTTTTCTTGGTCAAACTAGTAGTTATCACACCGTAATTAAAATTATTTGAGAGTTATCCCGTTCATGGTATATCTGTCATGATTAAAGATCTGCAACGTAAAAACAAATTAACACACAGGAAGAGTAAATGTAAATCAGAGAGCATATGGTCACAAAAACGTTACTAATTAGATATACATTCAAAGTGGAATATGGGTCAGCCTTCTACAATCTACAGCCACATCTCAAAAGGAAGAA
The DNA here is from genome assembly GCA_037074515.1 of Mimosa bimucronata. Taxonomy (NCBI): domain Eukaryota; kingdom Viridiplantae; phylum Streptophyta; class Magnoliopsida; order Fabales; family Fabaceae; genus Mimosa; species Mimosa bimucronata. The sequence goes on from CM073442.1 coordinate 45,606,268, forward strand.
TCTGGTATATGGTCTGAAATTCAGTATTATATATTGACTGTCTTTAAATAATGTCTCCTTTCTTTATTGGATGGATACAATCACTGTTTAGGGAGCATAATCATGAACCTTCTCAATCCTGAATTCACGCTTGACAGGTTTCTTGTGTTTCGATTTCTTGAACTTTTAATGGTAGGTTTTTTGCGTTCGATTGGGAAATCGTAGAAGGTCCAAGGGTGTGCGTGTGTGTATATATATAATTAATAAGGGGAAAGCATGTCAAGTGCAAAGCAAACGTGTATAAAAATAATTAAGCTTAATTAATGTTAGTACCTACCGTCACATTTTTGACCCCTACACATATGAAATAAGTTTTTTAGGAAAAGAAAATATTACTGAAATTATTTTGATTTTTTTTTTTGTAGCCTTGTAACTTCATACAAGGTTTCAATTTGATTCTTTAATTTCATAAAGCATCTTTAAATTGTACAACTCCAACATGGTTAGTCTTAAATGAAGACTTTTTTGAAATAGTCATTGTTATTTTAATAATTTAACTTAACATGTTAACAAAGGGAATGTTTTGTTAACATTTAAATTGTTATGTTCCGCATTTTTCATTACGGCTTAGGATTAGAGGATTTAAAATACACATAATGAAATTAAGAGACTAAAGTAAAATATTATTTAAAATTAAAGCAACCAAAGAATATTTTTTCCAATTAATTTTTATATTACAATATGCTGCCTGGTCAAAATACACGAGCTGTAGGACGTTAAGTTTGAAACCCAACACCATAATGTAATAATTACTCCGTCTAAAAACCTATTGCCTACCACCTTTTTTTTAAATATATATATATATATATATATTTCGGCCCCACGTTCATATATAGTATAGAAGCCTAAATTTTTAAATCACAATGCAATGCAAGTATCTCTCAGAGATAGCGGAGACTAATCTCTTCTCTGTATTTTTTTTATCTCTTAAAGCTGGTTTGAGGCTATGCTGGATATGAAATAGGTTCCCTGGAGAGGAATGGTACACGAGAAATAGTTGGGAATAAGGTAGGAAACCTAAATATTGAGTTTTCAAGACTTGGAACGTATCATGCTATATATGATGATATATTAGATAAGCTTAAAGCTAGATTAGTGGCTAAACATATATATTATAGTCAAATAGAAGCAGTAAACTATACTTTAACACAACTGTATAGTGGTAGAAATGGTCAATGTAAGGGCTATTTTAGCACTAGCCGTCATAATGCATGTTGAAAATGCATTTTTACTGCAGATGGTTTATTTGGATGAAGTCCATATGATGACCATTTCTCAAGGGTTCAATAAATAGGGGAATAAAAAATGAATACTCCCTCCAGTTATAAATTGTATGGCTAATTCACTGTTTTTAATATATGTTGGTGGAATTGGTTCTCTGAGGAGTACTAGAAGAAAAGATGAAGAAAGAAGTGCACAATGTCTTCAAGTTGAGAGCAGCAATTTCCATTAGCTTAATTTGTTCCCACTTATCCTATCTTATAGAGAGATAGTTGGATTTGATGGCAAATTTTTTCTATAGAATAGAACGAAGACACTTGAATATGGATCACATTCCCACACTAAAGCCAAGACAACAATGGCCATTACAAAATGATAATATGACTTTATCTATGTGTGTACTCAAAGACAAAGGCAATAAGTATGTTCTTATAATTAGGTGGGCAGAAAATTGTGTCTCCAAATGGAGTGATAGAAGTTATTTATAAATTAAGAAGTGGTGTCTAGATAATGTGCCACTTTAAGCAATAATTTTTTGATAGAAACTCAACCATATAGATAGATACATGCAACTATTTGATGAATAATATGAAGATGTACCTTTTCATATGTGTCTTTATGAATTAAGGATACATGACTTTAAGAGTTATAATTCCCTGCACAACTCTTCACATAAAGATACATAGCTTTTAGAGTTATGACTCCTTACAAACCTCTTCATATAAATTTGTTAATATATAAGGACATGACTTTCCAAAGAACACATGTAAAATATTCTAATACCCTTTCATTAACAACTTTAACCATTATTAACTAAATCCTTTTTACAAATAGTGTTCATTGTACTAACTATGATAGAAAAACCTTTCACTAAATCATATTAAGGTCTACCATATCATTATAGCTTTTCAAATATGCTTAAACACAAGTATAATTCGTTCACAAGGAATTCCACAAGACATTTGATACAAAATAAGCATTTCATAATCATTTCACAACCATATCATATTCATAGAGTCAAGTACCAAAGTAGTTTTCAGTTAAAAAAAAGTACCACAGTAGTTAGTAAACCTCTTACCAACACATCACACACACATAAGACAAGCAAAAAGTGATTATCTCACTACTACAAAAAACAGTATTTACGTCCCCATTTCACGTCTCTTTTTTAAATATGAGATGTAGAAAAAAGGCGGTGGCAAAATTGTAAATATGTAAAAAAGTTTCAACGTCTCTTTTTTAATTATGAGACGTTGATTCTCGAAAAAAAAAAGCGGTAAATACGAAATAGGGTGAAAAAGAAAGCGGGAAGAACTTTCCACGTCTCACAAATTTTATGAGACGTGAAAAGTTGTTAATCCACGTCTCATAAATTTTATGAGAAGTGGATTTAAAAAAAAATTTTAAAAAAAACACTTTCCACGTCTCATAAAATTTATGAGAAGTGGATTTAAAAAAAAAACTTTCAACGTCTCATAAAATTTATGAGACGTTGAAAGTGACTTTCAACATCTCATAAATTTTATGAGACGTTGAAAGTCCTGGCAACGTGGATTTAAAAGAAACAGACAGAAGATCTTATCTTTGCTTTTGGTCTCTCTCTCTAAATTTACAGATCTGATTTCGAAATTTCCATTCCATCTTCTCTCTCTCAGCATCTCCCTCGACATCTTCTCCCTCGCCGTCCTTCCCTCACCACTGCCTTCACCTTGCCGCCATAGACCGATGTCGTGGCCGTGAGCGAGATCAGTCGCGATTTGCATCCAAGAAAGCCAGGTAGAGATCAGTGAAGCTAGGGTTCAAGCGATTTGGTATGTAGTTGTTTTTTTTGGAATAATATAGCAGTACAATGATTTATCAATTACTTTGTGCCACAGATTTTGTATCCCTACTTCCCCTTCTTCAACTTCAACCTCTCTTCCCCTTTCCGTCAGTTTCTTTTTGTTCTCCAAGCTTAGATCTTTCCATGTCGCCACTGCCACAACGAAGCCATGGTCTCTTCTATCTCTTCCTTTCTTATATTTATATTCACTTCTAGATCGTCTATGATTTATATACAAATTCCCAATCTAGTTTATTCGTTGATTTTTTTTTGTTTGAATTGAAATGTGCTTTTTTTTGTGATTAAGAGCTCGCTTGACAACCCCAAAGAGCACCATGAACTGGTCAGGCGTGATGTTAAGCAGGTAAGAAGCTTGCCTCCGCTCCTTTTTTACCGACCCTGCCTTCAGTTATTTGCATTTTGTATATGTTTGTTTTAATGAATTAGTATTTATTATTGGCATTGATTTGTTAAAACTTGGTCGTGACTTTTGTTTATTTCAGGTTATATGTTCAGTCTGTAATGTTGAGTAGGAGGTAATTAATGTCTTCTTTATTGTGATTTACTTAGTTGAATTGACTCTGATTGGCTTCTAATATTAGTTTGGATATAAATAATAAAATTAGTTCATTTTTTTTATTTTAAGTGTTATATTTCTATTATTCAGATAAGATATTGGGTTTTTTTTTAGATTGTGGTTAATCAGCCTAATTAAAAAAATATTCTTTTTTTTTTAAAAAAAAAGACTTTTCACGTCTCTTATTTGAAAAAGAGACGTGAAAAATATTTTTTACGTCTCACATTAAAAAAGGAGACATGAAAAGTGGTCGCAGAAGACTTTCCACGTCTCACATTCAAAAAAGAGACGTGGAAAGTCCCCACTTTTCACATCTCATTTTTGAATGTGAGACGTGGAAAGTCTTCTGTGACCACTTTTCACGTCTCACATTCAAAAATGAGACGTGGAAAGTGTGGGCTTTCCACGTCTCACATTCAAAAATGATACGTGGAAAGTGCGGACTTTCCACGTCTCATTTTAAATGTGAGACGTGGAAAGTTCCGACTTTCTACGTCTCCTGTATCCACGTCCCACAAAAAAGAGACGTGAAAAGTCCAAAAAAAGAGACGTAAAAAGTGTTTTATGTAGTAGTGTCTCTTTATGCTAAGGAGAATTTACCACTATTGAGTCTCCCTCGTGCTCAAGTCCGACAATCAATTCTGTACACAAAAAAACCACACAACACATAATTAATTTCTTAATTAAGAAACCACACAACAGATGATTAATTTCTTAATTAAGGACACTACAAAAATACAGTCAATTACTGATAGAATGAATTTCTAACCGTAATTTCCGACGGAAAAATTTCTGACGAAATTACCGACAGAAATATTTCTGTGGCTAATTAGCCACAGAATTTGGCTAATTCTATAATTATTTTATAGATAATATATTATTTTAATTTATTTTAATATATATTTTATAAATAAATTATTTTAATAAATAATATGTTATAAATATCAATAAAAATTAATATATACATACATACATATAAATTTATTACAAATTTAATTTTAAATTTTTATTAAATAATACGTTATTTATTAATAATTGTTTGTAAAAATGAAAAATAATTATATTTTAATAATATATATGATAAAATAATAATTAAAAAAATACATACAATAAAAGTAATTCACAAAAAAAAATTATTATAAATATAAAATTGAAATAATAAATATAATGTGTAAGTACTAGCTGTCACCCAAGAGGGGGGTGAATTTGGTGATAGAATAAAACTGAGAAACATTTGCTCTTCAAAATCACAGTTAAAGTAATAAGTAAAACTCTTTAAGATATTTTTCACTACTCAAAGAAAACATCATGAAACATGAAATGGTTAATCAAATGTGTAAATCAGTTATGCTGGAAATATGGGAGTTAAGGGAAGAGGAGATGCAAACAGAGATTTATCCTGGTTCGGTCTATTCCTTTGACCTACATCCAATCCCCAGGCTCCACCTAAGATTTTCAATCTACTACCTTCTTGTTTAAATCGGGCATAAGAGAAGCCTTTACAATTCCACAAATTTAGCCGGGCACTTGTGAAGCCTTTTCTCCCTCAAGTCTAATCTGGGCACTTGAGAACTACTCCCCCTTACAGCTTGTAAGATTACACCCTCTCTTAATATCCCACTATCTGAAGAGAAATATCACTTTATATAAAGTACAGAGTATTTGTAACATCCTGAGTTTTAAATTACCAATAAATGTGTATAATTCCCAAATTTAGGAAAGAGGTAATAAGGAGTCATTTTAAGTTCTCAGGTGTCTCTAGAAAAATACATTAGCTTTATAAACAAATTCACAAGTTTAAGGTATTTTTGGAGGATTTTAAAACTGATTTCCAATATAAATTAAGAAGGAATGATTGTGTATTTATTTCTAATTTATGAAATTAGGGAAATTACTTTTAAAGCTTCAAGGAACTTTAGGGGGGGATAAAATTTCTCAATCTAACATAAGGGTGAATTTTAGGAAAATAATATAATCTGTTAGGACTTAATTGTAAACTATTTCAAATTTAAGGGTACTTTAGTAATTTTTCCCTACCCAACAACCCTAATATTCCCCTTCTATATATATTTTATGTTCCTCTTCTTCCTCACGACGCCGCTGCATACACACACACACCACACTTCGTCTTCTTCTTCCTCCCGACACACACACACACATACACTCGGCTGTTCATTCGTTCTGTGTGTCCCTTCTTCCTCAAAGTTAACTGTCACTCACACTCACACTCACACACATACATAGCCGCTGCATCGTCACCGCCGCCGCCGTTCTTTTCGAGCTCCAGTCACCGGCAAGAGAGAGAGAGAGAGAGAGCTGGAGTGCGAGAGAGGAGAGGGAAGCCGCCGCTGTCCGCCGTTGCCGTTGTGGTGCCGTTTCTCTCCTTCGTTTTCCTTGTTCTTAGGCTGCAATCCGAATCTTCCTATCTCTCTTGCCATTTTTCTGTCTTTGGTTTGGGGTAAGCAATTTCCTCTTTCTTGTGGTAATTTGGTGGCTGTATTAGAAATTGTTTTTGGGAGTTGTTTGCTTAAATTTCATATTCATGAGGATTTCTTTTGGCATTAGAATTAACAAGAAAGGTCCTGATTAATTTGTAGAGAAAGATTTTAAGCTTAGAAATTAGTTCTAGAGGGAGATTCTTGACAGTAGGCTTGTATATAGATGAAAATTTGGAGTGGGAATTTGACTAAGGTATGGTTATGTTTGGTAATGACTGTTATTCGGGGGTTAAGTTCTGATAAAATGAAATTAGTTTTATAATCTGTTGAATAAATGTAGAAATATTAAAAGAATGATAGGATGTAATTGCAAGTGTATTAGAGGTTGAAGTTAAGAATTTTTAAAGCATAAATTGTCATATTGCGATGAAGTTTTTTATTTATGGGTGTTTATGGCTAATGTGTAATTAGTTTGAACGTGGTGTGAGGGTGATTGTGGTTTATTAGGCTTGATATGGGTTAAAATAAACTTAACATAGCCGTGTAAGTACAATTTGTTACGTAACGTAGCATTAGGAGCATTATAGGATTAATTCCCTAAGTTTTGAATGGTAGTACTTGATTAGTTACTAATTAGGTGCGTGTATATAATATTGATTGTAGACTCTGATTTTGCTTGACATTGAGCACAGGGGGCGCGTCTACGGTAACTTTTGGTTTAACTTCAAGAAGGTAACCACTTCTGTTTGTTTGCGTGTGTGTGGGTTAGTGAGTATTTGAAACTTATACTTTGTGATTGGCTATAGTCTTGATGGACATGAATTTTGGAAGCTTATTTTATAATATAACTTGTTTAGTGGAGTATGTATTTTTAAATGGCATGAAGGTGTAAACTTGTATGTTTTTGGAAATTTATAGTACTTATTAAATATATCTGCATGATTGAAATCTGAGAATTTCTGGACTGGACTTTTTGCCATATGTTGGATGTGTACATTTATGACATGTTGTGCTAATTGTGTGAACACCGAATAAATAAATAAATAAATAATAATGCCATCGGCGATGAGGTTCCTTGTAGGCCCACAAGGACTAAATAACATAAAATGGAAAGACGAATTGGGGAGAACGCCCCCGGTCTCAGGCTAGGGTTGTGAGTCCCTACTGGACCGTATAATAACGGTGTTATTGATTGTTTGGTTTTATTATCTGTGTATTGGATTGCAATATATGAATGTGAATATGTGATTTTATGTGTGTTTTTTATGAACTGTCACATGACGATAATTTATGTGGGAATATATGTTATGAGATTGTCATGCATCTAAATGGTAACTGCCTCATGTTTTTAATTCAATTATACTTAATAATACTCCACTGAACACTTTGCTAGCACACACCGCACGTAGGCGAGCAGTTAGTGGTTACATAGGTCTACCCCCTTTATCTTATTTTTACAGGTCCTAGCAACACAGTAGGAAACCAAGGGAAAGATCCGGGACCGTCTCACTAAGCTAGTGAGTTCTGGACTGGTTAGACGGAAGATATTGCCACAAATAGGGATTCATATAATTTGTTTTGCTTCCACTCTTTTTCCACGTTTTGCTTCTTTAATTTTAAATTGAGGATTTGTTTTAGAATATTTATTTTGGTAACTTGATGTTATTTCCTTTCTGAGAGACCGGTCTAAATTTCAGTGGTGTTTCGATTATTTTGATATTATTATAGACTATTGGGATTTTGCATATTTTGAGGACGTTGAATGGCTGACAAATTTGAAGTTATAATGGTTTTAGATATTTTTCGTAAAAGTGTTTAATGGTCAAATATGTTATTGGGTGTTTGTGAATGAGTTGAATAGTCAGGTGGTAGGTTGGCTTTAATTATCCATGTTAGCCGTTGTTGTATTAGAGAAATCATTTTCTAACATGGATAATATTCTGTTATATTATGTTAAATTCTTTTCTAACCATGATAGCCCTTTTAATATTAGAAATCCTTTTTCTATCATGGTTAGGGTATTTAATTGGTATTTTTTTATTCAAATGACGAAAAGCCTTTTTCTAACTATGTTAGTGTTTGTTTTAGTGAACTTCTTTTTCTAACATAGTTAGTCAATAAATAATTTTGTAATTATTAAATGGTAATTTAAGGCATATTCAAAAGTATAATTTGGTAGTAAATATTACAGTATTTCTTGTTCACTCAATGAACTGATAATGTTACATACTGAAGTATAGAAGATCTGATTGATCTGAGAGCTTAGAATGCTAAAAATGAATACGTTCAATTGTAGCCATCTTTGTCTCTCTTACTTTGAACTTGGGCACCAAATGCTTTTATAGTCTTCTCTTGGATTTCTGCCCGTTGGAGACCATTTATAGCCGTTACTTGATCTTTGATAAGAGATGATTAATCTGATGGAGTGTTGAGTTGGTGATGTTCTTGTGTTTCATTAACTCCCTTGTACTAGGTTTGGTTTAGTTCTTCTCTCTTCATTAATTGCTAAAAGCAAATCTTTGCTTCAACGGCTCTAATCTCATGTTTATGTGTCTAAAGGTAACTTCTGAAAGTAGGCCTGACATATTCTGATATAAAAAGCAAAGTTAGCAGAATAATGTAATTCTATCGCTAGATCGATCAACTAGCTCTGATCGATTACTACCTTTGCTCCTTAATCGATCATGCTTAGATCATGTTTATATTAGTTACAATTTGCCTCACCTGATCGATTGGGCAGTGATGATCGATTGGACCCAAGCTTTCATGATCGATCACAGGGCATCACTCACATATTCCCTGATCGATTATATGACTATGATCAATTAGTTAGCTATATTACTTATGACCGATCGATTGGGCATTGTTCAGATTAAGGATAAACTTTAAAAAATCATAACTCTCTCAATTTAGCTCCAAATTTAGCATATAACATATCCATGGAAATATAATTCAATCTAGTTGAAGAAAAAATCATTGCCAAACTCTAAGATTCAAAATTTATAATTAAAATCGTGACTATCAGACTCATGCATAATGACAGTTCACTGGGCAAACTTTGAAAATTCATATCTACCTCATTTTAAAAGATCTCCCTCATTTTAAAATATTTTAAAGTGAAATTTGTGTTCATAAAACAGGTATTAAGTCTAGTTTCATATAAAACAAGTTTTATCCCAATTGGATTTATATTTTGAAAGATATGATCCAAAACATGACTGCCTGTTTGATGCATGATGTGAAAATTTTGGGCAGATTGAAAAATTCATAACTCCTTGGATATAAATCATTTGAGGGTGAACTTTATGCCCATGAACCGTGTTGGAAGTCTAGTTTCATACAAAACAAGTTTCATCTAAATCGAAGTTATATTCTATGAGATACGATCAAAATACTAGACATGGGTCAGACTGAACGAAATAACAGAGTAGCTGTATGATTGATCAACACCCTATGATCGATCACAATCAGCTTATGATCAATTAGATGCATTCTTTTATGATTGATTATCATGCTTTGATCAATTATGATGCTTTGATCAATCACAAGCACTCTGTTATGATCGATTATGCATGGGAACTCATGGTTTGATGATTTGAATTTTATTTGAGCTTCTTTTACTTTCCAATTGAGCACAAAAACTTCTAATATCAAGTCTAATAACATGATTCATGATTTTATCATTTAATCTATAATCTTATTTGATCATATCATTCTCCGCAAATAAGCATAATAGCTTCATTCTTTCTTTAACTACTTTATACATGAAATAATGGTTACTCAAAGTTGGAGATGAATAATTCATGCAAACTTTTTGCTCATTAGATTTAAATCTATATTTGACATCTCTATTCTTATTCTTTTTATCATTCTCCATAAACAACCATAATAGCTTTAATATATCTATAACTGTTCTATACAAGATAGTCACATAAAATAATAGTTAGTCAAAGTAGGAGATAAACACTTCATACAAACTTTTTGTTCATTAGATTTAAATCTATATTTGTCATCATCAAAACTAATCATATCTAACATAATGTAAAGTATATGAATATAAAAATAATTTATACAAAAATAATGTAATTATTAATATATCAATTATATATTAATAATTAACAAATATTTCATAATATATAAGTTAAAAATAATGTAAAGTATGTATAAGATGAAATATAATAATAATATTGGGAATTTTAATATTATAAATATAATAATTTACAAATAATATCACATGATCTTTATAACTCAATTGGTTAAGGTATTAGCACGCGCGCAGGAGATCGAGGGTTCGAGTTAGCACTTTGTCACAGTTTCAACGATTTCCATCGGAAATTTGATTTCGTGGCTAATCTGTAGGAAAAGTGAAATTCCGTTAGAAATCAGTTATTCTTTTTTAGTGAAGTGGAAAAACATAATTAATGATTTAATCCCCTCTAAAGTCCTATTTTGATACTTGAAACGAAGGGTAAAGAATAAAAAATAATCATATACTTTTCTCTAATGTGTATCTGGCACTTTGTACTTTTTTGTGGTGTAAAAGTGGCCACAAACTTCACAAATTTGGGCAAAAATGACATGTATGTTAATTAATTAACATTTCCATTAAGTGGGCCCCATTTTATTATTTTTAAATATTTTTTTAGAAAAATCCCTACCCCTCACCTCCTTCAATCTCTCCCTCCGCCCCTCCCCCTTCCCCTCCCCTATATATTTTCCCACCTCTTCATAACCGAAATGAAATAAACTAGGGAAGCATTTCAAATATTTAAGCAAGTAAATGATGTCCCACAGTTTCCCGAAACAAATACCTTTGGTAATTGTGAGAAATGTGAACCGCAGAGGGCAGAAAATGAACATTTCATAGACTGGTTTCACAGAAATGGAAGGTAAGCCGATCATAATTTGCAAGTCAAAATCAAAACAATTTCCAAATAATAAGAAGAACATACATTATAGCTGTAGAACATTCAAACAAGCACAAACATTTCCACTTAATAAACATTTTTTTAACTATGATAGGGTTTCTTGAATTATATGCAAAAAATCATTTTCCTATCATAGTTAGTATTGCTAATTGTGATTGAAGTTGATTAATAAGGGTTTATTTAGTTATTAACAAGTAGGATTTAACACCATCAAACTCGAAATCCCACTTAAACCCTAAAATTCCGAACTTTGAATTGTAAAAAATCATTCTAAACCACAATCCAACAAACTAAACCGATTAAAATCGCCCACTAGCATCATTAAACTCAAAGGAATCAATAAATCTTATAAATTTTCTTGAATTTTTCAAATTCCAAACAAACTCTAACTAATCACATTCTAATCCGAAATCAAGAAAACTAATATGATAGAATATTTAAAATAGCTCCTAGGACTGATTTGAAGTAGAAAACATGGAGAAATTTGGCCAAAAATTGAAAATCATCAAAAGATCCTAAAAATCCTTCATAAAAGCTTGAAGAAAAACAAGAGGAAGGAAGATGAATGAGAGGGAAGAGGTTTACCTGGGATATTGGAGCTTGAAAATGCCCTTGGAACCTCAAAAAATTCTCCCATTATCATACATACTACCCAACATTGACTTACAAATTACTAGGTACCTCAATGAAATTTTGACTTACCACTTAATCATCATCAATATATTATGATTTCATATATTAAAAACCTAGGATGTTACAACACACCTTTGTTTTAAGATATTTCAACAATCCCCACCAATTTAAAATGATCACAAACTCTAATCACTTCGGAAATATCATGTTTGAGTAAAGATATGGCTTCACCCATCCGAATTAATATGGTTGACAAATCCTTGGATTTGCATTGATTTTGTATGCTAAAATGAGGCAATTAACATAACTAAGATGCAATATTGGTCCATAAAGTGCTTAATAAATATACTAGAATCTTTAGGTAAAATTAGCATGAAAATAAAATTAATTTGTTGTAATTGGATATTGATTAGAATTAATTGATTTCTAGGGTTTTTTATCCTTGTTTATTGCATTTTTTATTTTAGGGTCACCCAAAGACCAAAAGAGAAAGATCACATGAAGATATTGTGTTCACTTAATTGATACTTGAGGGCTAAGTTGAATGTAGATCTTGGGTAACATTGTGTAAAAACTTGAAGTTTGCATGAAGAATAGATGGTTATGTTGGTAAGATAGAGACACACTTTCCAACCTTGCATAATCATATTAGGATTGAGACCTAAATGGTATTTTAGTTTATTAATTGTAGCAAGAGATTGGGCAATTAATGATATTAAAAACTTGCTCTTATTTACAAGTACCTTTTGAATCCTAGACTAGCACATGTATTCATTAATAGCATCTATAAGAGGATATTAATTGGATGTTACAAAATACAAAGAGGGAAATAGTCCTCGGTCACATTTTATCCTTAAAGTCAAAGAATCACTTGTTTATATATTTTTTTATTTTAAAAATAGTCACCATTCACTCTTGATATTTGGATCACTCAAATTAGGCAAACGTGTGATAATTGATATTTGACCAGGTTTTGGAATTAAATCCTCATGGTCGTGGGAAAGATACTTTATTTATCACTTACTGACTTGGTGCGACCTTTTTTATTTTATTTTATCTAATACTAGGCCCTTGTCTTTGATTTACCCATCTCTATTCTAATAAAGTACCATAGTGATGTATATCTTTAATCCTAAAGTTTTTATTTTGGAATTCCTTGGCTTCCTTGTTTCCTTTTTCTACGTCATCTACATATGTTAATAAAGGGTGACCCACTGCATTAGACTCGCACTAGGTGAGGTCTGGGGAGGCTCTGATGTATGTAGTCTTACACCCCGTAAGCGGAAATACAATTTCCAAGTTTGATTTCGTAACTTTTAGATCACATGGCAACAACCTTTTCTGTTGTTCTAAGGTTCACCCTCTTATTGATATCACCACAAAATCATTTCCTTGCTGTTTCATAAAAAGAAAAAGAATAATCACATTTTCTTTCCTCATAACCCTCATTAATCAGTGCCAACTTATAGTTCCATTTTTAGCATCTTGTATAAGCTTGTATAATGATTTAATACATTTAATTATACTCCATTTTATCCTTAATATATGATGCTGGAACATTTTAATATGAGGTGTATTCTTTAGGAAAGTCATGTCCTTATAAATTAACATATTAATTATATAAAGAGGTGTGTATGGAGTCATAACTCTAAAAGTCATGTATCTTTAAATGAAGAGGTGGGTCAGGAGTTATAATTCTAAGAGTCATGTGTCTTTAGTTCCTAAAAACACGTGAAAATGTACCTTTTCATATGGTTCATGAATAATCATATAGTTGCATAAATCTATCTACGTTTAAGGTTTTATATTGAAAAGAAATTTCTTGAAAAGTAAATTTTTCGAGACACCACTTCATGGTCTATAAAATATCATCCATCACTCCATTTAAAGACATACAATTTTTCCTCCATAACAATTACAAGAGCAAACTCATTGCCTTTGTCTTTATCATTGCCTTTGTCTTTAATTACTAATTGTTAATGTTGATTGTGAAAAAGAATTTGAGATAAATATTGTATAAGTTGTTGTGAATGTTATGTGTGAGATGGGATGGGATAAGAACAAGATAGTTATATTTACCATGTGGTACAACTTTCATTGGTGCATGATAGTTGGCTTCTTTGTATCAATAGTTCTAAGAGGGGCTGCCTCAACTATCCTATTAGAGGTTACGACACCAAAACAGTTCTATAAGGGGAATAGACCCATGGTCTGACAATACGCTCTAGGGTTCTGTCCGGCCCACATAATAAGCTTGGCGAGCAGTTTAAGTAGTCAGTAATATGGTTGATAATTTGCCATTGGGTCTTGTCACAGGAAATAAGGCGGTTTAAATGAATTTATGGGAGGACTTGAGAATTGTTGTACTAACATCTTTGTAAATTATATTGAATATCAATATAAGAACAATTGACTATATAATATGTATTTTATGAATATTTTACTTGACACCTCAATTACACACACTTAAATATATGATAAGTAGGATTATCCGTTACTGAGACTTTTTGTTTCACCCCGATGCTCATATGTTTTTCAGGTGTAAGTTCCTGTGCATAACTATTGGTGAGAGAACTATAGGCATGTATATTTGGTTAATTTTAAGCGCTTTTCATGTTTTTGTGTTGATTACGTGTATATTGCCACTCCTATTAGAGCTCATCAAATTTACGTTTAACTATAATTATGATTTAAACTATTTTTTTTATAACGATAGTAGTATAAGGCTTGAGGTCTATGGGTTTTTGAATGAATTTGACTGTGGATCCCCAAAAGTATTGTGTTATAAGAATGAATTGTGTATGAGTGTGGATTGAGCTTTTGGGATGAATGTTATATTCTGAGCTTCGACAAGCTCAAGGTTCAAAGTAATAGTTCGGTAAACTTTGGAAAGAAAGAATATGAAATGTTTTTATATTTATATGTTGAAAAGATGTAGGCTGTTTTAATAGCCATGTTAGATAGCTTATCCATTTTTCTAACATTGTTAGCATCGTGAAAGAGTTGGGAATGCTTTTAACTATCCATGATAGCCTTCAAGTGTAGAAACTTTCTTCTTTCTAACCATGATAGTTATATTATATTCTTTCTGATGAACCTTAGAGTTTTGATGATAACTAAATATGATTTAGGCTAAGAATATTATAAGTCTCTTAACATAGAAATCATTTTGAAACAGTTTTTTAAAATAAGTTAAGAACCATCGATGGATTATTCAGCGATTGATTGTTCTTAAGGTTGAGCCATCGATAGGCTTCCGAGTAGTTATATAGTGTAGAACCTTCAATCGAGTATTGAACAAAATCAATCGATTGTGAAGACCTTTTATCGATTATTCAGACGAACACTAAACTTTAAAGAGTTCAATCAAGCATTGATACTAGATATCGAGTGTTAAAGAATGATCGATGGAAAACGGACCAATCGAATGGATAGTTTAACTTACATATTTTCATATGTCATCGAGTGTTAAGTCATGCATCGATCGTTTAACAACCATCGATTAGTGAAGTAGCCATCGACTGGAGAATCTTAAATTTGATCGATTACTAATGATTCCATCGAGTATTGCAGGTGAAACTCTTTAAAAAATCAGAATGCTTGGATACGAATTGATTGAAAAGCATATGGAGTCATCGATAGTAGAGAGAGCCATCGATGGATTAATATGAAGTTTGAATTTGTTTCCTTTCCTATGATTCCTTCCTCATAACTAACTTTTCATTTCTGGAGATTTTGAGTAACACATTTTAGGAAAGTTCTCTTGGACAATTTCTAAAAACCAACAAAAGAGATGCAAACACACGAGATAAAGATCTTTGAAGTAATTACAACAATGGTTAAAAACATCATTAACACGCTGCGATTCATCCCTCTCTCACAATGGCTAGAATCTGAAGCTTCAACGAACAAATTTCCATCAGACACTATAAAAGCATTTGAAGCTGGAACTTGGAAGGTAGAGAAATTAAGTGTAATCCAACCATAACTCAAACAGGATTCAAGTCATCTATCTGAGTTCTCTCATTGCACTTCAAACGCAATCTTATCTGCTCAACTGTGTGAGCTAGCAGTCAATCTTGTAATCTTTCTTGCTGTATGATTTCCTTGGGATAGTGAGATCCTGAGGAAATGGTGTAATCTTACAAGGTATAAGGGGGAGAGAATTTGGTGAGATAGAGAGATCTTACTGAGAAAATTCTTTAAGGTGTAAAGGTGTTCAGGAACCTGGTTCTAATCCTGAATTAATCAATAGTAGAACCCAACAGAGGTTGGAAAACTGGATGTATGTTAGAGTTAGGATTGAACTAGTATAAATCCTGAGTCTCTTGATTAAATTGTTTTTGAAATACACAATTCACCCCCCTCTTGTATATTTCCTGCCACTTTCACTTTCATGTGAAACTATTTTCTATCATGGCTGAGTTGTAAAGAAGAGTGATGCTCTTGTCTTGCAAAGCTAATTTCTTATTAATAAGAAAAGCTCAAATATCCATGATTAAATTTCATGTTAAAGTGATCCATTTCTATCATGGATAATTACTTAACATAGAAAAATTCTTTTTAACCATGATAGTTGCATTATCTTATACCATGGGAAACCCTTTTCTATCATGGTTAAAGTTTATAATTGCAATTGAAAGAGGCTTTATGGAAGCTAATTATGTATCAAATGAAGGATTTTACAAGTAGCAGCAATTATATGAAAACATTTCTTCACAGAATGGATGACAAGCAAAAGTACGAAAACAACATCAATGAGATTTGTGTTATGAAGATAGGAACAAATGCTTAGTTCCTACATAAAAATTCTAAAGGTGACCCTTTGTGACAAACGATCCCCTAATAACAGCGTTTTGCCAATCTCTTGAAATAAGAAGGCATCAAATATGATTGCTTTAAGTCTGAAAATGATATTGGAAAGGTTGGGGATGAAAAATTTGGAAAAACTCGACCTCTTGCAAAAACGACTTTCCCATAATGTTATGCCACAATTTGATACACACACAAATAATAGGACGGGTTAATACAACTTTTGGTCCTTGAACTTTCTCTCAATTTTGGTTTTGGTCCCTGAACTTTATCATCGATGATTTTGATCATTGAACTTTCAGTCAATTTTGGTCATTAGTCCTTGAACTTTAAAAAAAAATCAAGAACCAATTATTATAGATGACACAAAGTTCATGGACCAAAACCACAAATATAAAGTTCTGGGACCAAAACTAAAATTGATCGAAAGTTCAGGAATCAAAACCACCAATTTAAAAGTTCAGGAACCAAAACCAAAATTGAGTTAAAGTTCAAAGATCAAAAGTTACATTAACTTTAAAAGGACAAAACCCTAAGAAAGTGGTAACTTCAATATATGCTGTTGAAATTATTATTATATCCCATCTTATCACCTCACCTCAAATATAAAGTTGTCTCTGGACTTTATGCAGTTCAGGGTTAGGATTTCACATGGACTCTTTCATAGAGCGAAGGCACCTAAGAAAATTTTTAAAACCAAAGTTTCAAAAACATGGTAGTCTTTGATCAAAAAAAAAAAACATGGTAGTCAAATATGTTTTCGCAAACCAAAGGAAAGTTTAAACCTAAAACCTTGTTTTTGGGAAAAAAAAAAATAAAATCGGGGAAAAATAGCCTTAAAAACCGCGGTTTTTCTCCAAAGTCTCTTAATTGAAACATGCTTTGTGCCTCACTTCATAGCCTTGGGCTCAGAGGTGCTCACCTTTGACAACACCAGCCTAAACCGCCGACTTTCAATACCTAACACTACCAGAGGGTTGATAACAAGGACAACGAAAAATGCAAGCAACGAAGCCAGACAGAGGAAACACTGGTAAAAAGAGTCCTACGCAGTAAATTCCTAGAAACATTTTGATATTGTATCGGCTTCAATTCTCACTATATACAAACAGCCGTTAACTGTGCATATTTTTTAAACCAAAAACCTAATACAAAACAAGTATCAAAACAAAAGGTGAAAAACTTATTAAATCTTGCTGGCAAGTATTATCATACACAATGAGCTGAAGGCTATAGCTTCAACGCTCAACGCAGCATCTAGGGTGGGGTAATGTACATGATTAAATTACCAGCAGATTTATTTGTCCGCAAATCTCCCAAAAAGGAGCAACGAAGTATTCACATGGCGTCCATCAGGCAAAATCTGCTCTGCTTTTGAAACAGTTTTAACACGTTCTTTGTTTGACGATGGAAACGATAATGAAAGAGAGAGAGATGCAGCAACGCCATCATCTTCTTGCTCATCTGCCAAGCAATCTGGTGGCTTTTCCCGACAATGCTTCTTCTCTATTTCCCCAACAAAAAAGGGCAGCATTCCCTTGGGTGGTGGTTTCATTTCACCCCCTAAGGCGAGTTCCAAATTTGGTATCTCGTCATGAAATTGATTACCATACCCATGAGGCCCTTTCAATGATGAGCTATTAGGACCCAAATGAGGATCATTTACGTTATGCGCATCAACAGGAAAGAAAGTTCTTTCCATCGTTCCTAAGTCTTCCGAGATGATTTTCTCATCACAGATTTCATCACATCCTTTGTCCTTGATTGAAGAACCATTACCAAGATCATTCGCATGTGATGCAAAATTGTTCCTATAAGAATCTCTGCCACCAGAACTGCCACATCCAAAAGCTCCAGAGTCATTTTTTTTCAGCTTCTTGCTCGAATTTTCTCCATCTTCCAATTTGACACTTGCCTCGCTCCAATGGCTCTTGCATGTAACTGCAGAAGTCTGCATAGCAGTGTCCATCAGATCAATATGCTGAAGCCTTTTCTCACTAGGCTGCTGAAGCTTCACCCCTTCTACAGTTAGCTCTCCCTGAAAAGCCGTCTGAATGTCAATATACTGATCATCTTTCTGTTGTTTTATATGCCTTTGTTGATTATTATCACCTGCCAATCTATCAGGAAATTTGTCCTCACTGGCAGTGCTTGTAACACATATCTCTTGAGAGCCAAGAGAAAAAATTCCTGAAGGCAAAGACTTCTCTTCTTTAATAGATATATCAGGATCAACTTTTGTTTCTATAATCCTGCTAATAAGATTTGATCCCATTGCTCCAGGAGAAGGTTCGGGCTCTTTTCCTGGTCCATGTTCCAGGAGGCTACCTTTCTGCATGAAGCAATATTTCAAAATAAAAAAATGAAAAACAAGAGAAAATCCCATTTAAATCAGTCTAAAACACCTAAATCCAATTTTAGGTTTTCAATTTCAACAAATCCCTAATCAGGCCAAGAGGCCTTTTTCAGGATTTCCGAATTCATTAATTTTACATACATGCCCCCATGTTAAAATATGTTCAGTTTTATTCTCTAAATTATATGATTTTACTCTATGATTTTTTGATATTGAAGTATCTATGTTCGTAAAAACAATTTATTATTTAATTATTTACAAATTTTATGATATTTTGAAATTTTCGCATTTCTACATACTTTTATGACATTTACATTTACCACATCTGATTATTTTCATAAACTACCCAAAGTAGCTTCTCAAAATAATAAGAAATTAATTCTATTTATCAGATAAAGATTAGTCTTTATTCTCATAAAAACAAGAATGAGAAAAAGAGAAGACTTGACAAAATAACAAAAGGGCATCTAAGTAAAATCAATGAATTCAGAAATCCCTAATAAAGTCTCTTGGCCTGGATATGTCAAAAGTGGAGGCCTAAATTTGAATATAGGAATATAAGATGGATTTAAATGGGACTCACAACATACATAACATGATAACAACTCACAATTAGACTCCTAAAGGGGGGAAATCACATGCTTGAGCATTATCACATAATACAAGTAACTCACAATTAAGCCCTCATTTTATTTCATTATCACATAATACAAGTAACTCACAATTAAGCCCTCAATTAGACTCCTAAAGGGTTAATTTTATTACAATTACAAGTAAATAAATTCAGAACTCATCTATATGTTCTCTTTCTTTCCTTTCTTCAGGACAGAATTAAATCAGAGATATTCCTTAGGGAACAGAGTGTTAAATTAGTTTAGACTAAAAGAATTTTGTTAGCTTGTGATCTCCATGAAATAATCACCAACAAGGCATCAAACAATAAATGAAACATGCCCAAAAAGCAAAAACCAATTACATCCTGACACATCCTGCAGTAGGCATATAATAACAAACAAAATTATTGTATTAATTTGTCTTTCTCTTCATAGAAATGGTTAAATCATATCCCTCATTACATTCCCACAACCATCCTTTTATGTTTTTCTTGATCATCATCAAGAATAGGTAGTCTCAACCAAACCTCTGACTGATATGCACTTTTAGACTGGCGAGTTCAACAAAGAAATCACTTTTCAGGACCATAAAACCAAACAACAATTATGGAAAGCTATCTCTACTAGAGTCTTAATCTGGGAAATCAAATCAGAAGATCATGTTATTCAAAATATTTGGCAGACAAAATTGATCAGATCAAAACTTAAACACCATTACTAAGTGCACCAAACATAATTTATATCAAGCATAAAGAGAAACTCTAATATCCTGAATCATGCATATAAGGATATGAACATTACCATAGATGATCCAGTAGATTTCAACTCCTGACAGAACTGAGCAACACTAGCCAGACTGCTTGATGTAGGTTTGGTGTCCATTTTAGTATCTTGCTTCTCTAAGTTCACTTGTGAACTAGAGTGTGTCTCATCAAGCTTAGATTCTTCGACATCAAAATTCCTACTTACTGCAGCTTGATTCTGGTCTAGGGAAGTAGATGGGAAAACCATACATGTCCTATCACCAGCAATTGACTCTTCATCCATTCGTTTTGGTGAGCAGTGGATCTCAGACAAAGTCGTAATGGCAGAGGGAAAATCCTTTTTAACTGGCATCATATTCAAGCTAGGAATACAATTCTTTTCCGCAGAATCTGAATCATTTATCCTTCTCCCCCTAAACACACCCCATAAGAAAAACAACATATTCCAACCTGCAATAATGATAAGATTGTTTAACAATCTTGAAACAGGTAGCTGAAAGTGAACTTAAGAACATTTTTGTTTTGAAAAACAGCCATGAATGATGTAAATTTAACTTTTCACATACACTTAAGAGCCACATTGGGCACATCTACATTACTTCAGTGGAAATACCGTCACAGCTAACAAGTAACACTAAATCATGAGGATGCATAGTTAAACTTTTTCTACTGCCTAAATTATAATAAAGATGAAGCGATCTTATTCTTCATGGCCTTCATGAGCAAGAGTATTCTTATTCTCAAAACCTAAAGATCTTATAATAAATAAACTCCACATCATAGTACTTGTAATCTCTTAAATGGAAAATAACACAGTTTGTAATTCAATACACTTAGTACAACTACTATTTGTGAAACAGAGTAGTATTACCTCAATACACACCACAGGTGCACATTAATCAATATTTTACAGAGCATTAGTATAGGCATAAACTTCACCACAGTCCCCAAAGACATGAGAACCCATTAGCAAAGTGTCTCCCATGGGAGGAAGGATAAATTTAGCAGACAAGTCAGAATTATTCCTTACGCTGTGATTTTTCAGGAAGCTGATTGGATGGGAATATGAGAAGTTCAACACCATGAAAGATTCCTTTAAGTGCTAAATCATTCCTCATCATGTGATCCAATAGAGCCCCATAGTGTTTCTCATGACTATCAAAAAATCATCAAGAACATAAAGTTATATAAGCTGTAAAATTCAAGAAAGAAGCTAGAAAAGATTAGCCACACCAGTGATGAATTAGGCTGTTCCTTTAAATTTCATCTTACAAGGTCATTTTCAGCAACTTTCCTATAATAGAACGATATCAAAATGCTTACCTTTCAATATCTTGGGCAAAGAAGTAAAGTGCAATATTGTTTTCTTTAGGACCACCTTGATGAAACTGTGAAGGCCACGTGCTTGAGCGAGGAACTTCACTGAGAGAAATTTTGGAAGGTAATTTGTTCCCCACTTCAAGAACCTTTGGGGAAGCACAGGTTGACAAATGAGCTTGGATTCCAGGACATAAGTCAGGAGGCTTCCCACCCCTATGCAGCTCAAAGATACCCCTGAATACCAACAACAAATCTCATATAGAACACCTTGACAGCACACATAACAGTAATACAGTAAAACAATCTTAAAGTAGAAGACAGAGGCTCAGGGAAAATGTTTCATACTTCCAGATGTATTCATATTCTGGAACAGCCATCTTTGAAAGAACACGTGAGATTGCAAAAGGTTGATTAGGAAAGTCTCTCACAGCAATATTTCCAATGGAAGGACCAACAACACCTGAGGTTCCTAATTGAGAGCAGGAATCACTTCGGCTCAAATTAAGTTGCTTTTCACCTGATGAACATTTCAAAGATGCAGCTGCAGAGCTCTCAATAGTGTCCTTTCCATCGAGAATTTCTTCAGCAGATACACTATTCTTTGGTGTGCCAGAAACCAATACTTGGTCTTGAGCTGTGGCTTCACATTTCACGTCTGTGCCAAGCTCATCCATTTGATTAACCACTTCTTTCTTTTTGTATATTTCAGGCATTCTAAGCAAAGCTGCTTGGAGAGCTGCTTTCACATTATCACTTTTATGCATCTCCTCAACAGAACTACTTGCAGCAGCAACTAAAACTTCACCACCAGATTCTTGGGTTTTACCAATTGTGCAACATTCTATAGTATGACCAAACTCTTTACACTTTGGACAGCATCCTTTGGAAGTAGCAATGGCATCTGTCCTCACACAATCACTAGAGCTATCTCTAGTTTTCTCTACTGGATTGGCTATTTCTCGTGATCGAGGCTGCACATCTTGTACAGATTCATCACCACTGGTATATATTTTACCTACAAAGTTCAGAAAATAATAAGAAATACCATTGCGGATGATATATTTCACCTTGTATTCCAAGGACACGCTCTAACAATGCAAACTCCTCTCCCACTGATTCAAAACCAAGGTTGATCATATATTGCATAAAAACCAAAATATCAGCAGCAGCAGATTGACACAGGGAGAAGAAAGATATTGCATGGATGGTGCAACATAATAACATAACATACTCTCAATAAAGATCTTACCTGAACAGACTTGAGGTTCTACAACTTTACGGCCTACATTACTAGTAGACTTCGATAAGGTACTTAATTTTCCATCTTGATTCACCTTCAAGTCTCGGTTGTTGCTAACTGAAGGTTTAATAGTTTCACCAAGAGTTGTGCTCTTCTGATCACCTTTGGGTGTTGAAACAACAGAGGTAGCCATTGTTGAGCAAGCTACCACTCGATCAACCCTTGAGAGACTTCTCCTGTCAAAAACACTGGATTCTTTTGCAAGCCTTGCTCCTTTCAAATCCTGAGCAGATACAGATTTTGATGGAAGCAATTTAACTTTTGATGCAGTTGGGCTCAAACGACCCAAATTCATGGATTTAAATGACATAGATTTGCCTATCTTCCGGGCAGGTGCCTCCATATTCTTAGAAGTATTTTCACCAGGCGCTTTCAGCTTCTGCGGAACAACTTCATCCACAGGTTTGACTCTAGGCTTTGAATTTGATGTGTTGAATGAATTAGATTTCAACAACATACCTATTCATAGAAGCAAATATGATGCTGGAAATAGTTAAATATAGGAAGACATATAGTTGTGGAACACCAGGTCCCTTCTAAATGATTTAAATGATTCAAATCATAAAAATCAATCACAATATAGGATAGGTAAATCCATACCCTTTCGAAGCAGACCCCGAGGGCCGTAGGAAGGAGAACAAACTGTTTCCATATTATCACAGCCAGAGTGATTTCGCATAGGCGTCAGATTATCAGGCTTCACTTTACCTTTATCTAAGCTCTTTAATGACGATTCCTGAGAAATTGCAGCAGTTCTCTTGGGACTTGACCTTGGTGAACCTGAGCTTGATTCAAGAGCCTGTCTTTTTGATACCGGAGCCAGTTCTATATTCTCAGACAGCCTCTTGCCAGAATGTTGTGATGTTGAACCAAATTTTGGAATTTTTCTTTCTTCGACATCTGAACCAAGAAATTTGTTCCCATAAATAAGTCAGCATAAAACTATAGACCCAAAAGCTGGCAAGGGCACTTGTACACTTCACTACCCTCAATATCAAAACTGAATTCATGCTTACTCCAGATCCAAAAAGAGATCAATATGCCAGACACAGTAACTATATCTTTTTTTAATTTTATGCACTATTGAACTCTTACCTAGCCTGTCATTTTCGATCTCTTTGCATTCTTCACATAGCCAATCTCCTTCAGGGACCTTCTGAAGCATTTCTCGCATGCAATAACTAATTAGAAAAAATAAGACTGTTAATACTTCATTTGTTTTCCCCCTTTCTGAAGAGATTAGCACTAATAAATGAAACCATACAAAAAGTAGTGTCAAAAATGTTAAGCTTACGTATGTTCCGCGCCATCACTGCACCTACTACATATGGCAAGCAGATCTTCCCGACCAGCATCTCCACAGATATCACAAACTTTTACCTATTTTCCAATAAATGAAAAAGACCAGTGAATATTTTTTCCCTTCATGAGAAAAAGCCAGGACAAAATTCTGATACAAAATGAAAGCAGTAACGGAGATGGATGGAGAGAATTCATCTAGAAAATAACATTCAAGTTGACCATAGAAAACTGCTGATGGAATGATATAGTGCCAGGGAAAATTAACATATTTTGCAGAATAATGCATGATGAAATCATAATTTAGAGTTCAGTTATGTAATTAGAGAACCAAAGATCACTAATTATTTAGCTGTAAGAGTCTTAGAAAATTTATCCCTTTATCAATTAAAATTTCATTTCCAAATCAAAATTTTGAATTCCAGCTCATGACAAGGTTGCTTGTCTATACTGTGAATGTTTCAACTTCATAAGAACATTATACGTAATTTCAATATCCTATCCTCTTCAAATAGAAACTTCATAATACAATGGCAAGACTAACCCTTTGTTTGGATGGAGAGAACATGAAAGAGGAAAGTGAACTAGAGAGGAAAATGTGGAGAAACAAGTTTTCCCATGTTTTAAAAGAAAAGTGGTGAAGAAAATGGGAGTGGCCCCACACCCCATTTTATCCACAAATTTTCTCTCCGCACATGGAGAGATTTGGAGAGGACAAAGCTGTTTCCCCATCTACTCCCTCAGCACAACACATCACCTGTTTAGCTGTTGCTCACTTGAAAACCTGTACATATATTAGTTGTGGTATTTTTATTCTTCCTAAAGTTTTGCATGCTTTTATAAGTGAGAGGGAGGGAGTTTTTTGGCAACAGCTTTTTTCCTAAATATTTATTTTTTTCATAAATATGTTAAGAAAATTTTTTATATTCCACTTTAATTTGATTTTAGATGTAATATATTTTAATGTAGGGGTGAAGTAAAGGTATGTTGATAATTTACATATTTGCTCATTTTTTCCTCCCTACTTTCTCCCGGCAAACCCATACAAGAGGGAGGGATAATTATATTCTCTTTAATTTTGTCTTCTCCCATTTTCTCTCCCCCAACTTTTCCTCCCGTCCATAAGGAGGCTAAGCAATTTAAGAATCTAAAGAACATAAAGAAAAGGGTGAGAAAGCAGAATAAAGACAAAATTTGACTGCTTCTATGTCCAATAAATGGGAGGTAGAAAAACCATTCCATCAAAGCATTACTAATAAACCAGATGTTGCAATATGTATGGACATCAATTTGTATGGTAGTCCAATCGAGCATAGAGTAAATAAACAAAAAAACAACATGAAATTATAAGAAGGGTACTCACATCATGCTCAACAACATCTGATTCATCACTCTCATCTTCAGATCGAGGCTCCTCCATGCCAGGTGATCCGAGGGGTTGCTCAGCTTTGTCCTGCTCATCTTGGACTGCAACATTATGAACTTCATCTGGAGCAATCCCAACTTCATTGACAGCATCTGCTTCTGGCTTGGAATATACTTTTAGTGAAGCTGTGGAGCTACCATCAATAAGATTATCCTTAACAGCAAGGGGTCTCTCACCAGAAACAACCGGAGTTGCTATCACTTTTCTTAATGATGAATCAGTATTTTCTGTGAAGCATTCAGATATTTCTGGTATCGGAGAATCTTTATCTCTTTCCACATCCATTAACCTTGGAACAATCGAATGTGACTTAACACTTTGAGACTTTACATCTTGACTTTGTACCTTAGGAGAGCTCTCATCAGTATCCACATCTTTAGAAGGAGGAATCTCAGGTAAGCCAGGCGTGTCAAAAGATTGTGCACTTACAGATCCTTCTGCCCCTAAGATATTAACTGAAGCCGAACTACAAGATACATTTCTTTTGTCTGCAATCTTGGGATGGCTACCATTGGCTAAATTAGCATCACTGGCTCTACTAATACAAGAAGTGTTATCATCAAGACCTTCTAGGTACTTAGACTCCTGACACTTACTTGACGAAGTTTGTTTACTATCTGCATTTTCAGATAGAGAATCATGACTGGAATTGACACTGAGCATGTCAGCATGCTGAATGCTTTCATGAGCCCTGCTCCTAAGGGAAGATATATCACCTTCATCCGTAGAATAATGATTACTCCCCACTAAACGGCAATTTTCATCAGAGAATTCAACCTTTGACCCCATACAAGTTCGGTTAAAATGCATACAAGATGAACAAGGAGCTGAACACACATTACAAGTCCCTGATTCACGTCTCATACCAGCGTTCTGAGTCATAGGATATCTGATGCTTATATTTCCAGATCCAGGTGATACCTGTTGTGAACAAATAATAAGAAGGAAGAAAGGTGAGACCTTTGATCCGAAGTCCAAATAAACAGAATTTATCTCTCAATAATCCTTTATTGGAAGGTTAAAACTTTCCCCACTGTGAAAAGCTGAAACTTTAGATTGAATAGAAAACAGTGACTAACAGTAATGATCTAGTAGAAGCACAAAAGCCACACCAACTTTATCTAATAATATTTGTGCATGCATTTGTAAGTTCAACAACAGTTACATAGGACTGCCTAGCATGGATCACTAGCTGCGATTTATCCAACTAAATTTGGGATCTTCCCCAATCATTTTCAAGGTTTTCGGCAAAGTAATGCTACAATTAATAGACATAAATTGTTACCCTGGCTACTTTTTTAGGGCAGGAAGGGTTAGTAATCGCAGGATAATTTAAAATTCTCAACTAATATATTCTTTAATAGGGTTCTTTGACATACAAGGAAAGATTAAATAGCTCCCTTGAGCTAATCCCAACTATTATTTTTTTGTTTTATTCCTCTAGTAATGTCCTCTTAAGAAGGAATCCATATACCCAATAACTTTACTTTTCACTAATAAATAATCTTCAATAAAAACACAAATGAAACAAAAAAGACAGAAGTTAGAAATTAAGTCTTATCCCAGTAGAATTCAGCATGGATCAGCCACCATAGCAACATTGCCAAAATCAATAAACTACAACTCTTATTATCTAAATGTAAAGAAAGATACACATGAAGGCTAATCTGAGCCCGACAGAAGGCAAGTGCAAGACATATAATATTAGCCACCATGTTATCTCACCATACGCTCCTGAACATGATCTCTTCATCCACAGTCCTTGCATACAGAAACTCCATCACAGTGTCGCTGTCATCTAGAAAGTAGATCCAAACATCATTATCAACAATTGCCCAACTAAGAAGAGAAACACCGAGTAATAATCTTTCTCGCACACTAGCAACCAAAACAATCCCGGGAACATTACCAATCATTACAACCACCACAGACTAAAAAAGCCATCAAAGAAAATTCCATCAAAAAACCAACACTCTGGATTAGAGGGATTCAAACCCTAAACCAGCCAACAGTGAACCTAGTTGAACAAGTACCCAGCTTCGCCAACATATTCGTATCAAAACTATAAAAGACGATGTTCACATGGATTATGAATAATCAAGGAATAGCTAATAACAAGTGGGAAATAACAGACAGATACATAGAAACAACTGATAAGGAGTGCAGATACAAATAACAACAAATATGCCACAATCAAAATGAAACCCTAACCGGAAGGTAATTGACATGCCTCTTGCTTGAAAATCATCTGAGTGGCATTGCAGATATACTCAGAGGTTTGGGTCATTGGCGAGGGCAATCAGAGGCAGAGTGAGTCCGATGTCGGAGCCCTAGAAGGCAGAAGCTGTAGGATATGAGGGTTTTCACTATCTGAGACGGACACCGAACACGAATTCAAAGTAAAAGGGAGACAACAGGCAGATGAACATATACTAACAGAGGATCTGATGCAATCGTTTCTCAGTATATTGTGTAATAACAATAACAATTACAGCACCAATAAATAAATAAATAGGTGGATTTTCTATCTCTCTACCTTCCCCCGCCTCTGATCTGAAGGTGAAAAAAAAAAAAAGAAATCTTGCAACTGTTTCTTTTTTTTGAAAAAAAAAAAAAAAACTTAAAGAGGAAGAGAATCCATCTAATGAAGCTGCCTTAAACCGCCCCCTCCTCCCTTTATCCTTGTAAAATTTCTGGATCCAGATACGTTTCACTTGTCTCAAAAATGGGCAAAAGGAGAGTGAGTAGTAAATGTAAGTAAATAAGAACCTACAAATTTTGTTGCGGCCTGTGGAATTTATGCCAGTCTTTCCGTTTATTTTTGATCGAAGGATGATTTATTGTGATGGGTTTAATAAGTCAAGGGGGATGAAGGGTACGCTCCGCACGTGTAAGGTTAGTGAAACGTGTGGGGTGAGTTGCGTGTGAAATTGAACCGAACACGTGAGAGAGTTGCGCGTGAGCCTTGCGTGGCATCACTCTCTCCCTCACATTTCCCTTCCCCTACTTCTCTTTTTCGTCCAAACTAAATTAACCTTCTTTTTCCATAAGCATGTTATATAATTTACCATGTACAACATCATCGCATCACATTACTACATTACACGCTGTTCATATTTATTGTCCCCCAATCCTTCAATCAGGATTGCCTCCAGTAAAGGAAAACCCTTGTTTGTAATAAAAACATTATTATAATATATTCCTTCCGTCCCTTATTATAAGAGCCAATGAGGTAAAATCACATAGATCAAGGAAGTGGTTGAGAGAGATAAATATGTTTAAAATAATTTTATTTTATTAAGTTTGCCTTTATTTATGATTGAGTATATAAGAGAGAGAAATGTAATAATAGTGTTATAAATGAGTATGAAGGGGAATATGAATAGAAATAATAATGATAGGTAAAATGGGAAAAAGCTCATTTAAATACTTTAACAAATTTAGCCAAAATCTTATAAAAAAGAACAAAACTATTCAAATTTTTTTGCTCTTATATATAGGGACGGAGGGAATACTTGTTACAATCACTATTTTTATTTAATATGACTAATTAGTCGGTTTCATTAGGACATGCTTGGTCATTATTACAATATACTAACAATATATGTGACATAAAACTACATTAAACCATACTGTTCACGATTTATAGACCTTATAACTCTAGCTACACCTGAAAATGATTGTAAACACATGCCAAAAATGAAATTCATTAGACTTGATCCATATCCACGTTATCGATTGATCCCACTACATTTTTTTGTTTGTAATTTATACAACAATTTATTAACAAAAAAAGTTATGTCTTCTGACACAAGAACTTAAAGAAATCTAAAAATTAATTTTTTTTGTTGAGATTATTTTTTAAAAATATTTCTCACTTCTGAATTATCTGTATAAATAGAAAAAAAATGCAAAATACAAATTCAAATAACACGTGTTGTGAAATTGAAAATTTTACATACACAAAAGGTTCTGTAGTTAAAATAATAATCACATTATCTGTAGAATTTTAGTTTCTTTTGCCACAAGTGGTTTTAGATTAGAGTTGGCTCTTTTACTATTACTCATTTATAACAAAGAATCAAACAATTTTGAATCAATATTGGAGATACTCCCAACAATAAGGAGGAAACATTGTAGACATCATTCTTGTACAAGATCAGTTGTCACCGGGTAAGTATGATCAGTATCTTCCCAGAGAAAGCACAATGGTGCAAATTCCAGATAATGCTGGGCAAGCACTTACCGAGGTCCTTCTCCTCTCCTAAATAAGCTACCTATAAGCTTCCAGAAACACAACATACATAAGAGGCAATTCTCCAACAATTGAACAATAATTCGGTACTTATCCATTTTTGTTTACATTCGCTCTATCATAAAGCTGGTACACTGGGAGTCTGGGATGATATCCTATCATTTTAATGGACATCCATTAAACAGCGTCTAGATAGAAGCAGCCATTCATCCAACAAATTGCCTCTCTACACGAGCTTTGAGTCACTTTCCACAGAGCTGAAATATTCCTTTTACAGATATAGAAAGTTTAGAAACTACAAATTCAATATCCTTTGTCACTATCCATGCTGCCAAAGAATCTTCGGATATCATCCTCACTGAAGATAGCATCATTCCAAGTCAAAAAATGTAGTTATGAAACGTGCACTCAAAATAAAAATAAACAAGTGGTACTCCAATTTCAAATTATAACAAAAGTAATAAGTTACATTAACATCATGAAAAAGGCTCCCCCACAAACGAGAATCTAAGGTCACTTAAGCTAAATGATGTGTCTGGACCAACTTTGTATATTTGTAAATAATTAATATTCTTTACAGTTTGTGAATAATTCATGGAAGAGCTCTTGATCCACACAGGAATATGTTTCTTTGTGTTACTGCTTTTATCTTTGTTAAGGCAGGAAATTTTTCAAATTAGCTTCAATGAGATATGATCCCCTTTCTAATTCGCTAGAACAAAATTAGTTTCTAAAATAAAATCAGATGATACCTGACTGTAAATAAAGACCAACTATTTCGGGTGGACAAAACAGTTTAACTGGTGGATTGGAGTGAAGGAAGAATTTAGAGAAGAATGTAAGAAGGCAGCATTACAATCAATTACAAAGATGCAACTCAAATGGATAGAAGAGGCAAGCGATAACACAACCATAATAGTACAGAGACCGGAGAGAAGGCCATACAGATTGTAATAGTTAACCACAGCAACCAAGGCGTTGTGAACTATCAAATGGTTCAGAAATTTGGGCGCCCATGGGAGAAATAAGAGGTTGATGTGACAGTAACTAATAGAATGGCCATTCAAAGAAGTTGTAAAGAGTTCAAAGGGGAGATGCACGGAAAGGAATTTAGTACAGATTTCTCAGTAGATCCTTTACATGGGTATAATAGGAATTTCCGAACACCATGGTCAAAATAATAGGTCATGTGCAATCAGATGTTTCTTCACTTACTAAGGGTGTGTTTGGATTGGCTTTTTTTCAGAATGACTTTTTAAGGACTGTTTTAGAAGTAAGATTGGATAAAAGTCAAATTGTGTAAAGTGATCTATGTTTAGATTTGTGATGATAGAAGTGACTTTTTTTCAATCTGTCTTTTGAAACATGTTTGGATGATTATTTTGAAAAGCAAGTTTAGATAAAAAATTACCAAAAAGGACATTACTATTATTAAATAATACATATATAATATACATATATTCTTATTAATGGCTTAATTTATCCCTTATTTTAAGGAAAATAATTTGAAAAAATAATATTATTAGCTCAAAGGAGGATATTGTGGGAGAAAATAGTTAAAGATTATTATGGTAATTTTTTGGAGATAAAAAGGAAATTTTAGATTAAAATAAAATATCTTATTTGAGAATTTCAGGGGTCTAATAGTCTAATTTTCCTACCCACTTTATTAAATAATACATAACAAAGAGCGTAGGACCCATCAGAAGCCAAAAGCCAAAAAAATTTACTTCTAGCTTTTAGCTGTTCAGAAGTCTTTTTAGCCCAAAAGTCCTTCTTTTATCAGATGAACCCAAACAAAAAAAAAAAAGTAAAAATTTCACTTCTCCGTTCTGCCCTTGGAGAAGCTATTCCAAACATAGCCTAAGCAGTGTTGGTACAGAGGGAAGATGGTGAAGATGCTACTTGGGTCCAATGAGATTTTTAATGAATGTGCAATAACACCAAAAAAAAAAAAAAAAAAGATTTTTAATGAATGTACCATTATTTTCTTGTACTTCATCCCTGAGGGCGCAAGGATCCTTTTTTTTGGGGGGGGGGGGGGGGGGGGGATAAGAGAATTATGAACACATAAGATAGTTAAGGTAATTAATTATAGGGGTGCCAGCAACAGTTTGAGCCTTCTGTCTTTAAAAGGGAGGACGGCCCGTAGTATGTTAGGCTCTTGGCATAGTAAGAATTCAGTTCTGCTTCTCTCTTATGTATATTCATCTCTCTCTCTCACACACACACACAACTATCTATCTATCTCTCATCTTCCCTTCTACGTTTTTCCTTCTGCCTCTCCTTCCATCCCTTTTTTCCATAACACCCCATCAATAAATTCAAATTCACCCACATAATTAGATATCAACCAAAAAGATCAGTGGCCTAGTATTGTACCTTCATTAGCCTTTGAAACTGTACGAGCACATAGGTTCTATGCTTCCTGTCCGCAGACAAATAAAAGAGCAATCAGTGAACAATGCATTGCTCTAGCAACTGATATATAGCGTGTGCAAGAATGAAATCAGAAAATTATCTGATGGCTCAAGTAATTAACGTACTATTACTCACAGTCAATTGGGTGTTTATCAGTTTGGCGGGATGTATAATGCGCAGACAGTAAAAGCAGTGAAAGGAATGCACTGGCGACAAAAATGGCATCAAACCATCGGTGATAAAAGTCAAATTGAATATCACCACCCAATACCTCTGTTATAATAATCCTGCCAAGAAAGTCAGATCACACATTAAAATGGTTTAAACTGTAGAGCTCATAATTCTGGGCATACCAGAATTCCATAAGCCAAGAAATGTGACACAAGCCTCCGGTCCCATACATTCATCTATTAGTATTCTAATACTGACCATGGTTTTCCAACAACATAACATAAATTCAATGTCACACAATTGAAACAGTCTTCTGAGTGTACAATAAAATATGAAACAATCACCAACTTCAGACAAATAATGCTTGTAACTAGAAGCTCATTGAATTGAGATAAATTGTAACCTAAGGAAGCACCATGGTATTCACATTTACAAACTAATTCAAGGCATGAAATAAACACGAACATAGATGCCTTAATATAGAATTCAAATATGCAAATCATATTCTAATACAGATTTCTACCAATACCTGTATTCAGTTGCTAAGCTTTTCCTGATTAAAAGAATCGACGATACAAAATACATTCCCATAATCTCAGACAAAAATAGGACAACATTGCTAGAAGATCCACTTCCAACTCGAGAAACAGCAAAAAAGAACTGCACACAGACCAAAAATTACACAAATGAATAAACAAGCTCCGTAAGAAGTCAGCACAACAAACTTATACTTCAATGTTGCTTCGGTTTTCCAATAGCATTTTTTAAATGTTTTTAGGGTGTGCAGAAGACCTTTACAACAAGTTGCTAATGAAAAGACAGAACAATACAATAACAGAGGACAAGTGATCCTCTTGACCAAAAGAAAAATCTGAGACATGAATATTTTTTCCAATACTACAAAATGATTTTCTATTCAAAGAGCTGAGATTTCATTACAAGACCAAACTAAACCCTTACTCTATCACATCTTTTTCACAAATTGTGCCACTCCTTTGACACTAAATTAGCTTTTCACTGAGTGATTCCCCATCCTGTTTCAAGATAAAATGATGTTTCCGCCTAAGGCTAGTTCAGGTAACTGGGAAAGAGGGGGACTCAATAATGAATTGCAAGCATCATGTATGAGTAAGGAAAATAGCTAATGTAAGGTCCCAAAAGTAAAGAATGAGTTCATTGTGTGATAATATAATAGAGTAAACATCATGTAAATATCGAGGTAGACAAGTCTATGTCATACATTATAACCTAGCCTCAGTTCCGTGCATTTGCATGAAAATACAGTGTTGATCGAATAAAAATTTAGAAAAGCAAATTAATTTTTCAAATAAAAAAAATAACAATTACAAGAAGCAATACAGTAAAAAATCTAGTTTTTCTACTTTAATATAATCTAGAGTTTACTACGTCCTTCCTTTTTCTCCTTGACTCCTGCTCTCCCTATAGTATCAAAGCTGAGGTATCAATGAGACAGAATTATATCCATGAATCACTTCACCAGAACTAAAATCAAAACATCCTTGTATAACTTATCAAAGAAAACATCAAAGGGAAAAGGCAATTTAAAGCTGCAGGAGTACCTTCATTAGATTTGTTAAGAATCCACGCACTGATATCACAATCAGCATTCCAATGAACAGTAAGGAAATGTACTGTAAAAAACACAAACTTGACAAGTTAGCATTACACATACACAAAAGGGCAAAAGACGAAGAAACAAGAAATTTTTACAATGTCAACTTTCAAGAACCTGCCAGTGTTCCCAATTTTCCCAAAAACAAGCAGCAAAATACTTAATATTGAAATGCACTGTTCATAGCAAAATTCAAACCCAAGATACACAATGAGTTGCTTAAGAGATGCAAATGATAGATTTAAGAAATGGCACATGATTGAACAACTTATGAAACAAAAGTAAATAGTACTCCCTCCGTTCCTAAATATAGGAGCTAATTAACTAATTTAGGGAGATTAAGGAAGTTGGTTAAGTTAGTTAATTTAATATGTTTTCCCCATAATACCCTTATTTCACATATGAGATTCGGTCCTCTTCTGACTTCCCCAACATCTTTCCATGACATCTTCCCTCTTCCATCTTCATCTTCCTTTTCCTCAAGCTCTTCGAGAACAAGCTCTCCAAGATCGTTCATCATTCATCAATCATTTTCGTGTCTCAGTTTCTCCATCGATTTCATTCTTGCATCTCCTCTCTAGTTCATTCATCTTCATCGATTCTACTCCTCCTCAATGAAGCTCCATTTATCGAGGCATAGCTAGGTCAGTATTGAAATCGAAGATTGATTTTGTGTTGTGTGTTTGTTTGTTTGTTCTGTGATTTGGATTTTGCTCTCTTTGAATTCTTGTTTCCATGAATTTGAGAGTGAAGATTGCAGTCAATCAAATCGTGGCAGTTCCACATTCTCTGCCCCTCGCCATCGCACCAAATCACCACAAGGTAACACCAAATTGCTGTCTCTTTCCGATTCTAGCTTTGCCGCCGATCTCTTCATATTCGTGACTCTGCTCAGAAGGGCTTTGTTTCTTCTCTTTCTTCTTCGCATTGATTTCTTCTCCACGGTTTAGATATTTTCAATTTTACGATCCTCATTCTCATCTATTTCAAATTCTGCCAAGGTATTGTGTCCTTAATCCTACATTTCAGCTTAATTCATACCCCATTTAATGATTCGGAAAACACTTAAAAAAAATAAGAAAATGCACTGTGCAGTTAATCTCTTTCCCTTTTGGACATTGAAACTTGCGTTCCCACTCAAAGTGAAAAATTAGATGGCATTACCTGAGCTATCCTCTAATTTTTCATAATTTTCTGATTTATCTGTTATATAAAAGAGATAAAATGGCCATTATTATCCATAAGATTTTTTTTTTATATCTAAAAATCCATAAGTTTTTTTTTTTTAAAGAAATAACCATAAGCTTTAGTGGGCAAAGAAAGAGAGAGGGAGTAATGACTGATGGCTGGTCCCACTAAAAGTAATGAATGAGCAAGTATACTAGCGAGTGGTTTTTGACGCTTTCCAGCTCCTTATACACATAATAACAATGCCAAGAAGGGACAAAAATTAGAAAAGTCGCGATTGCATTGTGGCTGGTCAGCACGTAAGGTGGGGAAAGAGGCTGGGTATTGTGGTTGTTTACGTTGAGCGAGTTGCAAGGGGCAATTTAGGAAAGAAGGGATAAAAATTAGAGAAGGGTCTTATATTTAGGAACAAATTCATCCCCCTAATTAGCTCCTATATTTAGGAACGGAGGGAGTAACATTTTTTATTTGGAAATTAAGCATTAGCACCAGTGAAACTATTAGAGTAGCACTCATATTAAGTTTAGCAAAACTATGAAGCATCATTTTGATTTATGAAATTCCTAGTTTTCAAGGAGATCTAGTATATGAATTATAAGGCGAAAAGCAAACCTGCCCCATCATTTAAGAATGTATAACTACCATCATTTAAGAGGTCTAGTACGTGCAAAAGCTCACATTAGCTAAGGTCAACTGATAGTGAACAATAAATACAGAAAGTTCAAAAGCTGCAACAGAAAGGTTCACAAAACTTTCAAATTGTATAACTAATAATATTGTAACTAGCCCAACCAAATAATTATTGATTATATATCAAACTACCAGAACCTTCTCTCGACGTGACTTTTCATAAATGCATTATAAAACAAAGTGTCTAGGTTTAATCTTTACGCATGAAATGTCAGAAAAAAACTAAGTAGACCACTAACTGATTCCAGAGAGACTAAAAAGTATGGCATGCAACAGGACTCTAACCTGTGATAATAAGGCAGCATTGATTCCAATGTCAAAGAACTGTAAGAATATACTAATTGTTCTTGTTACAGGATCAACAGAACCATCCTGCCATAGAATCATATTATTACAAACAGTGCCAATTAAGGAATCTTAACATCTGAAAACGGGTTAAATCTAAGAAATTTTTTAGGGGGAAAAATACCTGCTTGAAAACAACACTTTGCAATGACTGCAAAATAAAGATTCAATCAATTAGCCAAGTCAATGTGAACTACAATGAAAGAAAACAAAAAATCTCAAGTTTGAGGAAAAATCATCAAACTACAACCATTATTATCATTGCCAGATAGATCTCATCAACATAAAACACTTTGATAAAACCACATGCTTAGCGATCCTCTGTCAAACTTTTCATAGATCATCAATAACACTTACAGGGTGATACGTTCTGCAGCAATCAGAATTAATTATTTTGTTCATTAATGTTATTTAGTTTAATTATTTTAATTAGTTTAATTTCATTATTTGATTTATTCAAATTATTTGACTTAGTCAAATAAAGATATTTTAGGATATTTTATTATTTTATTTAGGATGGCTTGTTAGGATATTTTCTTATTATAATTTGAATATTTAAATTAGAATATTTCCCTTTTATTTAGAGAGTCTATTTAAGGATAGATATTTTTCTAATTGTTTCAAGAGATATCTTCCTAATTGTTCTAGAAAAGTTTGTACTTTCTCTATATATACTAGTCCTATTAGACTAGTATATTAATCCAGTAAAGTTATTGTTTAATTTATTGGACACTTTCCCTTGGGTTCTGCTTTTCTTCTCTAGTGAGATTCTTGTTATATGTGGTATACAGTAAGGGTCATTAATAATAAGGGTAGTTTGGGAATTAAGAATAGTAGTCCTATAAATAGGGCAATTGTGGATGTAATGGGTTGTCAATTGAATAGTTATTTTACTCTTTAGTCTTTATTTCTCCCTTTTATTGCTATCAATGGTATCAGAGCTAGTCATCTAGCTACCATCGCCAGTGGTGGTCGCCGGAGAATCAGTCCTCCAGACACTCACTGCTAGCAAACACTTTTCCTAAAATTTTAATACCTCTTATCACTAATCATAAAGCATATTAGGGCTTTAACTCATGTTATTTAGCAATTCGTGGGCATTATCCTAACACCTGACTTCTCCTTGTAGAATTAACAACAGCAAAGAGTCACAATCTTACTATGATTAGGAATTTATCCAAAACCTTGGGGTACATGCTACAGGATGTCTAATTAAAGGGATGCAATGCTTTATTTCCCATGAATGGCAAATTACAAGAGCACTTTTAACAAATTACTATCAGACTTAGCCCATTAGACCACATCCTATCGCTCTCAAACCATCCATGCCCTAACTTAACAATATCTAGCAATTATCAACCATTACTCAGCTTCAAGAAACCCTAAACTTAGCCAATAGCTAAGAATTACTCCAGCCATCCTATGTTACAATACCTTGATCATTTTATACACACAATATACGGAACATGCATAGCCAAGTAGATTCTGCAAGTGCCCCCACCATGTTCGAGAATAAGCAGCAGCCTCCTGCAATATAACAAGTTTTCCTGATAAGCAGACTTGAGAATGAAATATAAGTTTAACAATGCTCATCCACATGAAACATTCCATTAAATGGAGAATTGAATTTCTTCAAATAACCATGTCAAACAGATCCATATAAATTTGATGAAAATGGCCGAATTCAAGTCTGCTTCCTAAAGGCAACAAACAAACCTGCCTCCTATCCTAAAGGATAATAAAATCTAGATCAAATCCCTCAAAGGATAAAAATAAAAGACAAATAGTCTGAATAATAATTGGATAAAACCTTATAACAAAAAACTAAAAAATAGATAATGAGTACATACACTAGAAATACAACGCTAACTCCTTTTCTATTTGAGACACACCGTTCAACAAAATTGACTGCATTGTCAAGAACCAATTCAACCTAATCCATAATGTGCAAGACCTGAAACGGTTTTACTAACATTTCTAACGAGGTCTTAGTTATCAATGCTGCCTAGAACATTGTCACAGTATCAGAAGCCATTTTTGCTGCATACCAACACTAAATTGCTACATACATAATATATACTCCCTCCGATCCTAAATATAAGACCTATTTGAGGAGGTGAGTTTGGTCCTAAGTAAAGGATCTATTTCAAATTACTCCTCAATAATAAACAAACAAGAGATGGAGGGTGGGGAAGAAGATAGATGGTTAAGGTGTTTGGTAATATCATATGCTTTTAACTAATTTAACTAACATCCTTAATATGATCAAATTAGGTAAATAGGTCTTCTTTTTAGGACCGGAAGGAGTTTAATCCAAAATACGATAAGGCATAGATATAACAACTTTGTATGCGTGTGAAGAACTCCATCATGATTACTTCAAAAATCATCAAATAACAACAAGAACAATTGATAATAGGAGACGACAGATAAAATAGTATGAAAAATTAATTAAAACTTTTAAGTTTGACCCCACTTCTCTATTGTTTTTTTTAAATTTAACTCAAAAAAATTTTCCTTCCCCTCCCGCACCCTCTAAATCACTCGTACTAAACAGCCGCTAAATTAACACCTAATAGGAGGATTAGAACCCTTAACCTCTCTAACCACATCTCACCCACCCCCTTGCCACATATCAGATGACTCTAGTGGCACTTCTCCAATCTAGAGGAACCTGTGCAGATTTACAAAAAAGGGAAAATGGAAATTAGAGAGGCCACCATGTAAATAAATCATTTTCGAAGTCCACTACTGCTGCTTCTTCAAGGAGGTAATAAACGTTACCCCTCATTTCTTGACTTTTTCCTAATATCATATAACCAGACTCTTAACCATCACATTAGGCAACCTCAAAGTAGCATTGAGTTCGGGGAAAAGACAACTGGCTTAACAGGGGAGGCAAGGCATAAAGCTAATAATAGCCAAAAGTATCATCTAAGATTTTTGTAATGGTAGAGGGTCAAACTATTGCTTTCCATTGTCTTGGGCACAACCTATAAGATACCAAAGGCCATGGACAACAACACGGTGGGCTAGGACATTATGGCAGATGGAACCAGCCTAGCATATTAAGCATCAACAGATTCAATAAAGCAAAGGGATCCTTCTTATACTAGTAGCACACAAATATTAGAAAGTCTAATTATTACCATCAAAATGTGAAATTAAAGGATCAATGATGACTCGGTATGTTCATCAAATGCCAACTAATAACAAAACAAGCACTACAAGCATAACATCCAAACATAATTAATAAGCATCCTCTGGAAGTGCTTAATGAAATTGAAAGAAGAAAAGTATAATAGTGGAAGCAAACCTTGGCTTGGCGAAGCTCATAAATCTCCAAGAATAATTGCTTTGAAAGCTCCTCTAAGGCTTGTACCTCTGCCTCCATACCTTTGATATCTTCACATATAACAAAATTATAAGAAATCGCAGGATAAAATATACATACTGTTATGGAATAATAAAAAGAATATGAAACCCATATTCTGTTAGTTTGTTAGTGGCTTATCAGCTACTTGGATAGGTGGGGATAGAACTATAATAAGACCCTCACTAGCTATTGTATTCAGACTATTGACAGATTAGTGATATGTGATGGAAGGACACTTCCTCTCTTCTCTGTTTCTCTCTCCTCTCTCAATTCCTCTATTCTTCTCTTCTCTAAGCCCTCTGTATTTCTTCTTTCTCTCCTCTTCCCTTCTTTCCTCTCTCTCACTCTTACTTTCACACACACACACACACACTACCCAATGATAGCAAAATAAACTATAAAATTAAATATACCACTTAAAAAAAGAGTAACCATCAAATATTCAAAAATCAAAAAAGGGGTAACCATCAATTAAAGTCGCTTGCTTTTCACACCATTACTTAGTAAATAATAAGTTTCAAGACCAGCCTTACGTAACAACTGATACATCCATACAACCTCACAAATGAAGTGTCATAGCCCTATTCCAATTCTACACTCAATCAGGACACTCACTTTACTTTAATGCTTTTTACTTCACCACAATACCAAGTTTCCAACCACAAAAACACAATACCATATAGTAGACCATTTATCAACCTTATATCCTACCCAATCTACACCAAAAGGCATTCAATATCACTATGCCCAAGATGTTCATACAATAAACTACAATCACGAGCTCCTTATAGATGACAAAGGATTTATTCTCAAGCTTCCATGTGAGTGATTGTTAGAGAAGACACAAATTGACCAACCAATCTAACAGAGTAGGCAATATCAGAACGAGTTACATCTAGATAGTTTGATTTTCTTCCTAATCGTCTACACTTCTCAAAATCTTCAATGGATCACCACGATATTATTGGGCCTGGTAACTAAAATGTTAGATACACAATCAAGTAACAAAGAATAGGGTACTATAAATGATTGCAAGTCTCTAGGCCTTATAGAAACAAAAGGTAATTATAAGATTTGAAAAGAAAGGTATTTATATGACTTTTAAAAAAACGCATGCACTAAAGTTATGAAAACCATAACTTGATCATAGTCTAATTGCAAGCAGTCTGATATGATAATATAATTAGGAATAGGGTTAGTTAATTTGTTAGTTGAGTAGAGTCGGGCTTAGTACCGATTATTTAACTAATGGGATTAATTAACTAATAAGGGTTAAATGGGATTGATTGTGCTATTATTAAGTTTCGGGATTGATTGGGTAATTATTATATGTTTTGGGATTATTATTATCATGTGTCGGGCTTATTGGGCTTAATGAGCTTATTATAATTAGGTTTGAATGTAAAACTAGTCAGGTCATTATATAAACCTGATTAGGGCATATTATTTTGTAGGTCTTGCATTTGAATTGATAATGGAGTTTCTCTTTTCCTCTTGACGGCTACTTTCTTTGTCTCTTAACCTTCTAAGTTTCTTTATCTTAAACCCTCTAAATTCTTCTTCTTTACCCTAATTCTCTTAATTTCTTATTAGAAGTTAATAAACTTGTAACAGTGGTATCAGAGCCCTTCTTTCCTTGGCGCTTCCACTGCATGTGAAAAAAAAAAGAATGTCAGATGAGACTTGATCAGCTTCATGCGCTTGGACAACTTCAATCTTAAAAATCCACAAACTGGGCATCGGCTTGGGGATGAAAGAAATGAACATGGGAATGGTCCTCTTTTTCAGCCGAGACCCACCCAATCAATGACACTCAAGTTCCCCAAATTTGATGGCCGCAACGTTCTGTCTTGACTCTTGTGATGTGAAAATTTCCTCAAATTCGACCGTACTCCTGAGGAAAGCAAGGTCAAAATCGCTTCAATCCACTTGGACGATAAGACTTATCAATGGCATCAAGCGCTAGTCCTTCGATTGCGAGGCAGGCTTCCTATTTGGAAGGAATATGCGATTCTACTTCAAGATTCCTTTTGGCCTCCATTCGAAACCCCCATGGGTGATTTTACCCATATTCGTCAAACAGGTTCGCTTCAAGATTTTCACTCAGCATGGGATTTATGTATGGCGAAAAGGGATCTACCTGAGGATTATATGGTGGATGTTTATCTCTCCGCTTTGAAGCCGGAACTTGAAGGACCCGTGCGCATGTTTAATCCCCGTACCTTGATTGATGCTCGGAGGCTAGCAAGAATGCAAGAAATCGTTGTTGAAAAGCAACGCC
The DNA here is from genome assembly GCA_037074515.1 of Mimosa bimucronata. NCBI lineage: Eukaryota > Viridiplantae > Streptophyta > Magnoliopsida > Fabales > Fabaceae > Mimosa > Mimosa bimucronata. The sequence continues at coordinate 45,648,177 of CM073442.1, forward strand.
ATCGTTCTTCTAATGCACATCTATCTGCTCAAGTGTCTTCACCCTCTCTGGTCAACATTTCAAAAGCTACGGGAAATTACGACAACACCCTTATTTCAACCGGGCCTTCACCGAAACCCACTTCATCACAGTCATTTCTGCCTTCGAAAAGTTCCTTAACTGCAAGTTCTTCTTTTTCTAACGTTTCCTCAACTTCGAACTTCCACAAAGGTGCTTTACCATCGATGAAATCTGTATCTGCTACTACCAGGAATGTAAATCCTGGATTTAAAGAACAGAATAGAAGCACCAGACAGCTTACTCATGAAGAAGTTGACCACCGGGAAAAGAATTTGTGTTTCTTTTGCCATGAGAAACTTTCCCATGAGCATAATTGTCTTCAAAGGAAAAAGTTGCAGCTCCACTACGTTGAAGCTGATCCATCGCCCGAGAAGAAATTTGAAGAAATTACAGAAATTGAGGAATGTGAGAACCAACAGCCCCTGGCTTCCCCATATGTAATTAAAGGAAATAATGAGGCAAGAACAGCTTGTGAATTCTCACAAGATGGGTGCAATAAATTTGTTCCAAAGAAGGATGAAGAAGAAGCTGGGCATCAGGTCCTTTTTGTTCTTTCGCCTCCCATGGTCACCGTTCCACCACCGTTATCCTTGTTTCTTGCGTCATCTCCTACCCAAGTCGGCCACTCGAGCTCCAAAGAAGTGCCCTTGGAGAGTGGGTCTCCAAATCTTCCTTCCTCTCGTGACTTATCACAAGTCGAGTCAGTTTCAGGGAAAGATGAGGAAGGAATGGTGTGGCAAGTTAAGGTGTGTGTTCAAAGGTGCACTTGGCTGAATCTTTTTGAGTTGCCAATCTCATCGCAGCTGGCTAGCATATTTCCTCAGTGGCAGAATTATTTTGAATATCCCTTGTATTTGGCAAAGTCTGATGGAAATATGGATTGTTTATTACAAGAAAATATACCCACGAGATGCATGCTTCAGGCATGGTTTAAAGGAAAGTTAGTGATAATGCTGGTAGGTTCTGTCCAATGTGTATTTTACTTTGCTGAGGACATTATCCACTGGTCAAAAGGGTGTATTATGCGTCAGACAGATAAAATAGAAAAGGAGGTAATTTTTGGATACGGTTCATAGCTGTATAGCATATTTTCTCAGTTGCAACAGTGTTTTGCTGATTATGTGCCTATTTCAAGAATTATTGAGCAGCTGGGTATGGAGAGTACGTTGCAAATAAGAGCTCAGTTTGAAAAGTCAACCACACAGCTGTCCCCTATCTTCTCTGGTGCATGGGGTTTTTTAACACCACATGAACAAATGGGCTTCGAGAAATGCATTAAAGACAACAGCCCAATAAAATTACATTTGGATCTCATGAATTTTTTGGGAATCCTCAGTAACAGTAACTTGCAAAGAAAGGCATGGCAAGCTAATGAGTGTGTTGAACAAGAAGCTCTTGTCCTAGAGTTCACGGGTCTGAGCAAAGTACAGATGGAAAAATCAAATTTCTCCTTACAGCTGGCAAGCATCCTCTCCTACTGGCAGAAATCTTTTGACATTTTATTGGATTTGGGTTTATCAAATCAATATATGGGCTTTGTTTCTCAAGACCCAAATTCGTTGCTGCAGTGGGCAGATTCAACCAAACCTGTGAATATGTTTGTTAACTTGGTTTCCCATGTTAATTTCTCTCCTACAAGAATTTTGCTGCAAATATGGTTCAAGGGAGAATTAATTTTCATGCTTATAGGAAGATTATGATCTCTGACTGGGAAAGGCAAGAAAAGGGTGCATTGTCTCTGGGGTGAAAATCATTTGAAGGAATTAGCTTTTGTTCCAAGTGTTCAAGTCCCAAATTTCTCCACCAACAGAAAGTTTTATTTTTCAAGATTTTAGCCTATGTTTTTAGTTTGATTTCAGTCGTAGATTTGTATGTTTTGATCTTACTTGATCCTTGAGGGCAAGGATCTCTTTGAGAAGGGGGTATTGATAAGATAATATAATTAGGAATAGGGTTAGTTAATTTGTTAGTTGAGTAGAGTAGGGCTTAGTACCGTTTACTTAACTAATGGGATTAATTAACTAATTAGGGTTAAATGGGATTGATTGTGCTATTATTATGTTTCGGGATTGATTGTGTTATTATTATATGTTTTGGGATTATTATTATCATGTGTCGGGCTTATTGGGCTTAATGAGCTTATTATAATTAGGTCTAAATGTAAGACTAGTCAGGCCATTATATAAACCTGATTAGGGCATATCATTTTGTAGGTCTTGCATTTGAATTGATAATGGAGTTTCTCTTTTCCTCTTGACGGCTACTTTCTTTGTCTCTTAACCTTCTAAGTTTCTTTGTCTTAAACCCTCTAAATTCTTCTTCTTTACCCTAATTCTCTTAATTTCTCTTAATTCTCTTCTTTTGGTTCCAACCCCAAGTTACAGATTTCTACAATGGGCAGAAATTTCCAAAATTGTAGCCAATGATTTCAGTCTTTTATATTTATATTTTTTTTTTTTTGGTCTTACTTGATCCTTGAGGGCAAGGAGGGTATTGATATGATAATATAATTAGGAATAGGGTTAGTTAATTTGTTAGTTGAGTAGAGTCGGGCTTAGTACTGATTACTTAACTAATGGGATTAATTAACTAATTAGGGTGAAATGGGATTGATTGTGCTATTATTATGTTTTAGGATTGATTGGGTTATTATTATGTTTTGGGATTGATTGGGTTATTATTATATATTTGGGGATTATATTATATTTTGGGATTATTAATATGTGTTGGGCTCATTAGGCTTAATGAGCTTATTATAATTAGGTCTGAGTGTAAGACTAGCCAGGTCATTATATAAACTTGATTAGGGCATATTATTTTGGAGGTCTTGCATTTGAATTGATAATGGAGTTTCTCTTTTCCTCTTGACAGCTACTTTCTTTGTCTCTTAACCTTCTAAGTTTCTTTGTTTTAAACCCTCTAAATTCTTCTTCTTTACCCTAATTCTCTTAATTTCCCATTACAAGTTATTAAACTTGTAACACAGTCATTGTAATAAATTGTATGAAACATTAGTTTCCCCTAAAATGGAATTAAAAGAGGAAAGCTTCAAAATGCCGTTCAAAGAATTAAAACCACTGACCTTGCTCCTTTTGGTCCTCCTGCACAGATCGAATGACGGTGCCAACTATACGTTTTACAAAAGATCTGGCATTTAATTTCTGCAACACACAAGTTTAGATCAGTTACAAAGATTAGGATTAAAAGAAATGGAATGAATAGAGGTTTTCAAGCAGAGATTAATAATAAAATGCAAGGGAAAAACGGACATTCAAAACTTCACTAGTTGACCCAAAAAAAAAAAAAAAAACTCCCATAGAAACATGTTGTTAGCAGAAAGAAGAATATAAACCTCCTCAGGTCCTTGGCTGCTCTCCATCTCCATTTGACAAAGTATAATTTTCTTTTTCTTTGAAATACAAGTCTCAATTGACTGCATCAGTTGTCTCTCCAAGCCTTTAATCTCTGCTTCCTCAATCTCTCTGATTAATAAAAATGTGTAACATCAATAAGCAAATGAACATATAATAATTAAGAATTTCATGATACCATCATGAATCTGTGAATCTTACAACTTTTTTTATGAACAGAACCTGTAATAGTTAAAGAGAGGACAAAATATCCCCTAATATCTAAAATGTTAAGACTGATGACGATGATGATGATTGCCATGATTTGGTCTAGAGGCCCTCCAAAACACAGAGAAATCAGAAGGGATAAGTCTAAAACCAAAACATCTCAATACATTGGTCAATTTTACTCTGAAGCTTGTTTCTTTTTTAAAGAAAATAAAAGAACAATTTACTAAGAAGAAGTAAGGAAAAACATACAAGTAAAATGAGAAACTTAAGTAAATACCTGATGAAAAGTGATAAATAACTGTACGGTAAGTTCACAGCACCAAAACCAGATAGAACAGCCATAACTGTGACGCCAATCACCCCAATTCTACTGACCAGTTGAGGCATAGTGAAGAAACCTAACAATGTCAGCATTCAAATATCTTAATCAAAAAAAGAAAAAATCCAAAAACTCTAACAAAAAACCCAAAATTCCCAGGATATACATAATAAATCTTAAAATCCAAGTTAAAGTAATAACATATATTAATTCAGATAGTATAATTAATATTCTCTAAGACCATGAGAGTATGCACTCATAAAAGAAATATTTTAAAGTCTTTCAGAAGTGGCAACAAGGAATAACAGAGAGAGACAAAGCACATACATAATCTTGATAGAGTGAGTCAGTACCTTTATCTGGCATTGGAAAGTGAATGCCCATGCGCCAAAAGGCATACAGAAATGCCAGCAAGAACAATATAGCTCCAAGTGCTGCCCGCTCCTTCCTTATACCTGAAAAGAAACTAAAGGATTAGTTACCGATAACAAAATGCCTCTTAAAGACCTTATAAGCAGCATTCCATTGCTCAAATGCTACGGTTTACAAGCCATAGGTACCTACACAATTCACTCCACTATTGTTTTGTATAAGAAGGAAGGAAAAAATTATCAAAACAAACAGGAAGGGGTACAGATCCCTGCCTTGGGAGGGATATCCTATTAAAAATAACATGGAGGAAAAAATATCATCACTAAAGCACATAATAAGTAAATTCCTGCCATCTATGTTGTGAGATTCCTTTATAAACCTTGACAGCAGAGCATCTTAAGGATGCCAAATGATTGCAACAAAGAGAAATGAAATAAGACATGCTTCAATTCAGCCCTCCTAGACATTAAAATGGAAATTCCATAAGAAGTTTGTCTTGACTCCACAATGTTCCACCTTCTTATAGTGTTTAGCAGTGAAGACCTAAAAAAATCTATTGAAATGTTGGAACAGTCAATAACATAACTAGTTCATGCAAACTGATTCAAATAAGTGAGGGGAAAAGTTTTGAAACACTGGGTTATATTGAAAGGATCTTTCATTTCTTTGGGTGGTGCTAATGATTATTATTAAAACATATAAAGTGGAATATCCAAGAAAATCCAGGGACTGAAATAAACAAGTGAAATGTCCCAAGAAAAATCCAAAACTAACCTATCAGAGCTATTAGAAAGTGAAAAGAATTCAACAGTTCCGACAGAAACTTATCAGAAATGCCACTATTACTGGGTTCTTAAGAAAATGAAAATTCCAAGAGAGATAAGAACCAAGCTAAATAAAAAGGTTAGGGATAGAACATGATGAATGGAAGAAAGCCAGTAACAATAAGGATGAAAACATCGAAAGCTGGTCACTTGCCCAATCAAGCAATGTCTTAGAAGAGTGAAGTTCACAAGAAACCAATTGAAGGAAAGAAAAAGCCATATATATTAGACAAGCAATTGCAAAAAGTTTGTGTAGCTAGTAATTGAATGTGGCAACCATAAGCTTGATAAATCTTGTCCTGTATAAATCTTGTCCTGTAACAGAAAAAATTATTTTTTCCGATTATATGTAACAAAAAACTTTAACTCTCAATAAATTAATTCTTTTAATATATCTAAAACTTGGACGGGTACCATCAACCATACTTTTAGAAGGTCTATTTTTCTATGTATTGCAGGTGGTGAAAATTCAAACCACCTTCTTCCATACGATCAGAGGAAGGAACAAGAAAAAGCTATTAACATGTTAGTAAAGAAAGTGAAGATTGGCTTACCACTGTTGCAGAGCATCAAATAACAATGATAGTAGGGCAGCATGAAGACCAGTAATAAGATCAAACAATACAAGTCCACCTTCCAGTTCACAACTCTAGCCCTACATTCATAAAGAAATTCAAATTCCACTATATGATGGAAATTTTATTGTCATGTATCATTTTCAACAAATCAAGCCTATACAGCAAGGCCAATATGACCAACTAATGAAAGCTAACTAATTATGCAGAGGAGCAAAACTGTAGAATAAAGGGTAAACATATTACAAGATTCAAAAGAACACCTGGTTTGAGGAAAATGTGAATCCAATTGGGCACAATAAGGATTCTAACCGTTTTTGTACGAGGCCTAAAAGAAAATCGGCGCACTAACCCACGCGCGCAGGTGCATCCAATATCATTTCTTTAGCTAAAGTCATTTCCAAGGAAACTTAACATACATTTGATCCGATGAAAGTAAAGCTAGAGATAAACAAAAAGCCTAAATATGAGAATTCACGAAATGGGCAGATTCTAAAAGGGAAGAAAAATTGGAATTTGAGAAGATTACTCTTTGGAAAGGATGGGAATGATCTCGAAGAGGACGAGCTGAAGGAGATTGCAGGAGAAGGCGAAGACAACGCTGAAAATGATCTGCACGAGCGCGCGTTTCTCTTCGTACTCTTTGTAGAGACGACGGTTCAAGAACCAGAGACCAGCCCAACCGAGTAAACAAAGAGATCCCAGAACCACAAATCCTTCATACATTGCCCTTCCCCAACCCATCTTTGGTATTTTTCTTCCGTCTCTATGCGGTTTGGATTCAGCAACTACTCTCAAAGTCTGATCAAAAGCGCCTGTCACGAGAGTAATCTAAGTCGAAGGCACTGGGATTTCGATCTGGGAGGTATCTGAGAAGAATAATTCTTTCATTCATTGGATTAATTCAGTCATGGTCCCAGGCCTCGGGTAGAACTGGAAATGAGACTAAACAACCTGCAAGAAAGTGGTTATCTAGTAAAATTGTCGCTGCTTTGCGTATGGGTTCGACTATACCGGATATCAAACTATAACCAAAACTAATTGCATGAAACTGCGACACCCATTTTGGTTCTTTAACCAGACTTATTAAATGGTGTAATTAGATTAAATTTTATGGTTTATAAAAATAAAGGTGATTTGATAGACAAGTATTTACATGTTTTCAGGTCAAAATAAAAACTTAAATGTTTTTCCTCTTAGGCAATGTGTGTCATTTTCCATTTTTACAGTTCCATAAATGAACTTGATTAAGATAAGGTCCCATAAAATCACTTAATTATACTAAGGTGTAGCCAAAAGTTGTTATCGTCTTGTAAATGTTATTAGTGACCAAAAGTTTAAAAAATTGTAATTAATACTCATAATTTTATTATAAAGGCCTAAAAAAATGTTATGTTGATAAACCTTGTCGTGAGGTTATCAAAAATTACTAGATTAAACTTATATAACATAGTAGTCAACATAGGTCATTTCCTCATTACCTTGACAAAATGTGCGATATTATTGCAAAGTTAGACAAATTAGTTCCCAAATTTCAATATAAAGAATCATCTAATCCTAACCTGTTTTTTTATTTCTTTTCTGTGAGATATTCCAGTAGATGAAAACCAAAAATTAAATGTGAGGAAATGAAGAAAGATTCAACAATTATGACAGATTTCCCTTGAGCTTCAGCCAATTCCTTCATCACCTTGTTAAATTGGAGTTTACCTATGAGTAATTCATTATTTCTTGACTAATTAGGATGCTAACTAAGCATCTCAATTAAGCAAGATACAATGAATATCAAAGGATCACTTGCAAAAATTCTGAATCAAACATTTCAAGCTAGAGACACATTAACTAATCATGCCATAGTTTCATTCATTCAACACAAGAACATCAATCAACTAGATTGAAGATTCAAGGATTGAACTACAAATTCTAAGTCTGAAATTCAACACGGCCAGAAACAGAATTTCACATGAATTCAATTCTCACACAATGCAAACATCCAGATTGAACACAAACAATTAGCTCTCATTCTCTCTAAAGCAGGATTCAAATCGAATCAAGCATAGATATTAGATTAATGAAAGAATGAAGCAAAACTCCCTGTAGATTTTGTTGGCTCTGGACTGACTTCAACTCAAGATAAATCACAGGGGAATCATCTTCTCATTTCTGGAGCTGAAGCTTCGCAATGCTCTGACTTGAACAAATTCATGGCCGAAGCACAGAAATGGCGAAGATGATGGACATGAATCGGAGAAATGGTGACAACTAATGGAAATTGGTCAAGACGGCAGAAGTGGTGAAGGATATAGGAGAAAAGAAATGGAAAATGAGATGAAGTGAAGGAATTGACCTGAACTCCTCAATGACTGAATATATATACGAAAATAACAACCCTCTCCCGAAATGAATCTGGACCAAATTCTCTCCAATTCCCCATCCAGCAAACTTCCTAACTAATTTCCGTTCAACCCATGTGGCCACGCTGGCACCAACGATTCTTCCTCTCCAATTTAGCATCTCGGTTGCCTTCCTATGATTTCCGCTGCTTCTCCCCCATTCCATCTCAATCCCTAGCTTGTCTAATTCTCTTTCAGCACCAACATTCAAAATATTGGTTGATGGAATCAGTATTCCATCTTTGATGGAATTAATCTTCCATTTGTGATGGAAAACATTTCCTCCCTTGAATTCTATTTCTCCTCCTCTATCACCACTTTCATCATTTCATTTCCCATTTTGCCCCTACAATGAAAGTATGAAACAAGTGATGTACAAGCGAAAATATGCAATTTCCAAATTATATCACTAAAAATAACATTTTATCCTTAATATCATCATTTAAGTGCACATCTAAATTAAGTGATCCATAATGCAATTACTACACAATTAATCCAATAATTTCAGCCTAAAATGCACAATTTAACATAATGAATTAATGAATGATCTGAGCCTTTCCTAATACGCCTTGGGGTTCAAATGCAAAATATTTTTAACCAAGGATTGCACTATAGTGGTGCGATCCCGGATCGTCTCTCAAGGAGCCTAATGAACTAACCTAGGAAAACTAAATGCAATTAAAGCTATAAAATGGGGGATTAAGAGTAGGTATTTTTGGTGTTTTTCATAAAAAGGAATATAAAGACTTGTTTTTGGTATTTTTAGGATAAAGATGGATAGATGATGGGATGCTCTCTTGGTTAGGGATGACACGTGACAAACTATTGACTCACATTCTTAGGGAGGAGCTAATCGGGCTAAGTTCAACATAAGCGAATACAATTAGCTTTAATCGAAGGAATAGGTCAATTAAGACCCACTCAACCTTAATAGACCAATTAGATTAACTATAATCCTACATCAACTAGAAGTAGGTTCCAATAGATAGAATAACTTGGGTCACATCCAAGTCACTCAATATCCTTCAGATTCAACAACCAATTAATGCTAGACTATAATCAAACAATCCAACTTATAGAACTCTACCTAATCATACTCATGCACATAGATTTGATTAGTGATCTAGTTCCTTTAGGCAAGTTGATTAATGGAACTACCTAGCGCTATGGAAACTCGACATCAATAACTCAAAACCACAAATCAACTCCCAAACAACACAATTATATGAAGCACAATGGACTAAATTACCCAACAAACATGCTAGACAATAAAATCAACAAAGACTAACATAACATGGTAATTTGGGAAGATAGGTGGAACTAGAAGAAAACCAAATCAATACATGCAAATAGAATTCAATGATAACATTGTCTAGAATTTCAAAACAAATGAAGTCCGAATATAAAAAGAACAAATACTCAAGGAAACAAATGGAAATTCAAGACTACATAATGGAAACTAATAAAACTCCCCTAAAGTGGATTCAATACTTGCTTCAAGTCATCCCATCATCCAAGAGAGCATCGAGCCGAATTAGTTCTTCATAGAGGAGGAGAAATCACCCGAAAGGATCTGCAACTCGAACTCCATGGTGAACCGGTGAAGGATTGTGGAATGAAGGAAGGAATTAGTGGAAGAGATGAGAGAATTGATGGATTTAGGTGTGAAATCCATGCTCTCTCTCCATAGGCACACTAGGAAACATATATATAATCTAAATTGGCCTAAGATCTCCTATTTTGACTAGGATTATCAATTAGGAAAGGATTGGGGAAGACTCAATCACTCAAACTTCAAGAAACCTAGTCAAGATAGGAAATAGTGAGTAGGATAATTAATTAGTAAACTTCCTAACCTCAATCAAGCATAGGGTTTCCTATTCTTGTAGAAATAACAAATAGGAAATATTTTAAGCAAACACAATCAATCAATCAACCAATCCTAATTGAAATAGAAAGTTTCCTATTCTTGTTGATTTTACCATTTAGGAAAGATTATAGGTCAATCCATTAGGCTCAATCAATCAATCCAATTTCCTAATTAGTAATTTCTTGTTGTGTAGAATTTCCTTTTTCTTGTAGAAGTTCCCTATTTTGCTTTCTTCTTGCTTTGACCTTAATTATTTGCACCAACAATGGAAATTTTAAGCACATGTGAAGTATTTCAAGTCCATAAAAAATAAATGCATGAGTTAAATGCCTAATATGCTCAAATTATAATGAAAATGTAATTAACTCTCTAATCTTGGACCCTAAGTATAAAAGTGCCTAAATCCCCATTTAATAGCCTAGAACAAATGCTAATTTCCTATAATTAGTGGATAAAAATATGTAATAATCAATTGCAATCAATGAATTATCAAATTCCCCCACGCTCACTCTTTACACTCCTGGGCAAAGTTGTATAATGATATTGAATCTCAAACATATGCAATGAACAAGATCAAATCATGCTCAGCATGAAAAATTAGCATTATCAACTTTCCTCTCAACTACAACATCAAACCATGGAACATGTTATTAATCTCCCCTTTAGTTTTTTTATTATTAAATGAAACAAACATTTGTGTTTTTCTTTAACAAATTGCACAGCAAACTAGTTGGATATTGTTGACGGCAACACGTATAGAACCATAGCAATCTGAGTCGCATCCTCTGGGACACTGTCCTATAGAGTTATTCCGCAACCACCAGCAAGACTGGATGTGGTACTCCCCAGGATTAAACAGATCCTTCCTGCAAGAGCAAGGGAACAGAACAGCGAAAGAATATAATAACTCAACAAGGAAAGAAAATAGAGGAGGAGGAAAGAAGGAGCTCGAAATCTCAAGAGCTTGGTGCTCTGAACCTCCAACAGACCCTTCCTTTTATAGGCAGCAGATGCATATGAACGTTAGCCCAATTTAAACACATTGATGACCATAAATCTTCAGTTACGATTACCACCATAATCACACAATTGGTTTTGAATGTTGGCACTATAAAGGGGACGGTTTTGCAAACGTTTGAAGCACAGAAGGACATCTGAACGTTGCCATCATTGATGCGAACGTTTAGGAAATTAATTCGGACGTTAAGATCCTCTTATGCCCATGTAACTGAAGATCTAAGGTATTAAAAAATGAAACCCCAAAAATATAAGGTTTTCTGGTAAGCCACTTAACTAAAAATATTTATTTGTATTTTTCGCAAAACGTTTACGTAAAAAGTGCCCAATCCATATTTACCACGCGTGCCCCGGGGGAATCGCCGGATTTTCACTACGTTTGCCTCTCAGTGGCCCATCTTTGTGCGCGCGAGGCCCACTCCTCCTTAGGCCCATTTACTTGTGCTAGGACACAAAGTACATTATATACCCTTATATCCTCTCTATTCCAAGCAATGTGGGACTTCTCCCAATTTGACACACCCATTAAAACTCTTTAAATTCCAACAATCCCCCACATGTGTCAAATAGGGTCCTCATTAACTGAGTTATACACATGGATATAATCATTGTATATCTAGTGGTCCTCAAGACTATGAACTAGACCTAGACTAATAATACTTAGTACACAGAGATGTCAGTGGTCCTATGGACTATGAACTCACACCTCTTGGCATATACTAGAGGTATTACTAGTCAGATTATACCCCCTTAGGCCCATCTTTATGCGCGCGAGGCCCACTCCTCCTTAGGCCTATTTACTTGTGCTAGGACACAAAGTACATTATATACCCTTATATCCTCTCTATTCCAAGCAATGTGGGACTTCTCCCAATTTGACACACCCATTAAAACTCTTTAAATTCCAACAATCCCTCACATGTGTCAAATAGGGTCCTCATTAACTGAGTTATACACATGGATATAATCATTGTATGTCTAGTGGTCCTCAAGACTATGAACTAGACCTAGACTAATAATACTTAGTACACAGAGATGTCAGTGGTCCTATGGACTATGAACTCACACCTCTTGGCGTATACTAGAGGTATTACTAGTCAGATTATACCCCCACATTTCCGCTATTAACGGCGGTTTTGCCCGTTAGTCGGACGTGAGCGTGCCTGGTGCATAACGAATGCTCTAGAAACTTTGCCAAGGTTTCATAGGAGCGGCCCCACTCCACATTCGTAAAGATGATTTCATGAAATGTACCTGCAATGAGTACACCATCCCGTAGGATTATGAAATCATTAAGAGTTTATACTCAGCCGCACCAAAAATGCAATCTTGCACTTTCCGGTACCATAGGAATGGACTAGCAAATTAATTTAGTGCTAGCAGAACTAACAAACAACTTGTTCTTACCCATTGAACATTCTTCATGGGATCACCAATCACAGAGGTTGGGTTGCCATCGCTGTCAATTTTGAATTTGCTTCAATCCCATTCCCCTCGATGAATAAACAATTTGTTTTCCCCAAAGGGGTTTAGTTAACGGATCTACGAGGTTAACTTCAGACCTCACATAATCGATTGAGATTACATCAGTTTTTAGCAGCTGCTTAATAATATTATGTCTCAATCAAATATGTCTACTTTTACCATTAAAGGTTTTATTTTTAGCCGTAGCTATTGCAGATTTGTTATCACAGTGTATTGACACTGAAGGTATTGGTTTATTGCACAATGGGATATCTGCTAAGAAGTTTTTCAACCACTCCGCCTCAGAACTAGCCAACTCCAGTGCTATAAACTCAGAATCCCTCGAGGATTTGGTCAACACTGTCTGTTTGGCTGACTTCCAAGTTATAACTCCACCACCAAAATTGAAAACATATCCGCTAGTGGATTTGGACTCCTCTGAATCAGAGATCCAATTAGCATCAATGTATCCTTCTAATACAGTGGGAAATCCACTATAATGAATACCATAACTTATGGTACTTCTAAGGTATTTCAATACCCTTTGCAAAGCCTTCCAATGTTCATTACTCGGACAATGGGTATATGTAACATCCTATAAATTAATTGAGGATTAATAAGTGCAATGAGGAATTAATTAATTAGAAATGATGGATTATGGGGGTATTTGAGGAATTTGGAGTATTTTTGAGGATTTTAAAGGCTTAATTTTCCCTTATTTTAAGGACAATAGTTTTTGGAAGAAGTTATTTTGGGTTTGAAATATGTTAATTTGGAAGAAAATAATTAAAGGGTATTGTAGGTAAATTTTTGAAAGTGAAAAGAAATTTATAACTCAAGAAAAATATCTTATTTGAAGATTTTAAGGCCTAGTAGTATATATTTCCCTACCAACTTATTTTTCTTTTCTTTTTCTTTTTCTTTTTCTTTTTTCCTTCTTTTCTTCTTTCCTCCCCCCCCCCCACGATCACTCCAGCTCGGTCTCTCTCTCTCCTCCCTCCTCCTTTTCCTTCTTTCCTCACTTCTTATTCTCTTCCCCTCCCTCTTGCAGCACCGCCAACCGAAGTGTAGGGGGCGTGCGTTTTTGGGCAAATGTCGCCGGGAAACGGTAAGCCACCGCCTTCCCTCTCCTTACCAAACCTCGTGCAACCTTCTTCTCCTCATTTCTCCTCGATGGGGGAGCTCGCCGGAACTTTGAGAGCTTCCCGTCGCCAGAAAACGCCTCCAACCGACCAAATAAGCACATTTTTTGAACCCCCTAAGTCTCCTCTACATCCCTATATCATTAGTTTTTCGATTGGTTATGTTTGAAAAATTAGGTCTTGTATAAGTTGGGGTTTTTGGGAGTCCTAAGCTTAATAAACTGAAGCTTGGACCTTGAATTTGAGTTCCTCTGAATATATTTTTAATTCTTGGAAGTATTCCTAATTATTGGGAATTTTTGGATTTCTAGAGATTTTGGAAATTGGGGCTTTTGGTGATTTGAGTTGCTTAGGAATAAATTGGTGATTCTTAGGTATTTGTTAAGGTCATATGATGATAATTAATTGGTTGAATTTATTGGAATTGTATCTAGGAAAATTTTTGGTAGTTAAAGTTTCAATTAAGCTAATATTTAAGGAGAGATTAGTGGGATGAGTATTTGAAACTAAGTGGAAGCTTGTAAAGGTTTGCTATGGTTATATGAGGATATTAATTTGGTTGGGTTAGTTGAATTTTTTCCTCTGGAGGAATTTGTGAAGATTAAAGTTTGGAATAAGTTGAATTTAATCAAGTAATTTGTTGATTCTAAGTATTGGAGGTTAATTAATGGAATTGAGGGGTTAGTTTATGCCCAATAATAATGCAAATTGAATTGGTTTAGTTAGATTTATTGTTGGAAAGGAAGTGTGGATTTTAAAATGGCATATGAGCTTGATTTAATATGGAGAATTCATGCTTTTGGGTATTTGAGGTGAGATTATGAAATCTAAAGATTTATTTAGGTTCAACAATATTACCGATGAAATTGATTTGATTAGATTTAGTATATGACTTGATATGGTGAGGTTGAGCTATCTTATAAGCTTGAAATTTGTTAAATTGATTAGTGAGAGCTTGAGGTATAAATTGTGGGTGATTATTTGATATGGAGATTTAGTGATGAATGGTTAATGTTTGGAATTAATGTTTAGGCTTGAATTGGGTAATGTTAATTGGTGGTAAGTTAGATATGTAGTGTGAATCAAGAAAATGTTGAGAGGAGTAATTAATTTAAATGGGAACAAGAAAAGGGGTAGTCAAGGATTTGATTTCTAATTTGTGAATTTGCCCTTGATAGTTAGTAATTATATTTGTATGTATGTTTGTGTAGAGTTTTAGTCGTGCTGAGTGAGGCACAGGGGGAAGCTGCACTATTGTGAGATTGGTGCCAACTACCATGTAACCGTTTCTACTTGTTTTATGTGTGGGTGTTGTTGGTAAGAGATTTCAAACTCTCATTCAACCCTTGGGTTATATGAAATGACTATGGATATTGTGTTTTAAACTGACTATTTTTATTATATAAATGTCCTGTGGAATATTAGTTGTGAACTGGCATGAAATTGTCTTTGATCATATTTAGAATGGAATTGATATATATTAGATTTGAAACATTGCATAATGCATATGCTGGAAATTGAGAAACGGCCAAGTGTCTTATTATTTTGATCTGTTGCATTGCCTGTTGTTGTGCTGGTTGATTGTGTGTGACACCGGTGTTTTGAGATATATTACCATCGTGCGATGAGGTACCCTGTTGGCCCACATGGACTTATTTGATATAGAAGGGGAGAACGCCCCTCATAGCTTCAGGAAGGGTAGAAAGTCCCTTATGATTCGTATCACGGTTTCATGGAGGGTAGAAAGTCCCTCATGATCCGTACCGTGGTTCCATGGGCGGGTAGAAAGTCCCGACTGGTTCTACTTATTTTCCTAGCGACTCGTGCCCGATCGCTAGGAGTAGTTGTGATGTAAACCATGATTTTGAAAATGATTTGGATTATATCATCTTGTACCTCAAAGAATTTTGACGATTATTTCTGAAATCTTATTGTGCGTTCATCTGATATCTGATCATGGTTTGGAACCTTGTATATATTATTCCACTGGGCACCTTGCTAGCACACACTCACATGTAGGCAGGTAGTTAAATGGTTACAATGGGCTACCCCCCTTTATCTCACTCTTGTAGGTTAGCGCTGGGAGAGGATCCGGAGATCGCTTACTAGAATTAGTGAGTCTTCTTGGGCTATCGTCGGAGTAGTATATTGCCACACTTTATTTTTTTACTTAGGTTCATTCATTTTATTACGCTTCCGCTTGATCCAGTTATTTATTTTGGATTATGATACTTTATTTTGAGACTTTCTGCTAGTAATTATTACTTTGGGATTTGTTCCTTTCTGACAATGTGAAGTATATTTGTAATTCGGTGGGAATTTCTTTGATTTCGTAATTATAGATGCTGTAGTACCCTGTTGTTGGTTTGGTAATTTGGGAGAGAAGATATTGGGTATTAAGTAATTGGTGGGTGATTTGTTTTGTTTTGAGGATTTGGGCATGGTATATTAATTACAAAGAGGATGTATGGTTTTATATGTCAATTTCTAATTACCATGATAGGGATATTTCTTTCTATCATGATATACATTAATTTTATGTTGCATGGTTTTATCATGTTATATCTAGATGCATCTTAATATCCATGTTAGACTATTTAAATTACTTTACTCCTTTTTCTAACATGGATTACTTTTATATGATTAGACTCTTTTTTTAACTACGATAGGTCTTATTATTAATTTGGAAGTTTCTTTTCTATCGTAGTTAAACTGTAATAATTGTTTAATGGAAATCCTTTTTCTAACTATGTTAGCCTTTTCTAAGTAAAATCCTTTTTTTTCCTAACATAGTTAGGTTGATGATGTTAGTTTTCAAAAGAAACCTTTGAGTAGAAAACTTTTCCAACTATGTTAGTATTTTATTTAAGTAATCTTCTTTTCCTAACATAGTTAGCCATATGAAAGATCTTATTAGAAAAACTTTACACAAATTCTTTTCTAACTATGTTAGTCATTCTCGCTAAGTCAAACTCTTTTTCCTAACATAGTTAGCATTTATAAAATGATCGATTTGATTATAAGAGATTTAAAATGTATTTAGAAAGCTATTGTTATAGTATACCTGCTCAATCTACACACATCAGTAGCTATGTCTGGCCTTGTAAAATTCATTAAATGCAAAAGACTCCCAATGATCTTTGCATATTCAGATTGAGCAACTGGATGTCCTTTATGTTTTGTTAAAACAACACTAGGATCATAAGGAGTACTAACAGGAGATACATCATATTGTTCAAACGTTCTCAGAATCTTCTCAATATAATGTTCTTGAGAAAGTATGATATCACTATCATTCCTTATGATCTTAACACCCAAAATTACTTTTGCTTCACCAAGATCTTTCATATCAAAGTTAGAAGCAAGAAAACATTTTGTTTCAAGCACAACACTCATACTAGTGCCAAAAATAAGCATGTCATCTACATATAGACAGATCATCACACAATCATTATTCACAAGTTTTGTATAAACACATAGTTCTACTTCTATAGTAGAGAATCCACCACTTAACAAAACTTGATCTAATTTTTCATGCCACTATTTGGGTGCTTGTTTAAGGCCATAAAGTGATTTAACAAGTTTACAAACTTTATTTTCTTGTCCAGGAACTACACACCCTTCAGGTTGTACCCTATAAATCTCCTCTTCTAAATCACCATTCAAAAATGTCGTTTTAACATCCATTTGGTGAATAAAAAGCTTATGAATTGAAGCTAAAGCAATTAGGACTCTTATAGAAGCAATCCTAGTTACAGGAGAAAAGGTATCAAAATAATCAACATTTTCTTTTTGTGTAAAACCTTTGGCTACTAGTCTGGCCTTATATTTATCAATTGATCCATCAAGAAAATATTTTTTCCTAAACACCCACTTGTAGCCAATAGGTTTTGCTCCTGGAGGCAAGTCTACCAAAACCCACATTTTATTTTCACTCAAAGAATCAAGTTCAACTTTTATGGCTTCTTTCCAAAAAGTTGCTTCTGGAGAAGAAACGGCTTCGTAAAAATTTTTAGGCTCATTTTGTACCAAATAAGTATAAAAATCATCTCCAAAGGAGGTTTCTTTTCTTTGCCTTTTACTTCTCCTTAAATTCTCAAGAAAATCTTCATTTGAATGTTGTTCAAAAGAAGCACAAGGATTTTCAATTCTTTTTGGAGTATGCTCAACCTTCAAAGGAAATATATTTTCAAAAAATTCTGCATCATTTGTTTCAACAATCGTATTACGATCTAAAATACCGCTTTTCAAAACTAGAAAATGATAAGCAACACTTTGTTGAGCATATCCATTAAACATACAATCAGAAGTTTTAGAACCAATTTTCCTCTTTTTCAAATCAGGTAATAAAACTTTTGCTAGACACCCCCACACTTTCAAATATTTGAGATTAGGCACAAAACCTTTCCATAATTCATAAGGCGTCTTTTTAGTTTTCTTATGGGGTATTCTGTTTTGTAGAAAACATGCAGACAATAAAGCTTCTCCCTATAAGTTATTAGGTGCAGCAGAACTCACAAGCATAGCATTCATCATTTCTTTTAAAATTCTATTTTTCCTTTTTGCAACACCATTAGATTCAAGTGAATAAGGAGGTGTTACTTCATGGATTATTCCCTCTTTTTCACAAAAATCATTTAGCAATAAAAATTCTCCTCCTCTATCCGACCTAACTCTTTTAATCCTTTTATCAAGTTGATTTTCTACTTCTGCTTTATATAAAAGAAACTTATCAAATGCTTCATCCTTATTTCTCAACAAATACACTTTAGTATATCTTGAAAAATCATCAATGAAAGTGATATAGTACCTTTTACCACCTCTAGTCTCAGTTTGTTTAAGATCACCTAGATCAGTATGAACTAAGGACAACAATTCAGTTTCTCTTTGTGTAGAAAAATGTGTCCTTTTAGTTAATTTAGTTTCTGCACAAACTTCACATTTATTTATCACATCATTATTACTTTTAGGAATTATTCCAATATTTTGCAGTCTAATAATATACGATTTATGAACATGTCCTAGTCTAGCATGCCATATATCAAACAAGTCAATCAAGTAAGCAGAAGAAGATGCATTATTCATTTCATCAACACTCAGCACAAACAGACCCTGATTACAATAGCCCTTCCCAATCAGTACATTATTCTTAGTCATGACAATCTTGTCAGACGCAAAGGACACTTTAACCCCAGCCTTTCCTAGCAGTGCCATAGAGACCAAATTGGCTCTAACCTCAGGCACATACAATACATCATTCAGTGCCAAAGTCTTTCCTGATGTGAGCTTAAGTACCACTTTTCCTTTTCCCAAAACCTTAGTGGTTCGAGAATCAGCAAGGTAGATGCGGTCTTCCCCTAAGGAGGTAAACAGCTCTTTGTTTGCACAAATGTGTTTGGTAGTTCCAGAATCTACCACCCACTTCTTCACATCAGAAACCAGGAGGGCTTGATAGACCACTACAGCAATGACTTCGTCATTAGAACTGCCACCATCACCATCAACCAAATTGACGTTTGGCTTTAGTGGATTATTACCTCTCTTAGAGTTGTCTCCCGCAGTCATTTTCCTGCATTGCCCTGCATAATGACCAGGCTTTCCACAGACATAACAGTTTCCTTTCTTTTTCAATTTGGGGTTAGTGTCCACAGGCTTGTAATCAAAATTTTGCTTTTGCTTTTGTTTCTGTTTTTTATGTTTGGAACCATACCTCTTAGAGTGAGACTTTTCTTCCACCAGATTTGCCTTTGCAGCGACTTCTTTGGTTTTGGTAGCTTGTATCGCCTTTCTGTTGGTATCTTCAATGATAATATGAGTGATCAGGTCCATCAGAGATAACTGCTTTTGTTTGTGCTTCAGTTGTTGCTTGTAGTCATTCCATGATTCTAGCAGCTTCTCGATCAGTACACCAGCCACGAACTCATCAGGCAGAGTAATATTTTCAGCTCTCAATTCCTCAAGCAGCTTATGGTACTAATTGATTTGCAGCTTAATGTCCTTCTCGTCAGTCATCTCTTACATATAGAAATTTCCAACCATGAACTTCAGTTTCCCAGCATCCTCAGCAGTGTACTTGAGGATAAGCGATTCCCATATTTTGCTAGCCTCCTTGTAGACATGGTACACATTGAACATATCATTAGATAAAGTATTGAAAAGGGTATGTCTGCAAACCTTATTAGCATAAGCCCAAGCATTAATCTTGGCCTGTTCAGCGTCTGGAAGAGGTGCAGACTCAGTAAGTGCATCAGCTACCCCGTGCAGATCAGGACAGTGTAGACACGTTCCTACCACTGCCTAAAATTCTTCCCGTCAAATGGTTCAATTCTGGTAACGTCACGGAATGGCCTATGCATAGGGATGGCCGCTGGAACAGCAACATTGACAGCGAGTTGAGCAGCATTAGCAGCAGCAGTGTTAGGCTCCATCACAACAAGAACAATGTACAAGAATACTTTATAGATTGTTGACGGAAGCACATATAGAACCACAACAATATGAGTCGCGTCCTTTGGGATATTGTCCTATAGAGTTATTCTACAACCACCGGTAAGACTGGATAGGGCACTCCCCAGGATTAAACAGATCCTTCCTGCAAGAGTAAGGGAACAGAACAGCGAAAGAATATAATAACTCAGCAAGGAAAGAAAATAGAGGAGGAGGAAAGAAGGAGCTCGGAATCTCAAGAGCTTGATTCTTTGAACCTCTAGTAGACCCTTCCTTTTATAGGCAGCAGACGCATATGAACGTTGGGCCCAATTTAAAGACATTGATGACCATAAATCTTCAGTTACGATTACCACCATAATTACACAATCATTTTTGAACGTTGGCAACATAAAGGCGACGGTTTTGCAAATGTTTGAAGCACAGAAGGAGATCTGAATGTTGCCATCATTGATGTGAACGTTTAGGAAATTAATCCGGACGTTAAGATCCTCTTATGCCCATGTAACCGAAGATCTAAGGTATTAAAAAATGGAACCCTAAAAATATAAGGTTCTGTGGTAAGCCATTTAATTAAAAATATTTATTTGTATTTTTCGCAAAACGTTTAAGTAAAAAGTGCCCAATGCCTGGGGGAGGGGAATCATTTACTTGTGCTAGGACACAAGGTACATTATATACCCTTATATCCTTTCTATTCCAAGCAATGTGGGACTTCTCCTAATTTGACACACCCATTAAAACTCTTTAAATTCCAACAGATATTAATTTTTTACGAGTTAAAATTTTTTCACAATATGAGTGAATTTTAAATTAGTAGATTTTCCAATAGTTTTATATTCAATTAACAAACTGTTTTTGTTATTGAAAGTCATGAGTTTGCTACTTTCCCTAACTTACATATGAAATTGCATATTCACTTATAATGCACTGGGCAATGGATCAATCACATGTAATGATGCGTCACAGGCTAATTAAGACTTTGTTTGGATTATATTTTAGAGAATAGTTTCGGGGTAAAAAATAGTAGAAGTACTTTCAAAGAATATATTTTGAGCATAATAGATTATGTCAACGTTGTGAAAGTCAGAGCATATCCATCTGTCTATCGAAGAGAACACTACAAAAAAAGGGTGTATTAGTAGCGGTTATTAATGCCGATTAGTAGCGGTTGTAACCGCCACTAACATGTTACTAGCGGTTTTTAATTCCGCCACTAAATCGTCCGTGACAAACATTTACTAGCGGTTATTGAAACCGCGTGTAACAAAGTCAAAGACGCTACTAATTAGTAGCGGTTTTAATAACCGCTACTAAATAAAAAAAACCGCCCCTAATGTAAGAATTAGCATAATCGCGGGAAAATTCAATTCTCAATTTAGTGGCGGTTTGAACCGCCACTAATTAAAAAAACAAAAAAAATAAAAATAAAATTGGCCATTTTTTAGTGGTGGTTTGAGCTGCGGTTCTTAAACCGCTACTAATTAAGAAGGAAAAAAAATAAAAAAGAATTGGTCCAATTTATTAGTAGCGGTTCGAAACCGCTACTAAAGTTTAAGGATTTTAAAAAAACGTCCAGATTAGATATTAAATAATCAATGTCATATGATTAAATGTAATCAAAAAATAATGATAATAAATTAGTCTATTACAAAATGTTTTTATTGTTAAAATAAAAAAAATTTCTCAACTATATTAACAACCATATGTATAAAAGAACAATATATATTAAACACTTAAAAAAGAAATAATTATAAATAAACAACTAATTATATTTGTTGTAAGATTAATATGAATAATTAATTAAAACATTTTTATAACTAAAAATGGGAAATAATTCGGATATTGTTACCTAAAAAAAAATATATTAGCAAATAAATTAATTCAGAATAGAAAATAAAACACACTAAATAATAAGAAATATAAGGTAAATTGTTTTCAAAACAAAAAATAAAGGCATTAACGGTCAGACTGAGGATAAATTGAATGGAAAAGGAGAAGGAATTGAATGAATGTGTGAAGAAAAATGAGGGGAGGGGGTGGATATTTATAGTGGTTTGTGCGGGATTTAGTAGCGGTTTGGGCAGCGGTTCTAGAACCGCCACTAATAGTTATCCGTAGAATTAGTAGCGGTTCTGGAACCGCTACTAGATGTCTTTAATTAAAAAAAAGCTCAACCTACATTAAAAAAAATATGATATATGAACGTTTGATACAAATTTTTATGAAAATTTTGTAAACTGAAAAATAATTATGGTTGGCTGCTTCAATCATCTTCTTCTTGCTCCTGCCTAAAAAGAACATAAACAAATATATAAATTTCTATTGCTAAAGGTGTTGAAATTTGTTTAAATTATTTGTAGTGAAAATCCTCACCTAACTACTTGTAAATGACCGTCTTCTTCAGAAATGAGATTGTCGAAGTTTTCAGGTTCAAAATGTTGGCTGCTTAGTTCCAGATCATCTTCGTCACCAATGTCGTAGAGGTCACGCGGCTTCATATGAATTACCATGTGCCAATCTTTATGTGTCTGATCTTCCACATAGTATACTTGCTGCGCCTGTGAGGCAAGAATATACGGCTCATCATCTGCCATTTCCCTTGTGTGAATGAGCCTCAAGAAATTTACGGACGTGATGCCCAAGCTGTCCAATGTAATGCCTCGAGAAGTTCTGGTGTCTGCCCACATGCAGTTGAAGAGAGGCACGGTGAAGTGACCTTGATAGTTAAGCTCGATGATGTCCACGAGCTTTCCATAGTATGATACGCCTCCAAATCGCATGTCTGTATCCCGTGAGCTGGCATAACTCCTTGTCCCGAATGTGCCAAAGACTCCGGAATTCTGGGTGAGAGAACCTTCATCCCTTGCAATGGTGCAGAACTTGAAGCCGTTGACGTTGTATGCCGTATATCTCTTGACATGGTCGAGTGGACCGGTTGCTAGATTTATCATATCAGGCGCATGGGGATTGTTGTCATTGAGTATCCTCTGTGCAAACCAATCCGGAAACTCTCGATGGACCTTTTTGTCCACCTCTGCAGATGACCTTGTACGGCTTCGTAGTTGGCGTTTCACATAGCGGCGGAAATCCCTAAATTCCAATGGAACATATCAGAGGGTTATGTGGTTTTGAAATAAAAAAATAACATGATACGTGTATATAGTGCTAGAATTCTTACTGAATGTAGGGCTCCACTTGAGGGCAATTTGTCAAGACATGTCTGTGTGCTTGCAACCTCTCAGTGGGAGTGAGCCTGTAATACTGACTTCCTCCAACTGGCTTTCCAACTGGCGGGAATAATGTGTTGGAAGGTGACTGGACATTGGTGGGGTTGTCATCGACACGAGGAGGGCGGTTGAATGAAGTCTCGATGTCATCATCAAAATAGCGCGAACAATATGTTAACACCTCGTCACCAGAATAACCCTCTGCTATAGAACCCTCTGGAGATGCTTTGTTCCTCACATACGACTTCAATTTCCCCAAGTATCTGTAATTACAAGTACAAAAAGGTAACTGAAACAAAATCATGAAACCACTGGAAAAATGAATCAACGGACCTCTCTATGGGATACATCCAGCGGTATTGAACCGGGCCGCCCATCTTTGTGTCTTGAACGAGGTGTACAGTGGGATGGACCATGACCGTGAAGAAAGACGGGGGAAATATCATCTCCATATGATAGAGCGTTAGAACAATTTTTTCCTGCAATTGATCCAGCTCTGCTTTGTCCAAAACTTTTGCACACAACCGTCGGTAGAAAGAACTGAGTTGAACCAAAACATTAGACACCTCCGGGGGCAAGGTGCTTTTAATTGCCAGAGGTAGGAATTGCTGGAGCAAAACGTGGCAGTCATGGGTTTTCAACCCGGCAATCTTCTTAGAGTGCATGTCCACACATCTTGAGATGTTGCTTTAATAACCATCAGGGACCTTGATGTCCTTAAGTGTGGAGAAGATGACTTCCTTGTTGGCTCTTGTCAGTGTGAATGAGCCTGGGGCAAACTTGTCATTCTCATCCGGCCATGCGTCTTCATGTATTCCCATCGCCATCAGATCTTTCCTTGCTTGAAGATGGTCCTTGGACTTTCCAGACTCGTTGAGTAAAGTATACAAAATATTGTCACACACATTTTTTTCGATGTGCATGACATCAAGACTGTGGCGAAGTAGATTAGATTTCCAGTAGGGGAGCTCGAAGAAAATGCTCTTCTTTCGCCATTGCTGCACGTTTTCCCCCTGGGACTGGCCGCGTCCCCTTCTTCCCCCAGGCTAAACGCCGTCTGTCTTCCCGAACTCTACGTGAACATCTTCAAGCTGTTGAAGAATATTTGCGCCAGACAAAAACGTAGGAGGATCCCTCATTTCCTGCGATCCGTTAAATCTAATCTTCTGCAGCCGGAACCTATGACCTCCAGGAAGGAACCGCCGATGACCCATGAAGCACCACTTGCGACTGTGAGGAAGGCGAACCGAGTCTTGGTCAAAGTTGCAGTTGGGGCAAGCTCTGCCTGTATGCAATTTCCAACCAGACAATGTGCCAAGTCCGGGAAAATCGCTCACTGTCCACATCAACGACGCACGGAGTGTGAAGAGCGTCTTACTGTAAGCGTCATACGTCTCAACTCCGTTGGTCCAAAGTTCCTTCAACTCCTGTATCAACGGTTGAAGGTAGACATCTATATCGTTTCCAGGAGCTTTCTTCCCCGGAATAATCATCGAAAGAATGAATGAGCTCTGTTTCATACACATCCAAGGGGGTAAGTTGTACGGTATCAATACCACAGGCCATATACTGTACGTAGTGCTAAGATTCCCGAACGGATTAAACCCATCTGACGCGAGAGCGAGGCAGACATTTCTCAGGTCACTGGCAAATTCCGGGAATAGAGCATCAAACGCTTTCCAAGCCTCAGCATCCCTAGGATGTCTCAACTTCCCATCGACGTTGGGCTCTGATGAATGCCACCGCATGTGCTCCGCCGTTTTGGATGACACATACAACCTCTGAAGTCGTGGAGTCAGGGGGAAATATCTTAGAATCTTTGCAGGCTTCTTGGTTGCTATTCGACCCCTCTTCGCCTGTTTGTACTGAGACGCATTACACCGCTTACATCTGTCCAACTCGGCGTCGTCTCCCCAGTACAACATACAATCATTCGGGCAGGCATGGATTTTAGTGTAGTTCAATCCCAACTTGTTAATAGTCTTCTTTGCTTCGTAGAATGATGGTGCGATTTCTGCCTGAGAGAATGCATCTCCCAATAATTCTAACACCATCGACATCCCCTTGTCGCTGAAGCCACACAAGCACTTGATATGATAGAGCTTGACAAGAAATGATAGTTTTGAATATTTACTGCACCTTGAATAAACATTATTCTTATTCTAAAATGAACGTTTATGTGACAAAACTAGAAACGAAATGAGAGGCAGTTTTTAGTAGAACCTGGAAACAATGGCTTATCTGAATCCGTCATAAGGTCGAAAAAATTCTTTACAGCTTCATTTCGAAAAAACTCCGGGAGTGGTCCTTCAACCCCTTCCTGACTCCCGATGCCGTCACCTTGCACCCCGAAAGCATCACGCACAACATCGTTAAATGGATCCACATGATTGTTGTCATCATCGTCATCGTCGATCTGCATTCCAACCTGAGATGTTCGAGCAACTACCTCACCACCATCATCATCGTTCTCGCCATGAATACCCCAGAATGTGTAATTGGATGGGAATTGTTTCAGTATAAGATGCTCACGCACATTTCTGGGATGCCACTTCTTAAATTTACATTTCGGACAAGGACACAATATCTGATTGTTAACACCGGTGCGGTTGAAAGCAAAATCTAAAAAGTGGTCAACACCAACCAAATAGCGGGGCGACGTCCTTGGCAAATTTATCCAAGATTTATCCATCATATGACTGAAGATATTATCAAAGAAGGAAAGAGCTTAATAGTTTGAATGAAATGTGAAAATAAATTGGAAAGAATCAAGGGCTTATAAAATGAAATTTAGACATTAGTAGCGGTTCTTTAACCGCTACTAAAACCGCAACTAACTCAAACAGGCCGTTGGAAAATTAACAGGTGGCAACTGTCTGAGTGTACATTAGTAGCGGTTCTATAACCACTACTAATATAAATTATTTTTATAATTAGTAATTTAGTGGCGGTTTAAAACCGCTACTAAGTTTAAATTTTTTTTAATATTTCTTCAGTTAGTAGCGGTTCTGAAACCGCTACTAAATGTGCTATTTTGTGTTTTTAACGTTATTTATATCTTTTTTTTCAAATACTATATAAGAAAATAAACAAATAACAACGGTTTATTTAGTAAGTCAGGGAGAAACTTTTTTGTTTAACTGTTAAAAAAATTATCGCCATTTGTAAAGTAAAAAATAAAATCAGATAATAACAACTAACAAAATTATGCAACATTAAAGATATGAAATGTTTAAACAACTAATATTCAAATTAGCAAACATTTAAATATAAAAATGTTCAACTGAAATC
Organism: Mimosa bimucronata; assembly: GCA_037074515.1. Classification (NCBI taxonomy): domain Eukaryota; kingdom Viridiplantae; phylum Streptophyta; class Magnoliopsida; order Fabales; family Fabaceae; genus Mimosa; species Mimosa bimucronata. Next base: position 45,674,762 of record CM073442.1, read on the forward strand.
CTGAAATAAAAAACATTCTAATAAAAAAAGACCCTAGAGCTACGCCGCAGGAGGCTGATCGTCGTCTTGATGCTCCAGAGAACGGTTGCGAGGCTGCTTCGGTGGACGTGGAGGTAGTGGTACTCGCAAAGGAGATCTATCCGGGTCGAACATCTGCTATATCCGTTCCAACGTGCTATTGGCGTTGTGCACCCAGGAGTCCAGGCGGTCGTACACCTGATCAGTCACCCGTTCCGTAATCTCATGAGTGAGTCTCTCCCTCATTTGAGCCTCAAACTCTGCGTCTCCCCTAATAGGGCCACTTGTTGATGGTTGGCTCGAAGCTGTAGACTGGGCGCTGCCTGGGTCGCCTGACCTACCGTACACCACCGTAGGTCGGGATCCGAATCCCATCCCGCGAACCCGGCCAGGGTGCTCTTGAGTCCCTAGGGCAGCCCTTAGCGAGGCAGTGGGGTCTACATTGTCCCCCTGCGACTCGGCGATCTCTCTCTCCGCAGCCTCAATCCTAGCCAGCACACACAAACATATTAACAATTTTATTTTGATGTCGTTGTTATTAAAAATATAATAATATAAAAATAAATAAATAAATAAAAATTTTACAATTTGCTCCTCAACCTCCCTGGATGTTGGGCTCCCGTCGGCGTGTCTGTGCTTTATTTGGTAGAAATTACCGTAGGTAGCCTTCTGCCCTTTCTTCGCAGCCTCTTCCCCCTGAAAATTAAGATACAAACAGTTATTAATATATAAAGATAAATTATTTTTAAATCAAACAATGAAACTTCATTCCTTCATACCATCTCTTTGTACCCAACCGAAAACGGCTTCGTCCCAGCCGTATGATGAACCTTTTGATGGGCCTTCGCGGCAAGACCTTGTTGCGACCTCTTCTGTTAACATAAAATAAAATTAAATAATCATCAGTAATTCAAAAATATTTTTTCAATATGATATTTCAATATCAATTCAATAATATTATTCATTATACCTTCCCAATGTCTCCCCTCCTCCAACCCACATATTTCTCCCACGCATCCGCAGGGACGCCACCAGGGACATCATCGACCAACTCCTGAAGCGGCTTACTCCCACCCCGATCTCTTTCTTTGAACATATCCAACCGCTTGTTCTTCCAACCGTCCCCCATCTTTGATTCTGTCCAATTCTCGCGGCTGTCCCTCACATCAAACTTCCTCTGTAAAATATTAAATTTAAGTATGTTTAATTAGAAATTAATAAATAATAACAAATTCGAATAATAACATAAAACAAATAAGAAATAATAAATACATTTCCTATAATATTTATTAAAATCAAATTCAAATAATAACAGAAAAGAAATAAGAAATAATAAATATATTTCCTATAATATTTATTAAAATCAAATTCAAATAATAACAGAAAAGAAATAAGAAATAATAAATAATAAACAATACATAATAACAAGAATATTTCTTATAGTATTAATTAAAATCACATTCTAATAATAATAAATAATAAACAATAAATAAGCTCAAAGTTAATTCAACAAACCTTAACAATTTCGTCAAACGCGAACTTTTTAGAGTTCGCGTCAATCTTCCTCCAGTCCAAAGCGTCAATCGGAAATTGCTGATAATTTTGGCCTACATCCCCGACGAACCTCGAGTACAGTTGCCCCCCTTGTCCAACCGGTAATTTGGTCAAGTCGTCCCACTCAACTATAACTCTGTGCCCGCTCGGAAGGTTCATCGCATCTTGTACCGTCAACCTCTTCTCACTTATGCTACCAGAAGTATCTGTAAAATTTAGGGAACAATTTCAATTTAATGAGACATAAAAAATTATAATTATCTCATAAAAACAATAAAAATTGAATTTCCTTACCCTGAACTTGTACTTCGTAACCGGTGGACCTTCCGGAGGATTGTTTAGGCTGCCCCGCCTCGTCAAATTCCTCACCGTCCAACCAACGTTCCATATCCTCAAAATCCGCTCCTCCTCCAGTCTCGTCGAAGTCCTCTCCCTCGCTCCAGAATGCGTTGATTACATCTTCTGGAATCGGATCGTTCTGTACACGGATGCGCTCTTGTTCTATACGATCCCTCTCGGCCTGCTCAGCCAGTTCCTTACGTAGCCGCTCCTCAGCCTCCATTTGTTCAGCGGTCATAGGCCTCTTATTGCGATCGCCCTTTTTCACCATGATTTTGATCTCTTTTTTCTAGTCGAAGTCACGTCAGGTCACTTTCTTTCTCAAAAAGCTCGTGCCTTTTCTCTGAAAAGGCATGAGCCTTTTTAAACTGTTCATTTTAGTAGCGGTTCTGCAAGAACCGCTACTATTAGTCGCGGTTTCAGCAAAAACCGCTGCTGAAACCGCGACTAAATCAACCAGTAATAAATGTAGTTGCATTTATTTCGCTGAATTAGTGGCGGTTTTGGGGGAAACCGCTACTAATGTACTAAAACCGCCACTAATTCAAGGTCCTTTCATTTTCTAGCAGTTTTCCCCTCCAGAACCGCGACTAAATTTAAGCCACTACTCATCCCGCCAAAGCGCGCCAAATTTGTTGCGGTTCTTTCCCCTAAACCGCTACTAGTGTCCGCTACTAACTACTTCTGTGGTCAAACCGTCGTATTTACTTGAGGTTTGTGCTTATAATCGCTACTAATGTATAATTACTAGCGGTTTTAGTGTTCCGCGACTAAGGTAACCGCTACTAAAAACCCTTTTTTTTGTAGTGGAAGGATGGCCTGGTTCTCAGAGTAAAGCCATTCAAGGAGATGGATCGGATCAAGTTGTAAACTCCTCTTGTAATCATTTTAAAAACCAAGTTTAAAACTCAATTAACATTTAAAACCCAAGGACTCCCCTTGTAATCATTTTAAAAACCAAGTTTAAAACTCAATTAACATTTAAAACCCAAGGATACGCTAAGTACGATAGAAAAGGAAACCACTAATCATTAAAGGATCTATTGTAGTTAAAAAAAAGAATGAATTACTTTTCGAAATGTACAACTATGATAGAAAAAGATCTATCATAGTTATAAATGCTTTAATTTATATTTGTAAGTATATGTATATCCATGATAGGAAAAGCACTTTCTAATACCAAAAATAAAACTAATAAGAAATCACTTAATATTTTCACAAAATTAAACAATGTTAGAAAAGGATTTGGCTAACATGGTTATAAAAACCTTTCCAAATCTCAAAATACTTTCATCTCTCAAAGATTTTTAAAGTTAACAAGTATAGCAATATACAAAAACAATGCAATAACCAAAAACCTCATTGAAAAATATTGAGCAACCAAAGTAAGACCGTGTCTTAGGAACTTACTTCCTACTTACCTTACATGTGAATGTGTGCTAGTAAGGTGTCATGTGGTACCTATAATGTATGATTTTGCAACAACGCAACAAGTATAATATTATGCACATATGTAGTGGAACAAATAATTACTTAAAACTATATAATCATATTTCCAAAATATTTCACAAAACCATACACATAATCTCCTCTAAAGATGACAAACATATAATTGATGGAACTATAACCAATCCATAAGATGTGACCACATGGAATCAAGAACCATTACTAACTTGTCCCCAGGGACACAACTAACCATAGAGCCACCCGAGTGCCATCGGGGGCCTCATCACATGATTGGACAGAACCAAATCACCAGTGCTCCAAACATACACATTCAACATTATGCAACCAAATCACAATCTTTCAAAAGTTGGCTCCTAGCCACAACATAGTTCCAAAATATCTTGGTATGCTCAATTTCAAATTAATATATCTTTCAAATATACACAACCACGACAAATGTTATTTCATTCATATGGATCCCACAAGACAGGTAATATAAAGTAAGCATTTTGCAACTTTCAGCATCACATTGTACATTCGCCAATTTCCATAGCATATATAGTTCAAAAGCTTTTACCAACACAATACACACATAAGACAAGGAAAGTGGTTACCTCTTAAAGCCAAGTATATTTTTACCTCTAGTGAGATTTTCCCAATGCTCAAAACGACCAACCACAAATTCTACAATCATCATAATACAATAATAAAAAAATCAATCATTAAATGGAAAAACACAGTTTGAGAATAATCCCCTTTTAAAAGGCCATTTTGCACTTTCAGAAAATAATGTTATTTAAAACAACTCAACCACAATTCATCATCCTCAGTCATCTACAACTCTAATTTCTCTTAACTTAGCAACTTTTCCCAAATTGGCCAAAATCCCAATAACTATTTGACCAATTGTCCTCAATCAATCATCAACATAATCCATATTAATCATTGTCATCATCTTCCAATCCTCAACTCAATCAACTAAACTCAAATTTACATCTAGGCCTAGAAGTGTAGAAATTCAATCTAGCCCAAATATCACTAACCCAATCATTTTATTACCATCTATCAACGTCATTTAGCCTACTTAAATCATTATATTGCATAGAACAAGCATAGAGTTCAATAGCTCTTTTTGAACCCCAAATCTTTAAAACTTTGTGTATTCAAAAAATTGTTTCAAGTAAAAATCAAAAGGATCAAAGTATCAAGAATCATTTATCATCATCACTGAGCCCATTTAAAACTTTAAACTCCAATAATAACATAAATTTTTGAAATACCCCTCAAAACTCTATGGTATTCAAAATTTTGAAGTGCAAAATTTTGTTCAGAGTCAAAATCCAACAACCCAAAATATTTAAAATCATTTATGAGTAGAAATAAGTCCAATGTAACCACAAAATCCCCAAATACAATTGCATTTTCGAAATCCCAAATCAAACCCTAGAAATCCAAACTTTAAAGAATCAAAATGTATTCTAAAACCAATTTCAAAGAAGTAGACCATACGAGTAGTTGAAAATGTCTCAAGAATGAAGTAGAAATCAAGAAAAACTCAAACCCAAGTTAGATTTTCGAAACCCTAGGAAACCCCCAAAATGTCACCAAGAAAAGCTTGAAGTAAAGAGAGAGAAAGGAAGATGGATGAGAGGGAATGGGTTTACCTAAAATTTGGGGCTTGAAAGACCTTGAATCCCCTCCAAAATCTTGTGCCCTGATAGAGTTAGAACCTTCTCCCACGGCCTCACTTCCTCTCTTTTTGAACAGAACCAAAAAAGAATGTTGATGTGGCATGTCATAAAAGACATTTAACTTATTTAACAATTAAATTTAACATCAGAAAATTGTGGGGTACAAACTTCTTCTACAAAATTGATCCTAAAAAAATTCCACATATCCAACCATCCTCAATAAAAACTTATTGAGAAAAATGACGGCATCTAATGACTCTTATTAGAGCCGGGAAATCGGGCCCAACCCGTCGGGCCGGCCCGTTTAGGCCCTAGCCCGAGGAGGGCCGGGCTTTGATTTTGGAGCAAAAAAAGGGGAGCGGGCTTAAACGGGCCGGCCCGACGAGCCGCGGGCTTTAACGGGCTAACCTGCTGGCCGGCCCGTTTATTGCACCTCCCTTTTTTTTTACATTTTTTTATTTTTATTTGTTAAAAGAGTTAAATAGGTGTGCTATTTTTATATATATGCATATGGAAGATAATAATTTAAATGCTTATTAGGTTAGATTCAAGTCCCGTAGGTCCCACTTTTATACTTTAATTCCTTATTACTAAGAATATTCTATGTAATTGATGTGTGATTTCTAGTTCTAGACTTAGTGCATAATTTATGAGTTGTTGAGTTGGTATATGGCAATGAACTAATGTTTGGTAAGTTTGTATTTAAATATAATTTAGATCATATATATTTATAGTTTTTATTATAGGTCCATTATTTTCGTTAGCAATACACACTCAAAATTAGGAAAAAACATTTAAAAAAGTCGAAGCCCACGGGCCGGCCTGAGGCCCGACGACTCAAAGACCGGGCTTCACAAATAAAAGGTTTTTTTGTTTGCAGACTCAAGGGCCGCCCGATTTCCCACCTCTACCTCTTATCCCAATTCTTAACGCCTAAACTTTGGGGCAAAATTGAACTTGCCTTGTCGAGTTTCTTATATAGACGTGGGGCAAAGCTTTGGCGAACAGACTTAGCTATAAAAAAAAAAAAAAAAAATTTTGACGAACAGACCTTCTCGGAACGTTATCTGTTATTTCATCCCCCGGCGGAAGGATCGTCCTCGTCTCGGGTTAGTGAGCTCGGGCCTCGTCTCTACTGCTCCTTGTGTTCTTAATCTCAGAAGCACCGAGTTTGGCTGTCCTTCCCTTTGATGTAGAAATGGGAGTTGTTAACTTTGAAATTAGTAGAAATTCAGCTTTTGCTTTACATTGTTATGGAAATTCCTTTTCTTCCGGTGTTACGACGTCTTGGAGACCCTTTCTTGGTACATCTTTAAATAGCAGAAGTGCAGGCAAAGGTCAAGTTTTTCATGTTCAGAGGCTTAATTATGAACCAGTTTGTGCTTCGTTGAAGAGTGGCCTTAGCGATGGGTTGATTAATGATAGTCTGCTTTCAAGTGAATCAGATTTTAAGCCATCATTCGATGATTATTTGAAGGAAATGGAATCTGCCAGAACTGTCAAGGAAAGGGAGTCCTCCAGAAATGTACTGGTAAAGAAGCATGCTACCAGTACCCAAAAACAGAAGAGGGAAAAGGTTATGTCGAGGAAACCAAGGTTGGAGGGAGTTGAAAAAAGTACAAAATTTGGAAAGCTTGTACGGCGCATGGATAAAGCAAATGAATTGGAAATTGCTGAAAAAAATGGGGCATTACAAGTAGTTGGAACAGTCATGGCCAAAGAAAGCTCTTCCGTTGGTCATATTAAGCTTCGAGGACGGGGAGCTAAAAGATTTGACCTTGAGTATGATGGGGAAGAAAGCAATCTTGATAGTACTGTGAAGGAGAAAAAGGAGGCAGAGGTAATGGAAGACAGGTGGTTGGGATACCGCGTTAATAAATCAAAACCAGATTCTGACAGCAATTTGATTAATAGGGAACATAGAAAGACAGGAAATAGCAAAGCTTCGCTCAATTGGAACCGTAACTGTGGCAACACCATAGATGGGGAAGTCGGCCGTAAACTACGTACAAAAAGGACGGCAGGAGTAAAGGCTGTTACAACCAGTCAAATAGGCTACAATTCAAAAGGGGAAATGCCTATATTAAACAAAACTGTTGTTAGCAACAATATTCTGCATAATGGACGTGAGAACAGATACGCAGAAAATGAGAGTGTGGGGAAAGAAAATAAAGCGGAAAATCTCAACTTGAATAGAAGAGGCAGATGTGCTGATTATGACAACTTGGAGGTGGAAAGAGCAGCGTTTAAGACTTTTGAAGAGTTCAACGGTGTTATTAACAAGCCACAGGTTTCACACAAGGAAATGGAGGATAGAATCCAAAGGCTGGCAAATATGTATGGAGTCATTTCCTTCTTCTTTGCTTATGATATATAAAAATAGAAAAATCTTTACTCAGAAGTTCAATGTGTTATTGTTTTTATCACGTCATTATTTTCATTCATTGACTAAGAAATTGAATCGTGTGCATTAAGAAGCTGTAGAAGCCATATAATGCAGATAGGAAGGAAAAAAAGAGATAAAACCATGTTACATATAGCATAGGCGATCATAAGTAGTGTGTCTCAATTGCCCCAAAAGTACTCTAGGCTTAAAGTTTAAATTAGGAGTAAGGCTCATCTCTTACAGATGAACTTCGGCGATTTTAAATTTATTTTTTCCTTACATTTCTGGAGTGGACATTCACTTGCTTCCATCACTGTAACTGATACCTTGAGGATAAATTGTGTTTTGTGTGATGTGGTTGTTGATAGAGCACAATGGTGTTGTGCGAGACCTAGCCTAGTAGGATAAAGCTTTTTGTTGTTGTTGATGATGATGATGATGATGTATTCACCTTTTCCTTTCATTTTATGCTCTTCCATGCTTGATAAGTATATGATTTTCGGGTTGTTTAGTTATTTCAATCATATTAAATTGTGTCCTTTTCCATCTCCTTAATCATTTTCCCAAACAGGTTGAATGGTGCTGATATAAATATTCCTGAATGGATCTTTTCTAAGATGATGAGAAGTGCAAAGATAAAATTTAATGATTACTCTATTGTGAGGGTTATCCAAAGATTGGGAAAACTAGGAAACTGGCAGAGGGTGATACAGGTCATTGAATGGCTTCAAAGGCGTGAGCGATTCAAATCCAATAAGCTAAGGTACTCATATCTTCTCTAGATCAATAGTTCTTGTGCTTGACATTGTAGTTAACATTGTGTGATGTATTGTCTGGGCCAGATAACCCAGTTTGCATGAAAAAATTATTTTTATTTATATTAGTTGCAAGTGAAAACCTATGTTCGGTTGGCTCATTTGAATGAGCCAGTCATACTTTCAGTGTAAGTTGGAATCTATACGGCATTGCACTCTGTTATTATGTGTCCCCTTTTTCTTTTCTGCTTTTTTACTAGAGGTACATGTTCTCGTCCTTCTTGCATTTGACTTTGATTACTCTGCAACAAAGTTTGTTTTCTGCATGTATGGAAAGGGAACTTAAAGTTGTGAAGTTTTATATTTGGCTAGTCCTTGGCTATGTTTGCGTTGAGTATCCTTTCACGTGTGGATCTTCAACTCCAGGCATATATACACTGCTGCTCTTGATGCACTTGGAAAGGCAAGGAGACCCGTAGAGGCACTAAATGTATTTCATGCCATGCTGGTAATGCATGTGATTCACACATCATGTTCTTTTGTTGGGAAATATGTGTTTCTTGATATTGAGGTTAGAATACGTAGTTTGCATTATTTTCGTAACTCACTTTTCTTTTCTTCCAGCAACAAATGTCCACATATCCTGATTTGGTAGCTTACCATAGCGTTGCTGTCACTCTTGGACAAGCAGGGCGCATAAAGGAACTCTTTGATGTGATTGATATCATGCAGTCGCCACCTAAGAAGAAGTTCAAAGTAGGAGCACTTGGGAACTGGGACCCTAGGCTGGAACCAGATGTCATAGTTTATAATGCCGTAAGTTGTCAGTAAATAATTTGTTCAGGAGATGGAAGTTTTACTTCTTTCAATTCTTTTAAGGTTTTTCTAGATTGAATTGAATGGACTTTGGCTCAACCTTTTGATTTCTTGAGATTATAAGTTGAAGCTTTGATGGAAACTTGGGGTATATTTGATTATATAGGAAGAATCACACCTCTTCAACGGGACGTGGAAGAGGAAAATCAACACATCACAATCAATCCACCCTATCACCAGAGCTTATCATGCTTGAAAACTAGATATTGTGAGAAACTAGAATGAATGGCCTATGTATTGAATAAAATGAAATATTTGAGATCGACAAATGCCGTACCATTTAGCTTTAAATAGTTCAAATTCAGACGTCTCAATCACTTATAAATACATACAGCGAAATCATGCAGTCCAAAAAATATTATTCACAAGCCAAGACACACAATTTGGCTTCCTGTAAAATTTATATATTAGAAGATTAAAGCTGAGAGATAGAGCAAGCAAAGGAACTGAAAGAACTCCCTTGACTTTCAAGAGGTCAGGTGATACAGAATTAATATGCTGTATTGAAAGATTAGAGAGAAAGGGAATAGAAGTATAGGAAAAGAGAAGAACAGAGGAGAATAGAGGGTTTAAAGAAGTAGAAATATTCAGAGAGCGTAGAGAGAAAGAGAAGAGAGAGAAGAGAGAAACCACTAGGCCATCACATTATGCTAACAGTCAATTCACAATCCATTCTGTACAGTAACTTAATCAGGTATATATATACCTGGCTAATCTGATTGTATCATACAATTGGACCTTATTTACCTAGGCCCATTTATCCTTTAAAGCCCAAAACAGATTAATAGCCTAATCCCCATTTAATCCTAATTAGTTAGTTAATTCCATTAGTTAAGTAATTGGTACTAAGCCCAACTCTATTTAACTAACTCTATTCCTAATTACATTTTCATATCATCAGGTATTTCTTGACAATACTAAAATCCTTTTGATACAGAATCATAATTCTGTATTGAAAGATTAGGAAAGAAAGGGATAGAATTGTAGAAGAAGAGAAGAACAGAGAAGTTTAGAGGGTTTCAAGAAGTAGAAAGATGCAGAGAGGGTAGGAAGAAGAAGAATACACGAGAGAGACAACCAAGGAATCAAAACTGAACTAATTCTCATTCATTGCAAATCTGGTTGTACAGTAAGTGTAATCAGAAATATATACATCCTCCTAATCTGATTACTTAGTGTATTCGGACCTTACTGAACTTAGGCCCATTAAGCTACTAAGCCCACTTAGTTTTATTAATAACCCAATCCCCATCTAATCCTAATTAGTCAATTAATCCTGTTAGTTAAGTAATCGGTACTAAGCCCAACTCTACTTAACTAACCAAATTAACTAACTATATTCCTAATTACATTTTCATAACAATACCCCCTTCCCAAAGAGATCCTTGCCCTCAAGGATCAAGTAAGAGCAAAGATTCAACTTCAAAGATACACCAAAATTTAGGTACATAATCACTGAAAAAAAACTGCTAACAAATGTAGTGGAACTGTTCTGGGAACAATTTTGAGCTGACCCCAAGAGCTTTAGCGCAAGGAAAATAGAACCTTGCACAAAAACTGAACCTTGGAGCATTTTTATCAATTTTCCCCTAAACTAAATCTGGACCAAGCTTCTTGTAGCAGATATGTGAACAAAAGACCATGTAGAAAATGATCTTGTAGGCCCATTAGGTAGAAACCATAACTGCAGCAATGTTGGGCCTAAATCTTGAAAGAAAAAGTCCATAAGCCCATTAACTTCCCAAAATGTCTGCTCCTTCAGGAAAATGCTAGCCAACTGTAAAAGAGAATTTGACTTTTCAACCTTCCAACTATTCTCTAGCCATGTGAAATCTGAAACAGCCATAGGTTCCTGCCATGTAGCTTCTCCATCTTTCTTTGAATCATATTTGTTGCCCCTGTTTTGCAATAGTTCATGAGCTGAAGAAAACATTTCCAGCTGGGACCCACCATGTGCAGAGACCTGATTTATGAACCAGCCTTTTACCCACTGGACAGTGTCCTCAACAAAGTAAAATACACATTGGACAGGACCCACCAGCATGGTCACTAACTTTCCTTTAAACCAAAATTGAAGCATACATGTTGTGGGACAATTTTCTGATACTAAAATCGAATTGTGAGCCAGCTGTAAAGAGAAGTGTGACTTTTCAAACTTTAAACTATTCATCCACGTGAACATAGCTTGCAGCCGCGCCATTTCTTCCTCATTCTTCTCTGAAACAGATTCACATTCACACCCACTCATCTCAACTTGCGATGATTCAAGAGAGGAAGAAATACTTGGAAACCCACCACTACCCAATGTCAAATTCCAATTCTTCCATGCGTTTCGCCTCAATAGCATGTGAAAAACTGAACCCACCAGTGTTGAGGATGAAGGTACAATGCGCGATATCATCTGAAAATCCTCACCGGAGTCAAGATTCAAGGACCCACTTCCTGAAATCAATTTCTTGGAGTCCGAGTGGTTGTCTTGGGTAGGAGAGGACACTGGAGACAGGGATAACGGTAGAACAGAACCCGTGGGAGGCGACGTTGATGAAGAACCCGATTCCCCAATTTCTGAAATTTCTTCCACTTCCTTCTCAGGCGATGAATCAGCTTCAATGTAGTAAAGTTGGAATTTTTGCCTCTGAAAACAATTATGCTCAAGGGAAAGTTTCTCATGGCAATAGAAACACAAATCCTTTTCCCGGTGGTCAACTTCTTCTTCATGAGTGAGCTGTCTGGTGCCTCTATGCTGCTTTTTAAATCCAAGATTTACATTCTTGGTAGTGCCCGATACAAATTTGTCGAGATGCACCAATTTCATGGATAGTAAATCACCTTTGTAAGAGTTGGAAGTCGAGGAAGCATTTCTTTGAACTGATTGGGCCCCACTCGCATCTGTAACTATCGCATTCTCCGACTTTTCTGGTTTTCTAATGTCATCTTCCTTGTCGAGAGAAACTTCCGCATCAGCAAAACATTTGTGGGTCTCAGTTTTCTTCAGGTTTCCATCTTCCAAGGCTTTTCTTGCTCTCTCAGCTTGTATTTGCAAGAGCATTTCTTTGGTTCTTGCAAACAACTTGGCTTGGTGCATGTTTCTTGGGCTATAAAATCGAACTGACTCAGATATATCTTCTTTCAACCCAGAAACGTATATGTCTACAAGGTAATCTTCTGGTAAGTCAAGTGTGGCAGAGAGGGAATCGAACGCTGCATTGAATTCTGCCAATGATCCTTGCTGCCGAAGTCGCATTAAATCCCATCGTTGCGTGGACTTTTGCAGTTTCGTGACCAAGTCTTCCAATCTGTCTACCAAGTTTGGCCTCTGCTCAAAATGGCGAAGGCGTGATTTCATATTTCCTGAATTTTTTTTCTATAGATTCGCAGTGGAAGGGCCAAGGATAGAAGGGCTCTGATACCACTGATACAGAATCATAATTCTGTATTGAAAGATTAGGAAAGAAAGGGATAGAATTGTAGAAGAAGAGAAGAACAGAGAAGTTTAGAGGGTTTCAAGAAGTAGAAAGATGCAGAGAGGGTAGGAAGAAGAAGAATACACGAGAGAGACAACCAAGGAATCAAAACTGAACTAATTCTCATTCATTGCAAATCTGGTTGTACAGTAAGTGTAATCAGAAATATATACATCCTCCTAATCTGATTACTTAGTGTATTCGGACCTTACTGAACTTAGGCCCATTAAGCTACTAAGCCCACTTAGTTTTATTAATAACCCAATCCCCATCTAATCCTAATTAGTCAATTAATCCTGTTAGTTAAGTAATCGGTACTAAGCCCAACTCTACTTAACTAACCAAATTAACTAACTATATTCCTAATTACATTTTCATAACACCTTTCTTGTCTTGCCTCTGCAAAACTACAGCCTGTAACCGCCCACCTAAAAAATAGATGCACCGGCTTAATGACCACTTTGGGGCCAATTCTTGTCCTCTCCTAGGTCCTGTCCAAGTCCAAGCATACACATGTCCCCACCTCATAACAGATGGGTCTTTGGTCTATCCTCTTGTGTAGACTAGGCCCAATAGACTACTTTCGTTTCCTTTAAGTCTCACCTTGTCCTCAAGGTGAAATTACGGTAATTGATTTTCTATAACCTCAGTATTCTCTCTAGTGTTATCACAATCAGTAAGATTCTTCCATTTAATGAATGAGAGCTTGGGTTCTGTTTTCTGCCATCTTCACACTCTTTAGACACATTCCGCCTGAATGTGCAGTTCCAGCTCCTCAGATGGGAGTAGAGAGAGTTTTTGGGGTATATTGGCATTGTACGATCTACGTAACCAACCCCATCTAGTGGAAATAAGGCATATTATTATTGTAATAGTTGAAGAGAGGATAGATATGCAGGACACTTGAACCATTGTTTTTTACATCACGTGAACCATTTTTCATGCATTGTTTCGATGGTATTCTTTGTAGTGCACTACTTTTCGGTTAATTAAGAAGGTGCTCAAATAAAATGCTGAACTGAAATAGTTTTTTTATTTTATCTTGCATGAGGTAGCATATAGTTTTTTAACTTTCCCTCTTTTCTTCTTCCAGCAAGTAACACAATATTGTAAAAATTAGATTTTCCCCCCATTAATTTGGAGTTGATTTGGTATATCTATATATTCATTGAGTATGCAGGTCCTCAATGCTTGTATTCAGCAGAAACAGTGGGAAGGGGCTTTCTGGGTTTTACAGCAGTTAAAGAAGCAACATCAACAACCTTCTGCTGCAACTTATGGTCTTGTCATGGAGGTAAGTCAGCCTCTAGTTTCTCTATGTTTCATATTATTGCACAATCGTCCATGTCTTAGTAACCAATTTGTAAAGTAAAATTATATTTTTTTTTTTCCGAAATAAAGTAGATTTTGTAGGGAGAGAAATGCAAGGAGGGTGGATAAAGTATTCGCTAAGATTAGCAAAAGATGTAGCAGGAGGGAAAACGACAAAAAAGGGGAAATCTATACCAGCACAGAACAAAAGTCTTCCCATTGGAATAGCTGGAAGCATCATTTAAAAACTCTTGCATCACGCTTTTGCCAATAATTATACTAGTTCACAACTCCTTACACATTTCTTGATCCTTGCCTATGACTTGATGTGACTTGTAATGAAATCCTTAATGTAGTAAAAAAGTGGCCGTTACATTCTTGACTCTCAAAATAGGCCACAAATGCTCTAATAATAATAATAATATTGTTGTTGTTGTTGTTGTTGTTATTATTATTATTATTATTTTTTGCATTAGTGTCATAGCAAGGCCTTGTAAGTTACACTGATAGTAAAGCAAAAGGAGTGGGACAGCATTGTGCAATGTCTATTATATCCATATAATTATTTGTAAAGAGGAGTAAAAAATATTTGTGTGTCTATTTCATTGATTCTGAACAAGGGGATTTATACAGCAAAGGCTAATCAATCTGGGCCAAAAAATAGGGATACACTAAGATATAGAAGATGGCCGCCTTAGTGCACGAGGCACCCATTAGATGGGGCATGAGGAGAGATAGATGTACACAGCCTTACCCCTGGCAGTAGAGAGGTTGTTTCAAGGATTTAAATCGATGACCTCTATGTCACATAGCAACAACTTTGGGATAAAATCGGTATTGTGCTGCCTCTTATCCTCTCTTCAAGAATATTAGACTCAAGAGGTAGTGGAAGCTATCCCCGGGTTTTGGTCTTAAGGAGCCTTAATGCAATTGGAACTTAGTAACTAGATGTAAACTCATAAAAGCGGGTAAAAAGCATGTTGTTTGATTTTAAGTATGAAGTTTGTAAAAAGAGTGTGTATGTTCAAAGAAAAATTAGAGATTGGACAAACGAGAGATTTGGATTAAATGGGATGATTATTCTTGGTAAATGGGACTTTTGAGATTCATCCCTTCAAAAGTTAATTTGGGAGATAAAAATGGCCAATTTTCTAAAGAACCCTAGAGGAACCCCTCTAGGCTAGCTTTAGATTAATTTAACTAATGCCAGAACCCTGCACGTTAACTAACTTAACCTAAGTTGCTTAAGCACTTGGCCCAATTAAACCTACTAATCGTAAGGGACTCTTAATCCTACAACCGGAACCCTGAATTACAACAAAATTAATCTATCAATTCCCATTCATTGGTGGAACGCCACCCAATCAATTAAACCTAATGGATTGAAGATCAACGCCACTAAAGCAATTAGTAGATTTACTTGTTAATTTCTAAACACAAACACATGACACCATAATCCACCAAGCAAGAACCCTCACTTGTCACAAGATTTTAACAAGAAAACATATATTAAATGATGAACCCATACAAATAAAATATGTTCAAGTCAATAAGTGCAATGTCAAGTATCCATACAAAGAAAATAAATAAGATAAGTTGTTTCTATAACTCTCATACAAAGATATAGAATGAAATTATAACCAAATGCATATAGCAAATTCTAGAACCCTAGATATTTTGAAATACACATGAGGAAGAGAGAGTTGAGAACAACACTCCCCTTTGAAGCTTTAAGCTCCTCCCTTGAGCTCCATCACCAAGAATAAGGAAGCTTAGTTGCTGCTCTTCATAGGAGGAACATCAACCAAGGTGGAAGGAATGGGAGCCATGGAGATTTGGGAAAGAGAAGGGTGGAAGATGAAGATGTGGAAGAGTGGAGGATGAGAGAAAATGAGTGTTAGGGTTTATGTGGTGCCCGAAATCTCCAAATGATCTCAATTTTCGACCTAATATCATAACTGAGTCAGGTCGAAGAGTGGGTAAACTAATTGGGCTCGGATTGTTCAAAAAATTCGCAGCTGAAATTTGCAGAATCAGGGCCTCGCTGTGGGTTTCGCCGTAGGCAATTGCGGCGAGGTCCAGATAGTATGACATTTTAATACCCTCGCCGTGGGTCTTGCTGTGGCCTCGCCAGAAGCTCTGCCTTCTTCAGTGTGGCTCGTCGTGGCTTTGCTGTAGGGGCCATGGCAAACTAGCAACTCTTCTCTTCTTCTTTCCTTCATCCCGGATCATATTTCTTCGGTCATCAAGCGACCCTACAGGTAAAACTAAGATAAAACAAGGATCAAATGACCCTATAAATTAATTTTACAATTATGACCAATTAACCTACAATGGCGTCGTGCGATCCATGTAGCCGACCCCATTTAGTGTGATAAGGCTTGGTTGTTGTTGTTGTTGTATGACCAATTAACCTAGTTTCCATGCTAATTACACCTAAGAGTCTAAGATCTTATTTAAGCATACTTGGACCAAATATGCATCTTATTTATGTTAGAAACTTCAATTTAAGCACATAAAAGCATTATAAATCAAAGATTTGTCACTCACCCGCTATATGAAGATATGTATATGCAGGAGAAATTCTGAGGTGTCATATGATACCACCTCATTTGTATAAGACAAAATTAATGAAATGATATCTTATACTATTTCTGGTTCTTAATATAAGAGCAAATTGACTTTATTTGGGGAGATTAAGGAAGCTATATATATATAACTTTAAAGTATTTTTGTTGATCAATTTTTTCGAACATAATTTTTATGACTAATAAACATATGTATAATCCAACCTAATTATCATTTATATATAATTAAGTAATTTATTTATCTTTCTAAACCTTCACAAATAAAATCAACTAACTCTTATATTAAGGACCGAGGATAGTATAAGATATCATTTTGTGGACAGATTAGAGAGAAAAATGTATATTTCTTATATATGAATGTTAAAGTACAAATGCTTATTTCTTGTCCCAAAAAGGAGACAAGATAATAACCCCTAATAATTACTAATTAAGGCTAATAACAACTAATAAAGACTAATAAATGGCTATACAATCAGAGAGAATATTTACAATTAATACACAATATTCCACACATTTCAATGATTTTCTGTCTGTACATAGATTGTTGTACAAATGAGGTGGTATTATATGACACCTCAGAATTTCCGCTCCATATACATTTATGTTGAGGGTGGGCCTCAACTGAAGGGGAAGGTTGCTGCCATGTGACAGATGCTATCACCATATTTAACCTTAAGCAAGGAAATTTATGGAACTACCAGTACCACTTTGCTACTAGCCCCTATGCTTTCTTAGGTTTACCTCACATTTCCCATCTGCTAAATTTTTTGGTGAAAACAGACTTATGGTCATATCGTTAGAAAACTAAAAAATTAAGGAAACCTATAGTTAATGCTATTTGTTACTCCCTTCGGTCCTAAATATAAGAGGTAACATGGCAAATTTTTTGGTCCAAAATATAAGAGGTAATATGTAAAAGTCAAAGTAATAAATGCACATTTTCCATTTCTGCCCTTGTATATTAGTAAATGCAAGGAGGGGAGAGAAAGTGTATATAATAAATGAGTCAGGGTAAAAATGGAAAACCTTATTAAACTTACTCATAATAGATGATTCCAACATGTTTTATTGGTATGTGTAAAAAAGTTGACTACCTCTTATAATATGAATAGGAGGGAGTACTAGTCAGCTTTCCATGCAATTGCATGCGTAAATGTTGGTTTGGCTGTCATTGATATTAAATTGTTACTCTTTGATTGGTGTATACTTGAGCAGGTGATGTTTACATGTGGCAAGTACAATCTAGTTCATGATTTTTTCATGAAAGTTCAGAAGTCTTCTATTCCCAATGCATTGACATATAGAGGTACATTCATGTATTTTCCATGTGAATGTGAAATCATATAATTTTGAGATGATTTTGATCTTAATAATAATCTTACATCCAGTTCTTGTGAATACACTCTGGAAAGAGGGCAAAATTGATGAGGCTATTTTGGCTGTGCAAGATATGGAAAGACGTGGAATTGTAGGTTCTGCTTCTCTTTATTATGACCTTGCTCGATGTCTTTGTGCAGCTGGAAGATGTAGTGAGGCGCTGATGCAGGTAGTTTTCATACAATCCAATTTCTCATTTACATTCTTATTTTTTTTTGGTGGTGTCATACTTTTTTTGAGAATAATGAGCGCAATTAAGGGACATGATGCATACAAATCTTCCACCACCTGGGCAGAAAAAGACTTCCAAGTGTTGGAATCTGAGGTGAAACTGAAGGTACCCCGGGGGGGGGGTCTAACCGGAGAGTAGTCAGGATATTATTTTGGCTGATGGAGAATAATCAGGTTCAAGATGTTTAAATTTAGGCCCCTAAACTTCTTACTATACTTGTAGATGAGGGCCAAAATAGAGGGCGGAGAAACTCATAGTATATCCTAGTTCTTATTAGATTGCTTACTTACCCTCAATCATGAGTTGTGCAATATTGATAAATGTTGTTCAACTTTTACTGCCAACTTCATTCTATTCTCAACCACTTTCACAAATGGCATTTTAATCATGTAATTTAAGAGTTCCTGTAAGCAATAATATATACACACTACAAGGCTTGATCACAGAAAGTGTTGCTCATCCTATGACAGATAGAGAAGATATGTAAGGTTGCAAACAAGCCACTTGTAGTGACATACACGGGCTTAATTCAAGCATGTCTGGAATCTGGAAACATCCAAAATGGGGCATACATTTTTGGAAAAATGAAGGATATTTGTTCCCCAAATCTTGTCACTTGTAACATGATGCTTAAAGCTTACCTGGAACATGGGATTTTTGAGGAAGCCAAAGAATTATTTGAGAAGATGTCAGAAAACACAAATCATGTGAAGAGAAATTCTGATTACAAAGTTGTGGTGATACCAGATATTTACTCATTCAACACCATGCTAGATGCATGTATTGTAGAGAAGAGATGGGACTATTTTAACCACGTCTATGGAAAGATGCTATACCATGGTTACCACTTCAATCCAAAACGTCATCTTCGAATGATTTTGGAGGCATCAAGAGCTGGAAAGGTGATTTTTCCTATTGCTTGCTCTCTCTCTCTCTCTGTGTGGTGTGCGACGTGCGCAAGTGGTTCATTTATGATTTTTGTACAAGTTAATACGTATATGTGGGTACTTGTGTGCGTGCGTGCGTGCGTGTGTGCGCGCGTGCGCGCGTGCGACATGCGCAAGTGGTTCATTTATGATTTTTGTAGAAGTTAATACGTATATGTGGGTACTTGAGGGCATATGTTTAATAGTTGGAGTTACTTGAAGATAGATTAGTTGTATTCAGCAGGCCTGCTTGGTAGGCCAACAGAGAGGAGCAATACTTTGTGTTTCAGAATGTATCTGGGTTCTTTTGTGGTGTTGAGCTCTTTTTTGTAGTATAGTCCTGTATGACATATTTAATGCTTCTAAACTTTCATTATGGAATTATTCTACGAACCAATAGGAATTCTGGCCAATTTTAAATATTTTTGGTCACAATTTTTGATTGAAATTGTTAAATATATTGATTGACATGAAGTACTTATCAATAAAATAAAATGCTTATTATCATGTTCGCCATGTTACTTTCACCCTTTTTTGGTTTGTCTCTCATTAGTTAGAAGCTGCAAAGTGGTGAGAACCCGTTAGAGATTGCATTAACTCATGAGATCTTTGAATGTTTTTGCCAGGAAGGGCCTGTTGAAACGACGTGGAAGCACTTGATCCAAACGGATCGTATTATCCCAGCTACTCTAATAAAGGAGAGATTCTGTATGAAGCTTGAAAAGGATGATCATGTCGAAGCTCTTCGATGTATCACCAATGATCCTTCCAAAAAGGATTTGCAGGCATTTTCTAAGCTGTCTTGGTTGAATCTATTGAAAGAAAATGCCCAACGCTTTGAGAAGGATACACTAGTTAGGCTAATGGATGATGTAAACACCCTAGTTTCCAAAAGTAGCTTGCCACTTCCAGCACTTGAAGCACTTGAAAACCTAATGCTATCTTTGAAAGAATTTTGTGGCGCTGACCTTAGTGGGACTGACATCAAACAATTGGTTCACTCTAGACGAATTTGTGCGTAAATAGCATTGTAGTTGTAATATATATGCTAAAGTTCTGAACATTTACAATCAATGTGGTTCGAAAAAAAGGTAAATATGAGGGGATAAGGTGGATTGTGATCTTATACTTAATTAGATCAAAACCAAACCCCTAACGATATGTTATAAAGAAAAAAATAGTACATTCCCACCAAACCAAGCCGATGTGAAATGTTATACTAAATAGGACGTGGCAGGTTTGTGATCGATTTCAATTTCAAGGGACATGTATCGACCAATGGCTGTAATGGGCGTCGTCTTTCTACTTCTTTTGTACACCTAGCTCCTCCAATGAAAGTATTTCATTTTCCTTTTACTTTTTTTTTTGGGTGTCATAACTAAAGGGACAATATGAGGATTACCTCATTTGACTAGTAGCCAGGAGTACAATCTGGAAACTTTTGTTTTTTTTTTTTTGCAACAGACGGGGAAAATAACAAAGATGACGACATGGTTGCAAAACGTGTGGAAGCATGGAGCACGCGTGTATGCAAATGCAGAATCTTCCTCTCCGGTCCAGCCCAGGCGAATGGAGTTTGAATAAAACGAACTTCTTATTTAATCCTCAGAAAATAAGATACAGTTTGTATAAAAAAAGAAAAAGAAAAGAAAGGTTTTTAAAACAAAATCGTAAAAGTAGAGTAGGTAGGAAAGATGTGGGGTTGGGGAGGCATAGGCATAGGCATGAGGAGCAGCAGCACAAGCACGTCGTCGTTGGTATATCACAGAAGTTTGTGGCATTGGGGTGTTCCAAGTGGGAGCAAAACGGCTGTCAGAGTTAGAGTGAGATCCACCAGGAGGTTTGCAGCAAGAGCAAGCAGCATGGAGGCGGAGGTGCTGAAGAAGGGCATTGCTGAGTTCTACGATGAGTCTTCCTCCATCTGGGAGAGCATCTGGGGCGACCATATGCACCATGGCTTTTACGACCCCTCCTCCGATTCCCTCCCCTCCCTTTCCGACCACCGCTCTGCTCAGATCCGCATGATTGACCAGGCCCTCCGTTTCGCTGACCTTTCCGGTATCACTACCACTACCACTCTCCTTTTCCAATTTCCAATTTTACAATACAGACCCTTGTTTTCCTTAAAATCTAATTTTTAAAACATAAAAAATATGGTATGGAATTGCAACTCGGTCCGTACTCCTTTGTCCTGCTTGCTCTTTGAATTAGCGTTTTGCATTCTTTACATGAAAGGACACTGACCCCTGATTTTATCCCTGCATGGCCAGAGGACCCGGCCAAGTGGCCCAAGGCTATTGTTGATGTTGGATGTGGCATAGGTGGCAGCTCAAGATACTTGTCAAGGAAATTTGGGGCAAAGAGCATAGGCATCACGCTAAGCCCTGTTCAAGCTGCTAGAGCAAATGCTCTTTCTGCTGCCCAAGGTTTAGCTGACCAGGTCTCTGTTGACCTTTCTTCCTTTTTCCCCCCCAATTAAACATTTTGAAACTACAAAATTCCATGTTGCTCCCTTGTTTTTACCTCCCTATTTCTACGATAGCAGGTTTCTTTCCAAGTTGCAGATGCTTTAAAGCAGCCATTCCTGGATGGGCAGTTTGATCTGGTATGGTCCATGGAGAGTGGAGAACATATGCCTGACAAAGCAAAGGTTTCTTTCTCTCTTTTAGCTTTAAGCTTTAATTGCCAGGGACTGATCTATATGAAATTCTTTGGATCCATCCGACAATAACATGTCAATTTCTTCATGTCACACTCTACTGACAGTTTGTGAGTGAGTTAGCTAGAGTAGCAGCCCCAGGGGGCACAATTATAATCGTAACGTGGTGCCACAGGGATCTTGGCCCTTCTGAAGAATCTCTGAAGCCATGGGAGGAAAATCTCCTGAAGAGGATATGTGATTCATATTATCTCCCAGCCTGGTGCTCAACTGCTGATTATGTCAGATTGCTTGAGTCTCAGTCA
Organism: Mimosa bimucronata; assembly: GCA_037074515.1. Classification (NCBI taxonomy): domain Eukaryota; kingdom Viridiplantae; phylum Streptophyta; class Magnoliopsida; order Fabales; family Fabaceae; genus Mimosa; species Mimosa bimucronata. Next base: position 45,696,689 of record CM073442.1, read on the forward strand.
CTTCAGGTAGTTAACTCCAAAGGCTGGAACTCAGTTATTGAGGAGAGTCATGTGGTTACTTTACTTAGCCTTCCGTGTTCACAAAACATGTCCTATCCTCTGTGTGCACGGTGCGAATCTGACATGGTTGCTTGCTGTTGCAGAACATCAAATCTGCAGATTGGTCTCCCTTCGTAGCTCCATTTTGGCCAGCAGTCATACGCTCAGCTTTGACATGGAAAGGGCTTACATCACTCTTGCGCAGCGGTAAGAACTCCCGTTTCATAGATCTGTGGTTAACAGTTATTTTCCTGAGTGACCTTTGATAAATTCGTTGACCAACACATCTCAAACATGCTTTGTGTTACAACATCCACTAGTCACATACTCCCTCCCATCCTAAATATAAAACTTATTTACCTAATTTAATTAGATTAAGGATGTTAGTTGAAATCACAGAATATAACTAATGCACCCTAATTATCTACCTTTATCCTCACCCTCCTTTCCTTGTTTATTATTGAGGAGCATTAATAGAGTTAATTTGAGAAAAATTGAAGCCAATTAAAAAGAAGTCTTATATGTAGGGATTGGAGGGAGTATTATAGTCTATTCATAAATCTCTTAACAGACATCTGTGATTCAAATGATAAATACCTGATGATAACATTAGTGCTCCAAGTTTGGCTCATATTTTGAAACATTTGGCGGATTATCTGAATGTGGTTATTCTTTTGGGGCAGGATTGAAAACCATAAAAGGAGCGTTGGCAATGCCATTGATGATAGAAGGATACAAGAAAGGTCTCATTAAATTTGCTGTCATTACATGTCAAAAGCCTAAATGAATGAAGGGCGAAAAATTATTTAGCATTAGGTGGGTCTCCCAGCATCCTCATTCATTCACGATTTCTTGCAATGGGGTGCTCTAAATAATTGATAACCCCCCCACCCCCAAAAAATAAAAATAAAAAATAATTGTGCACGATGGTCCATCCCACTACATGTTATTAAGAAACATTTGATTTGATTCACGATTTCTTGCAATGGATGTTGGAAAACGAACCCGTCCCTTTATAACATCCCTCCCCTGTTCTCTCATGTTAAACCATAAGTCATGGCCATTTGAACCTGACAAAACGAAACATGGCTACATGGATGGTTGGCGACCAAAAAAAAAAAAAAAATTGCTGGTCCTGTGTAGCAGAAATATTCGGAGGCGGAGGGTTCCATGGTCTGGCAGATAATCATCCATACTGAAAGGGCTAATAATCATTCATGCTAGTTGTTAATCGAATTGTAGATTCTAATACGTGAAGATTCATTTACAATTATTAACATTTATAACTATTATAATAAATTTGTGATTACACTTTTAAAAATTACTAGCTATGAATAAAAATTTTCAAAAAAAAAATATTTTAATTTTCATACGATAAATTTGTGATTATAATATGGTTGTTGTAAATAAAGTTTTATTACTTACTAGAATTACCAATTTCATTTGCAATTGCCTTATTAAAATTCATAAATAAATTATTATAAACACATTATTATTTGAAAATTTATTAATAATGTGATAAAAAATTGAAGATTGTTATAAATTGAAGTAAAAGATAAAGAGAATATGAGAATAGTTCTCATTTACTATTTAAGGTGTCAAATATATAATGCAAGCCTTTTGTTTAGTCATAGCTCTAGAGTTATAAGATAATAAGAACACATAACAATAGAATATGTTAGAGAGATAATGATAGATAATGAGAGAAATGGACACCTACACAAGTATTATATTTATAACACTTCCCTTTGGAAATTCATCATATTCTCGAATGTACCTCATTAAAATACTTCAACTTGGAAAACTCAATGGGAGCAAATCCTAATAGTAGAAAAAGAGTATATCATTCATTACTATGTTTTGCAATAATGCCTCATTAAAACCCTTTCTGGGAAACCCATTTGTAACGTCTTTTCCAAATTTATTGGTGATTTAATAATTTTGAAACTATTTTCGATAAATTCTTTTTTGAAAAGAAACCATCATAATTTAAAAACAATATATTGTTCACATGCAATGACTCATTGTATCCAAAGTTATACCGCTTGGAAACTAAATATTATATACTCATGTCTATTTATTAATTCATAAATAATAATTAAAAAATAACAATAATAAATGCACGAAATAACCTAATTGTGTTGATTTACAAAAAACAACAAAATGGAAGCACTACACCATACTCGATCCTCCAGAGCCTTTCCCGACGCCCCTTCTCTATACCTTTCACCTATAAAAATGGTAAAGTAACAGAATGAGACCACGGTCTCAGTAGTCGGTTGTCTTACCAACCGTACACACAAGCACATGTAGGATATAATAAACCCTCATAGAACAAGTAGGGCGTCGTACCCTCGTAGAACATGTAGGTTACGACTAGGCTAGTCAAAGAGCTCTAAATGACGGCCTCACCACATGGTAAGATATTCATCTCTCTCAACTACATCCTTATTATCTCTAATATTGTCATAGAACGAATATTTCACAATCATAACTCTCAACTCATAGGACAATATTCATGAACATAATCATTCAAGATCAAATCTTTAACTATCATATAAAATAGTCATAACAATTCCAGAACCTTCAATGTCCATAACAATCAATTAACAAACTAAGACAAAATCATAATAATCATCATATAATGCATTAAAACATATTTCTTTTATAAATAATGTCCCACAAGATGGTTTTTTTGTAAAAGCAATTCATAAAATAACTTATAATATAAAGGTTAGCAATTTCATATAATCATACAAGTCGCAAAAACTCACAAACACATACTGAAATGCACGAAATATAAGAAAACCAGTTACTTGTTACCACAGTTACACACGGTGTTCTCAATGTTATTACACGCTCCTCAATTTTAGAGACAATCTCTAAGATCATGGACTGGTCAAACCAAGAAGATGAACTCCACTTGCACGCAAAATACACATGGAGGGGATGGGTGTGTTATACACACACACACACCCATCTTCTTATTTTTCATGGCTCTTTCTCTCTCTCTCCCCCCCCCCCCTCTTATATTATTTTATAGGATTTAAGAGCAATTTTACCAACAGACTATTGTCCAAGTTGTAGATGATACAATTGACAATTGAAAGGGTCAGAAATACCAATGGATTTTTTAACCAGGACACATTGACCAACGCTGTTAAAAATACCAAACATCCGTTACAAATTTAAGTGGGGCCCAAAATTTTTTTGTGGGGTTAAAGAGCAATTTTACAAATAGATTATTGTTCAGGTTGAAGATAACACGACAAAAGTAATGGCAGTTTGTTGAAATTAAACTGCGTTGGCCAATCTGCCCCTAGTTAAAAGGTTCATTGGTATTTCCGACCATTTCAATTGTCAATTGTGCCATCTGCAACCTGGACAACAGTTTGTTGGTGAAATTGCTTTTTAACCCTATTTTATAAGACATAGATCTATTTGTTTATCTATATATATGTGTGTGTATTTCAAATATTTACTTATCTTATAATTAGTTTACTATCATAAGTCAATTTTTTAATCTTATAAATTATCAAACCCTTCCTCTCTAAGATCTCGATATAATTCAAAATATAAACCTTACTAAAAAAACTAACAATATACAATGAGAATCTTTTAAGTGGAAATTTATTTATTATTTAATCTGATCTCATTCTCTTATCCCCGTTTCAATTTTATTAATATTTATCTCTTTAATATTTACCTATCTTAAATACATTTATTAATTAATTGCCTAACAAATCTCGTTTAAGGCCAAATAATATTTCCTAAAATTGTTTGAATCTTCGACATATAGTTGGGACGTTACACCAATGGAATAAAACGTTGAACAAGGAAAAATAGTACAGGGAATATTAACTCACCTTCTTGGCAATGTGAGTAAGACCTTTTGAATTTGTGAAGTTCGATGTCATGAACAAGCTTTTCTAATGTTGTTGCGTGAAGTGACTTGATGTTGATTTTCACCAGAACATGTTTGCTGAATTTTAATTTCACTTTCTTCTACTGATGCAACTCATCCTAATGTCTTTGTGTTTGTTGAATAATTATATCATACTAATAAGCAAATGATATATTAGCTTGTGTATGGCTAGTAAGATCTCATGCAAATACTCCAATTACACTAAGGGCCTGTTTGGGTAGTTTAAAAATAGCTTCTGGAGAATAGCTTCTGAAAAAAAAGCTGATTTTGAAAAAGCTGAAAAAAAGTTGAAAAAATAGCTTTTGATGAATGAAAGTGTTTGGATGGTTGTTGTGAGAATAGCTTTTTTTATGTGTAAATTACTAAAAAGGACATAAGTTTAATGTGTTGGGAAAGAGAGAGAATAAGGGCATTTTAGGTATTTCAATATGACATGTGTAATGATGGTATTTTCTGTCTAGTAATTCGCGTAAAAGCTGAAAAAAGTAGTTGCCTGTTTGGATTAGCTTTTAGAGAATAGCTTTTGGGGAAAAAGTTGAAAAAAACTGATGTTTAGAAAAAGTAGCTTTTGTAAAAATGAGAGTGTTTGGATGGTTGTTGTGAGAATAGCTTTTTCTGTGTAAATTACTAAAAAGGACATAAGTTTAATGTGTCGGGAAAGAGAGAGAATAATTGCATTTTAGGTATTTCAATATGACATGTGTAATGATGGCTTTTTTTTACCTCGTACTTTGTGCAAAAGGGGAAAATTGTAGCTTATTCAAAACCTAGGTTTTGGTGGCCAAAACCTAGGTTTCCAATCCAAAATAGCTTTTCATATTTTTTCAAGTGTTTGGGTTACCTTTTTTAAAACCTAGGTTTTGAGTCTAAACCTAGGTTTTGAGTCAAAACCTAGGTTTATCAGAAAAAAGTGTTTGGCTACCATTCCAAACCTAGGTTTGGTAACAAAACCTAGGTTTTGTTGAATACCCAAACAGGCCCTAAACCACAATACTTCTAGACCAAATATTTATTCATAACATTCTAGAGTTCTAGAGATACGGTGCTTTTGGATCAAACATTTCTCCCATCAATTTTTTTTAGCCATAAAAGGATCTTTATTCACATTTACAGATCTTATCACTATTGGAGCACATAGTGATATATTCATAAAAAAAACTTTACTCTTCTAAAGTCCTTCATTTCAAATTCTTCATTGAAGTAATTTGCAATATATTTAGAAGTTCAAGCAATTTGCAAGCTATTCAAGAGTTAACTAATTCACATATTTTGCAAGCTCTTCAGGAGCACAAAAAATATTTAAACTCAACAAAAGTATTAATAACATTTATTTGAACAATTATTGTAGACTCATTTTTATATATTTTTATAAGAACATATATAGGCAGATTAAATATTTCACATCATTCTTTCAACGGATATTTGCCAATTTGACAATGCCATTCACACCTACGTTTCTTCGAACTATATAAGGATTTGGTTTAAACTGTTTGCTTTCGGAAACTTTATTCCTTCGGAGAGTTTCATTTATTTCAATCACATGCTTCTAGCTAATCCTTTAGGGAGTTTCAGTTATTTAGATCTAAATCCATATATGTATTTGATCCTTCTAGGATTTTATAAGTATAACAATTTCCGGATAATACTTCTAGTATTTTAAATCCTTCAATGATTAACTTATAATTCACAATATAGTGACTCATGGGTATGATTATATTTCTTAGACGCATATCAAAATTTTATCTATCATTAGACTGCTAAATTAAAAAGTCATGAAAATTTAGTTCACCACAAGTCAATATCTAATGAAAATTGAACTTTTGCGAAATTATTGTGACTATATATTTCCCCCTTTTTCACATGCGAGTTCTTATATATACAATATTGACATTGTACTTCGAGTGCTTGGGCTATAAGTGTACAAATTCATGTTATGATATTTCATGTTGCACCTTTTTCTTATATACTTGATAGCTATCTTTATATATGTATCTCATGTTATATTTTTATACAAGATACTCATATAATTACATGATATTATCATTAAAACTGTTGTTGATAACTTTATCTTTTTATGGTTCTTTTATCCTATGACATAATTATTGATATCTCTTTATTTCTTTCAAGTATCTAGTCTTCTAGGGTAATGGCATCCTCATTATGATTATCTTAATTATTTGATCGATTTTCTTTTCTTTTGGAATCGATCATTTTCACATGCTTAAGGCATGTCTCATTTTTCATTTATATTGATTGGAGCATTATCCAACTGGAATATTAGATATAAGAATTCTCATTTTGATCATTTATTGCGTCTGAAAAATACCCTGTAATTTTTTAAGAATGCAACATTTGATGAACCTCTGGTTCATATTTCTTATTTTGAGTAAATAAGTTTGATGCATGCTGTGGTGGTTAAAAAACAGTAAAGATGACATTTAAGATATTTTTATATAGTTTTGTTTTTTTCACTTTACAAGAGTTAAACAAAGTGTCACCAACTACCACGAGTTAAATAAAAGGACCAAGAGACGGTCCTAAGATGATGAAAATTACAGGAAAATCAGTGGAAATACAAGGAAATAAGAGGAAATACAGAGAAAAATGTCAAACTGAGAAATATGGTGAGGGTGAGAAGGGAAATTTAAACATGTGACAAAAATAGAGAAAATACAGGGCCGTCCTGACAGAAGCAGGTGCAATACACGAGTAATGGACCTAGAACAAGAGGAGTCAAAGATGAAATAAGAGCAGGGAAGCTTCTTTACGGGAGTCATACATCTTGTGAGATGAAGTTTTTGAGCGAAATGAGGAGCCTTGAATGTTTATAAATTACTCTGAGTGTATTCTAGATGATTTCTCTTTCATAACAATCTTGATTGTCCTCTTTTTATAGAATGCTTGAGTGGTCCAGAGTAGTTGATCGTGCATGATTTTATTGCTTCTTTTTGACACATCATCTCCTTCTTTTGTGGATTTTACAGTAGTGGAAGAAGTAGTGGTTTTTATTTGGCAAAATAATGGGGTAGTTGAGAGATAGGGGGATCTGGTTGTTCCTTGATTTGAGGGGCCTTCATTGACATATTTTTTTGCTTGCCACGTGGCATTTCCCTGGGCTAGTGCTAATGGGCCTTTTCTTCCTGAGCCTAGGTGGTGGTCACACATACAATATGATATGTCATTTAGCTATTCATTTTCTCCCCCTTATGTGGTAAAAACTATCAAATGACAACCAACTAATCATGCAATATAAGTTTACTGTGTCCATTCATTTCTTTTAAAAGCGTCATTTTGTTTCATTTAAAGGTAAAGAAAATGAAGGCGGTTCTTACCTAACATTTATTCGAACTTTTTTTAAAAATCCATCTATGTGCATTATTTTGGTGGAACAATATAAATAAATATTTCACATTATAAGTGTAACAATAGCTTTCTAAATACGTGACGATATCTTTCTAAATATACTTTAAATCTTGCATAATTAAATCAATCATTTGATAAATGCTAACTATGTTAGGAAAAAGAGTTTAACCCTAACCAACCTCATCAACCTAACTATGTTAGGAAAAAGGATTTTACTAAAAAAAAGCTAACATAGTTAGAAAAGGATTTCCATAAAGGTTTCCATTAAAACAATTATTACAATTTAACTAAGATAGGAAAGAAACTTCCAAAATAATAATAAAACCTATCGTAATTAGAAAAGAGTTTAATCATATAAAAGTAATCCATGTCAGAAAAAGGAGTAAAGTAATTTAACTAGTCTAACATGGATATTAAAAATGCACATGGATATAACATGATAGAACCATTCAACATAAAATGGATGTATACCATGATAGAAAGAAATATCCCTATCATGGTAATTAAAAATCGACACATAAAACCATACATCCTCTTTGTAATTAAAATACCATGCCCAAATCCTCAAAACAAAATAAATCACCCACAATTACTTAATATCATCCATAATACTTAAATTATCTTCTCTCCTGCATTACCAAACCAACGACAAGGTACTATAACATCTGTAATTACGAAATCATAGAAATGCCCACAGAATTACAAATATACATCACTTTGTCAGAAATGAAGAAATTCCAAAGTAATAATCACTAGCAAAGAGTCCAAGAAGAAAGTATCCTAACCCAAAATAAATAACTAGATCAAGCGGAAGCATGACAGAATGCATGAACCTAAGTGAAAATAAAGTGTGGCAATATACTACTCCGACTGTAAACCAAGAAGACTCATTACTTCTAGTGAACAGTCTCCGGATCCTTTCTCAGCGCTAACATGCAAAAGTGAGATAGAGGGAGGTAGCCCATTGTAACCACTTAACTACCTACCTACATGTGAATGTGTGCTAGCAAGGTGTCCAGTGGAATAATACATACATATAAGGTTCCTAAACATGATCAGATATAAGATAAATGCACAACAGGATTCCGAAAATAGTTGTCAAAATTCTTTGAGGTACAAGATGATATATTCCATATCAATTCCGAATTTCATGTTTCAATAATAATCGTCACAATTTCAAAGTAACATCCCCCAAATCATTTCCAAAATCATGTTTTTCATCACAATCACTCCAAGCGATCGTACACGAGTCGCTGGAAAAACAAGTGAAACCAGTCGGGACTTTCTACCCGCCCATAGAATCTCGATACGGATCATGAGGGACTTTCTACCCTCCATAAAACCGTGATACAGATTAGAATGGACTTACTTTCTACCCTTCTTGAAATCTTGAGGGGCATTCTCCCCTTCTATATCAAATAAGTCCCTGTGGGCCAACAGGGTACCTCATCGTGCAATGGTAATATATCTCAAAACACCGGTGTCACACACAATCAACCAGCATAACAACATGCAATGCAACATATCAAAATAATAAGGCACTTGGCCGTTTCCCAATTTCCAGCATATGCATTATGCAATGGTTTCAAAGCTAATATATATATATATATATTCATTTAGTTCTAAATATGATCAAACACAATTTCATGCCAGTTCACAACTAATATTGCATAGGACATTTATGTAACAGAAATAGCCAATTTAAAAACACAATATCCATAGTTATTTCATATAACCCAAGTGTTGAAGGAGAGTTTGAAATCTCTTACCAACAACATACATACATAAAACAAGTAGAAGCGGTTACCTGGTAGCTGACATCGATTTCACAACAACACAGCTCTCCCCGTGCGTAACTCAGTACAAGTCAACTCTACAATAATACACATATACATACAATTAACTATCTATCAAAAACCAATTAACAATTTACTAATTAAAAATCCCTAAATAGAAATACTTGTCCTTTTTAACTTGATCCACAACTCTCAACTTCTTCAAATCATCATTTATCCACAACCACATCTAATGGAGTAACTTAAACCCAATTAGACTATAAAATTGTCCCAAATTCACCCCAAATCCTAATCACTCTTATTCTCGTCATTTCATTATTTATGCTCATCAACTAACCCCATCTAGGTCATTAACTTCACCAATTTACCTATTAATAACTTAAAACCCAAAAATCCCCACTTTCTCACAATCTCTAATACATATAAATTTTCACCAAAAATTCCTTTCAACTAAACATACTCATCAATTTCTCCCTCAACCACAACCCATATTCCAGTCATCAAAATCTTTAACCAATATGCAACATAAACTTGTAATATCCATAACCACCTATTAAATAAACTCTTCCCAAGTTCCATAAAATCTCAATTATAACCACAACTAACCAACCACCATCATCAATGAATTTATAGGAACCACTAATTAACCTCAAATACTCAAACTCAATGAATTCCTCCTTAACCTTTAATTTATTCCAAATTTTATCTATCCGAAATTCCTCCAAGTAAAATTCTAACCATAACAACCAAATTGATATCGTCATATAATCTTAATAAACCTTTAGAAGCCCCCATTTAATTTCAAATACTCACATCCCAATAATTTCTCCTTAAATCCCAACTTAATTGAAACTTTAACTTCCAAAATATTTCTTGGATAAAATTCCAATAAAACCAATCAATTAAGTATCATCATATGACCTTAATAAATATCTAAGAATCACCAATTTATCCCTAAGCACCTCATATCACCAAAAGCCCTAATTTCCAAAATCTTTAAAAATCCAAAAATTCCAAATAATTAGGAAAACTTCCAACAACTAAAAATCTATTCAGAGGAACTCAAATTCAAGGTCTAAGCTTCAGATTATTAAGCTTAGGACTCATAAAAACCCCAACTTATACAATACCTAATTTTTCAAACATAGCCAATAGAAAAACTAAGGACATAAGGATGAAGATGAGACTTACGGGGTTCCGAAAATGTGTTTAGTTGGCCGGTAAACCCATTGCTCCGGCGCCGATGAGCTCCAAAAGGTCTGGCTACAAACTTTTTCAATATCCTTCCCCAGCCGAAGATCGGACCAAAAATAGATAAATGAATGATGTATGAAGTGAGAGAGAATGAATGGTGGTGGTGGGTGGCCTATTCCCGGCAACGGTCGCCGGAAACGGCTTCTCAAGCACACACACATAGTTGCCACTGATGACAAGGGAGGGAGAAGAAGATGGTGGAAAGGAGAGGAGGAAGGAGAAGGGAAGAAGGGAAACTCGGCGGTGGTCAGAGCCGTCGCCGGTGAGACTGAGCAGGAAGAGGGAGAGGCAAGAAAATGAGAAAGAGAGAAAGCGAGAGACGAGAGGTGAGGGAGAAGGACGAGGCAGGAGTGAGGGGAGAGGAGGAAGGAGAAGGGAAGAAGGGAAACCCGGCGGTGGTCAGCGCCGTCGCTGACGAGACTGAGAAGGAAGAAGGAGAGGCGAGAAAATGAGAAAGAGAGAGCGAGAGACGAGAGGCGAGGGAGAGGGACAAGGCGGGAGTGAGGGGAGAGGAGGAAGAAGAAAAGAAAAAGGTGGGGAAAAAAGAAAAAGAAAAAGAAAGAAAAAGAAAAGAAAAGGAAATAAAGGGGGTGATAAATCCATAATTTTATATATTTTATTCCACCTTATTCCTTTATTTTGGGAATTATTTGGGGCTCATTTGAATTTATTATGATATATTTAAATTATTAGCCAATTTTAGGAAATAATATGAATCTGCATTAATTTTAAGATATTTGATTTAAAAATTATGGATAGATTTATTTAGATATATTGTGATTAAATTAATATTTTTAAAGTCTGAAAAAAATCATAGATATTATCTAATCCTTGCAGATTTAGGAGAGAAGATTGGAATATTCTATGATCAAAATCATATATCTAGATTCTTCTATCATATTTTATAAAAAGGACCTGGCAGGACCACGCTGAAAAAAAACACACACGCTTACGCCGACGCAAAAACGCTGAATGGACGGAAATTCTGGGCGCACAGCAACGTTCATTCGAAATAGCCACAATCACACTTTTCAATTACTTCCAACCATTCCCCAGTTTCAATCAAACCAACTCCTTCCTTGCATCCATAATTAACCTCACGCCTACACCCCACGTGGATATTACCATATCCACTAAATTTCATCATCCATCAAATTATTTGTTTTATCAATCATGCGTCCCTACTACTTGGAGTTTGAAGGAGAGATTGTGATGGAAGCTTAAGCTATTTTGGGAGGCAATTTAGGAGGATCATGGAGAAAACTAGAGCCTAGGGTTTGTATTTGAAGACTATAGGGGAGTATTTGTTCTTTATCTTTTTAATCAGACACTTAGGATTATTTAGTTTTAAATAATTTTGGGTTGTAATTTTTGAGATCAATCTAGTTCTAGATTAAGGACTCATTTATTTTCTGAATTAAATTGATAATTGGATCTTATTTGTGCTTTATTATTTGTTGGATTTTATATTTAAAAACCCTTACATTGCAGTTAATTTTATAATTGAGTTTTCATTATTAATTTAATTGTCAGTGTGGATTCGATTGCAAAATTTGGGTTTTTATCACTTGATTGTTTGATTGAGTGGTAGATTATTTTATTGTTTAATTAGATAGTCCAAAATATAATTTTCACAATTACTTTAATCAAACTGTATTGGTTTTAATAGTTTTAGTTAATAAACTCTTAGTCCATTATGAGTTCTCTAGTGGAATATGAGGTGTTGTATGAGGGTTTCCCATGCAATACATAGTTACTTAGATATGTTAATTCCAATATCGTGTATCTCCATTTTGTCTGATTAATTTATTTAGGCTAAGAAAGTTGACTCCATGTGATCTCTAAATTGTTCCCATTCACCGTAAATGAATCAGATTTCATTTTCTTCATTTGTTGTTAATTAGTTTCTTTAATTGCTATTTTAATTTTTCATCATAAAAAAAACCCCAAAAATTACCTGTGCATTCATATAGATTAGTTTCATTTTTAGGAGTTAGATTTGCATTTTAGTTTAGGTCCTTCATTTTATTGCATTATTCACCTAAATTTAATCCTAGAGAAACCCACAAATTGCTCATTGGGAGAATGATCTAGGTTGTCACTATAGTACATTTGTAGTTGGACCTAGTTTTAATTGATTACTTTAGCGACGAAAGAAAGGACATCAATTTTGGCGCCGTTACCGGGGAGCAATGGTTTGCCTTTGGGGTTGAGTTTTTAGGTATTTTTTTTCTTTCTTTCTTTCTTTTTTATTGCATGACCCTATCTGCTTTGGAAAAATTAGTTGCACTTGATCCTGAGATTGAGAGGACATTTCACAAATGTAGAAGAAATAGATCTAATACTGTTGTAGGAAATAGTTCTTCTACTGAGATCATTGTCGATTCTCCTGAACATAAGGTTAACATGGAAAATAATGGTCAAGAAAATCCTGTTAGAACCATCAAAGAATTGGTTTCACCTGATCTGCATTTTCAAAATTGGTGCATCAATTATCCTGAAATTGATACTGCTTTTGAATTGAAGTTTGGATTGATACACTTACTCCCAAAATTTAATGGCCTTACAGGTGAAGATCCATACAATCACTTGAAGACTTTTCACGTGATTTGCAATGCAATGAAGCCTGTTGGTGTGACTGAAGATCAGATTAAGATGCTGCTTTCCCATTCTCTTTAGAGGGATCTGCTAAAAACTGGTTGCTTCGATTACCTCCTGGATTCATCACTACGTGGAACCAGTTGAAGAAGTTGTTTTTAGAGAAGTATTTCCCAGCCTCCCGCACTTCCTCTATCAGGAAGGACATATGTGGTTGTCGACAAATGACTGGGGAGTCCTTATATGAATATCTTGAGCGTTTTAAGACATTGGTAGCTAGTTGTCCACATCACCAGATCTCTGACACATTATTGATCCAATACTTTCATGAGGGTCTCTTGCCCTTAGAGAGAGATCTATTAGACTCAGCTGCTGGAGGTGCTGTTCTTCACTTAACTGTTACTGATGCATGGGATTTTATTAAAAGGAAAGCGAAGAATACCCAGCAATTTGGTTCTAGACAACAAGCAAGAATTAATGAGGTGGGATTACATTCTTCTAATTCTGAATCCCGCCTCGAGAGCAAAATTGATAAATTAGCATCTGCTATGGAGAAAATGGTTGTATTTCAAATGAAAAGCTCCTCCAATATGGCCAATCCTGTGGGATCTTCGACTGCCTTCACCCCACAGGCTAATTTTTCTGCTCTAATAGGGCCTCTTTGCTCTATATGTTCTCTTGCCACTCATGATATTGATTCTTGCCCTTTCTTGAATGATGGAGTTGAATCTTGCAATGCGATATACCCTTCCAAGCCCATGAATCAAGGTGGTCAGCGGTATGATCCTTATTCAAATACATATAATCCTGGATGGCGTGATCATCCAAGCCTTAGATATGGGAGTGGCTAACCTCAGCAAGGTCAATTCAATCAAGGAGCAAATTCAAATAGAAAGATGTTTCAACATGTTAGACAAACAGTGCCAGTCCAAGATGAGGGTTCAAAGCTAGAGAGTAAAATGGATGCTATGATGAAATCCCTAATGGACAAGTTCGATCAAAAGGATTTGCAACACAGGCAAGAAATTCAGACTCTTCAAACTCAAATTGGGTAATTATCTAATGCTCTCAGTCATATACAGAGTCAAGGATCAGGAAAGCTCCCATCTCAAGTGGCTGTCAATCCTAACATTGAGTACCAGCAGAATCCTAATGTTGGTGGAGTTAATGCCATATCTCTCAGGAAGGGAAAAACAATTGATTCTGCAGATCCTATCACCAATACTGCTTCCAAAGGTAATGAAGTTATTATTAATGATTCCCCTTCTATATCTACATCACAGGATCAGTCCACTTTATCAAAAACACAAGTGGCACCTCATAAAGAACAAGAAAATGATGTAGAAGGAAAGAAAGTAATCAAGCCCGCCTTACCTTTTCCTACTGGGGTAGTTAGAGCTGAAAGGAGAAAGAAGGAAGCTAAGATGTTTAACGAAGTCTATGATATCTTCAAAAAGGTGGTAATCAATGTTCCTCTAGTTGACTTAGTTGCATAAGTGCCGAAGTATGCAAAGTTCTTGAAGGAGTTGTGTACTACAAAGAGAAGGTTTAAGAATGAAGGAAAAGTTGACTTAGGAGTAGTTGTCTCTTCTCTTTATCAAATGCCACTGCTAAAGAAGTGCAAAGATCCTGGTAGCTTCCTCATACCATGCACTATAGGCGACATTGAGTTTTCAGATGCCTTAGCATATTTGGGAGCAGCTATCAACGTTATGCTAAAATCAGTCTTTGTATAGCTTAAGGGTGTAGAGCTCAAACCTACAAACCTTATTACATCCCTCGCTGATAGACGTTGTACAGTTCCAGAAGGAGTCTTGGAGGACATCTTGGTAAAGGTAAAAGATTTCTTTTTTCCTGCAGACTTCTATGTTCTTGATATGGATGATAGTAGATTTAGGCATAAAGGACATTCATCTCTAATTTTGGGTAGACCTTTTCTTAAAACTGCTAAAGCTATGATAGATGTGCATGCTATTACCCTTACCATGGAATTTGCTGGTAATATCATTAGATTTGATGTGCTTGATTCTATGAGACATCCACATGATAGTTGTGATGATATAGATGTTAGCGTTATTGATGCTATTGTTGATGATGCTATTGTAGATCTTAGAGGTAGCATGTTGAGTAGGTCATGTGATATTGGTGGTTTAAATGATATTATATCCTGTTCATGTGTTAAGATTGGTAATTGTGATACATGTGATAGCCTTGACACTGCTGATATTGATATTTTCACTGATTTCATTAAGATCATGAGACATTCTGGACATGATTCTTCCATGCCTGATTATAGCATTAGTGGCTTTAGCGATCATGTATCTACTGATTCAGATGGATTTTCTCAAATACTTAGTGTGATTGATGCTATGGATAAAATTGACTTGTCTTCATTGGCTAATTTTGAGTTATTAATTAGCATTGATCATGTTCTTGATAAGGAGATTTCTTATTCTTATTCCATCTCTGATATGAGTGCTACTGATGGCAGTACTATTGTGGATAGTGGTTTATTTCTTGACTCATCTTCTATTGTTGTTTCTACTGATGCTTCCCAAGTTGGGAAAGTTTGCTCTTCTGGTTGTGAGAATTTTGTGCAAGCTTCTAGTTTGTGTGACATTGATTTAAAGCCGCTCATACCTTCAATTGAGCAAGCTCCATCATTGGAGCTAAAATCACTGCCTTACTCATTGAAGTATGCTTATTTGGGGAAGGATGAGACATTGCTCATGATTGTAGCTAGTGACATAGCTGCTGATGAGGAAATTCGCCTCTTAGAGGTATTTAGACGACAAAAGAAAGCTATTGGATGGACTCTAGCTGATATTCTTGGAATCAGCCCAGATGTATGTATGCACCGAATCTTGTTAGAGGATGGTGTCAAAGCTGTGCAACAGCCACAGAGACAACTCAATCCATTGATCCTCGATGTTGTAAAGAAAGAGGTCTCTAAACTTCTTTCTGTAGGTATAATCTACCCTATTTCTAATAGCCAGTGGGTAAGTCCGGTACAGGTAGTTCCTAAAAAGACTGGCTTTACTGTTGTTCGTAATGAGGAAGGAGAGCTAGTTCCTACTAGAGTCCAAAATAGCTGGAGAGTTTGTACTGACTATAGAAAATTGAATTCTGTGACTATGAAGGATCACTATCCTCTCTCATTTATTGATCAGATGTTAGAAAGACTAGCTGGTAGATCACATTACTGTTTTCTAGATGGTTTTTCTGGATACTTCCAGATTTTCATTGCACCTGAGGATCAGGATAAAACTACATTCACATGTCCATTTGGAACCTTTGCATATAGACGCATGCCATTTGGCTTATGTAATGCACCGAGCACTTTCCAGCCCTGCATGGTTTCCATATTTTCTGATTTTCTTGAGCATTGCATGGAGGTTTTTATGGATGATTTCACTATTTATGGTGATTCTTTTGATGCATTCTTAGCTAGTTTGGATAGGGTCTTAGAAAGATGCATTAAATATAATCTTGTGCTGAATTTTGAAAAATGTCATTTTATGGTTAAGAAAGGAATTGTTTTAGGCCATGTTGTTTCACATGATGGTATTGAAGTTGATAAAGCTAAATTTGACATTATTTCATCTCTTCCATATCCCTCTTGTGTGAAAGATGTTCGCTCTTTTCTTGGGCAGGCTGAATTTTATAGGAGATTCATTCAGGATTTTAGTAAGATAGCATTGCCATTATCTCATTTATTGCAGAAAGACGTGGGTTTTGTCTTTGATGATGCTTGTAGGTATGCTTGGGATGAGTTGAAGAAGAGACTCACGACACCTCTAATCATTCAGCCACCTAATTTGAGCCTCCCATTTGAGCTCTTATGTGATGCTTCAGACTATGCACTGGGAGCAGTTCTTGCTCAGCGAGTGGACAAGAGACAACATATCATTGCTTATGCGTCAAGAACACTAGATGCTACTCAGGCTAACTATACTACCACAGAGAAAGAGCATTTTGCCATCATCTTTGGGCTAGATAAATTTAGATCTTACATTTTCCACATGAAGGTGACTATCTTTACAGATCACTCTGCTATCAAGTACTTATTCAAGAAACCAGACTCCAAACCCCACCTCATTCGGTGGGTAATACTGATACAAGAGTTTAATGTGGAGATTCGTGATAAGAGTGGAACATAGAATATGGTAGCTGATTACTTGAGCAGAATTGAGATGCCTGTGGTAACATATTCTTTACCCTTGGATGATTTTCCTGATAATAGACTTTGTGAGGTTGATATATCTATTCCTTGGTATGCTAATATTGCGAATTATCTAGTTGCATCTGTCTTACCAGCTGATATGAATAAGCATCAACTAAATAAATTCAAGAGAGAGTCTAAATTCTATATATGGGATGATCCTTACTTGTGGCATATAGGTAGTGATCAAATTATTAGGCGATACATTCCAGATAATGAATTTGAGTCTGTCTTAACTTTTTGCCGCACACTTGCATGTGGGACACTTTAGTGCTAAACGTACTGCTAGAAAAGTCTTGGAAAGTGGATTGTTTTGGCCTCCTCTTTTCCAAGATGCTCATGAATTTTGTAAGAAGTGTCATAGGTGCCAATTAGTAGGTAACGTTTCTAGGAAGCATGAGATGCCTCAATAACCTCTTTTGTTCTGTGAAGTTTTTGATGTTTGGGGCATTGATTTTATGGGGCCTTTCCCCTCTTCTTTTGGCTACCTATATATTCTATTAGCTGTGGATTATGTGTCCAAGTGGGTTGAGGCAATCCCCACTCATACTAATGACGCTTTTGTAGTGGTTTCCTTTGTTCGGTCTCATATTTTCTGTAGGTTTGGGATTCCAAGAGCCATCGTTAGTGATCAGGGCACTCATTTTTGTAATCGAAGTATGCAGAGCTTGCTTAACAAGTATGGTGTGATGCATAAAGTGGCTACTCCATACCACCCTCAAACAAATGGCCAAGCAGAGCTCTCTAACAGAGAAATAAAGCTCATTTTAGAAAAGACGGTGCAACCCAACTGAAAGGATTGGAGTAAAAGACTTGACGACGCACTTTGGGCTTACCGAACAGCCTATAAGAGCCCTATTGACATGTCTCCATACAGGATTGTCTTTGGCAAATCCTGTCATTTGCCAGTAGAGGTGGAACACATGGCATATTGGGCAATTAAAAAGTGCAATCTCGATCTAGATAGTGCTGGTAATTGTCTTTAGTCTATTATTTGCTCTTATTGTTTTGCATTGAGGACAATGCAATATTTAAGTATGGGGGAGGGATAAAACAATTTTGAATGTGAGAATTGCAAGTTTTAAGTGACTTTAGTATGATACATTCTTGATTTGAAAAGTGATTGATCATGTTTTAAGTAAGTGAACTAAGTGACAATGAATTTAACATAGGTAGATCTAGATTAGTAATCATATACCTAGTGAGGTTGAGCCTATTGAATATATTTATCTTTTGTGTGTGTACCCCTTATTTCTTTTCTTGATCTAGAACTTGACTTGAATCTTATTCAAGGCCACATTTTATGCTTATACAATCATAAAGATGATGAAGGCATTCACTCCACTTTAGCCAGATAAGCCAAAAAGCCTACCCATTCCATGCATATATCCTATATTTATCCCCTTTAAGCCTATATTTTTTCCTTTTCTTAATCCATACCAAAAAAAAATCATACCCTTTTGAATATTTTAGAAAAGATGGAGAGCATTATGTTATATTCGGTTTGGATGGAAAGACATGTATAAAGTATTGGTCAATTCTAAAAAGAGAGAGAGAGAGAGAGAGAGAGAGAGAGAGAGAGAGAAGAAGAAGAAGAAAAGAGTTAAAAAAAAGCAAAAAAATAAAAATAAAAAAAAGAGTAAAAAATGAAAAAAAAGATGAAAAGAAAAAGGAAAAAGAGTATCAGCCCGATCCAAATTTGTTGGCTTCTTTTCATCCCATCTCCTTTATTGCATGATCTCTTCATATTCTAAGGTATTCAACTGTTTATTTCAAACACTATATCCTTTCCTTCTTGACCTTTACCCCATTACACCAGAATAAAAGTCCTTTTTGATTTATGATGGTATTAGCATTATTAGTGGTGGAGAACTTAGATTCTTGTCAAGCCTATGGAAAGAGAATTGAATAAGGCGGTTTTGAGTGTAAACACAAGTCTATACACTTTTGAGTGATGAGTGACATACACACTATCCTTGGTGAGGGATTTCTAGTTTAGGTCTCCTTTATCAAATAAATTGTCATGATGTTTTTTTTATTCATGACAAAATCACTTGAATAAGAGAGGTGTTGAAGTGCTTTAGTTTACTTCTTACTTGTAATTGGAACATTCACAAAATAAAAAAAAATAAAAAAAATATGTTTTTGTTTTTGTTTTTTCATTTGTTTTGTTTTTGTTTCGTTTTTCCCTTAGTCTTGATTTGCTTTGCCCAGGAGTGCAAAGGATAAGTGTGGGGGAGTTGATAAATCCATAATTTTATATATTTTATCCCACCTTATTCCTTTATTTTGGGGATTATTTGGGGCTAATTTGAATTTATTATGATATATTTAAATTATTAGCCAATTTTAGGAAATAATATGAATCTGCATTAATTTTAAGATATCTGATTTAAAAATTATGGATAGATTTATTTAAATATATTGGGATTAAATTAATATTTTTAAAGTCTGAAAAAAATCACAGATATTATCTAATCCTTGCAGATTTAGGAGAGAAGATTGGAATATTCTAGGATCAAAATCATATATCCAGATTCTTCTATCATATTTTATAAAAAGGACCTAGCAGGACCATGCTAAAAAAACACCACACACGCTTACGCCAACGCAAAAACGCTGAACGGACGGAAATTTTGGGCGCATAGCAACGTTCATTCGAAATAGCCACAATCACACTTTTCAATTACTTCCAACCATTCTCAGTAAGATGTTTATTTTGAGCTACAAATTACTTTTCACTTTTAACAATCTACTTACAATACCCCCAATTATTTTCTCCCATAATAACCTCTTTTGAACCCATAAATAATCCTTAAAATAAGGGAGATATTAGCTTCTAAAAATCCTCAATAACACCTCTAATCCCCCAATATATTCATAATTTCCAAATTTTCATTAATTAAATCCTAATTACTTAAAATAAAAGCGATATCAAGCCCCTAAAATCCTCAACAACACCTCAATTTTCCTCAAATATCCCCATAAGTCATCAATTAATTTTCTAGGATGTTACAATAAGATGTAAAATATTTGGCTATTGACCAAAAGCTAATTATGATGGGAGAATTCATGATACTTTGTTGGTGTGATGTATTTATATGTTGTGATATATAAAATCAATCTTCTTAGCTCTAAGATTGAAAATATGTTCTCATAAGTTTTGATCTACTTGCTCACGAAGGTTTCGATAAGTAGTCTTGTAGATACTTTGTTAAATATGCTTTTACATATCATATAATCATTGAAACCTTAATGAACAATCATTAGCGATTCCAACAAAAATTGTAACATCCAAAATTTTTTATTGAGGATTTATAATAATTTAAGTGGTGCTTTTGAGGATAATTAATGAGATTAGAGAGTTGCATAAATAAAATTTATGAAAATGAAGTATTTTAGGAATTTTAAAGGCCTGATTTCTCCTTTAATTTAGGAAAACTAGAGCTAAAAAAAATCATTTTTAGGCCTTAAAGAGATCCTAGTGGGAGAAAATATTAGTGGATATTTAAAATAGATATTTAGAATGAAAAAGGGGATTTTATTTTAAAGAAAAATGTTTTATCTTAATACATTGAGGGCCTATATATAATTTCCTTCTCTACCCATTTAATTTATTTTTACTTTTATTTTTTATTTTTCCCTCTTCTCCCCTTATCCCTCTCCACTCCTGTGTTTCTTCTTCACTCCCATTCCCATTCCTTTTCATTCTTTGTGTGAGGGTGGACGAGAGGAAACTGTGAGTGCGGCGCTGGCGGGACACGAACTCGCCTCCGTCAGTGCCACTGTCGGAGGGAGTACCCTCCCCTCTACTTCCTTCCCTCTTTCCCTTATCCCCTGTTTGTTTCGTGGCAATCAAAGAGAGAAAAATAATGATGGTGATGCATTTTTTAGAGGCGATTGTGGGCTTTTTTCGGTGAATCTCCGGAGGTTTTGGGAGCAAAGGGGAGCTCTTCGATCTTAGGTAAATTTCCCCACATCTCCTTCCTTTTCTTGCTCTCTTTGTTCTTGCTTTTTTAAAGAAGAAATTTGGGGATTTTGGGTAATTCGAACCCTAACCCATGTGGCTTGATTTTTGTGGTTTTCTAATCCCTCATATGACCTATTCTAATTAGTCTATAAAATTGAGGATAATTGCAAAAATCCAACAAGGTTTATAAGAATTGATGGTTCTAATATTTTAATTGAGGTTAGTAAATGATTATAGAATAATGAGATTGGGAATGATAAGATTTATTTGAATTTTGGTGATTTTGGATGATTTTATAGACTAATTTGGGCATAAACTAGAACCGTTTGATTCTGTTAAGGATAATAATGATCTGGGATAGATTTTTGTATCAAGGAACATATAGGGAATTGGGTTAAATTTGTGGTTGAGATCAATTTTAAGGTTTTGATGCATATTGATGAATTTGGCCTAGGATGAAAATTGGGGGTTTAATGCATAGAACGATGATTTATTTGTGGTTTAATGGGTTTGAGAGGCTTGATGATGTATGGTAATGATTCTAGACGCTTGGAATTGCGTAGAAATATGTTTGATAGTATTTTGGGTGTTTAAAGTTTAGGGATGTTTGAGAGAAGCTAGGGAGATTGAGTTGAATGATGACTTTAAGATGATGTGATGATTGTCTTGAGATTGATTGAGGTTAGATTTCTTTGTGCAAACAAGACTCTTTTATGGGCTAAGTGTCGAGGTGTTAATATAATGTCATTTGACATGTGTATTGATTGTGTGTGCATGTATTTATGGTGATTGTAGACACCAACGCATTGAGTTGAGCTCGAGGACTTCGACTACATGGGTATTTCTTTTGTTTTTTGGGCAATTCCAGGTAACCACTTCCTTGTGTTTCATTTTGTGTGATGAGTTGGCAACTCTAATGCTTGTTGAGATTGTGGAACTTGGGCTAATAAGCCAACTTAAATGGGTGACGATGAATGTTTACTCCATTACTCTATTATACGGAAATAGCATGTGTTAGATTATGGTGGTTGTGGAAAATCATATGTTGAAAAGGTTATTTATATATGTAAATGTGATTGCAATTGAGTATATATGGTTAATTGTGGATTAGAACTTGTTGTATTTAATAACCAACTTTTGAAAGCATGATAATTCTGTTTGCGGTATATATTATTGTTGGTTGGTTGTGGCGCCTAGTATGAGTTTGGTTTCACCTCCTTCACGTGGTAAGGTTCTTGATGACCATTAGGTAACCTTTTGGGTATGTCCCGTGGGGACTTTACAACAGTGAAGTCTAAATGCTTTGGCTTCTGTTGGGCCATGGCTCACGGTTAAGGGAAATGTGGTTTCATATTATGTGATGACAGTGAAGTCTGGTTCCGGTGGCTTCCATCAAGCACGAAGTGTGTGTTACCCTATTCGGAGGACTACATATATTAATTATGATGATTTGGAAATGCGTGCAATTCTTGGTTGTATCAAATATGCATGTGTGCATATATATGGTTTCACTTCATTGCACATTGTGGAAATGACTATGCCGGTGATAAGTATTTGTTGTTATTGTTGTTGAATTCTTCCCTTACTAGTATCAACGCATACTTACACATGTAGATAGTATAGGAAGAATACGTGTTTCTGAGACAATTTGTCTCAGCCAGTCATGGTTTCCGTTTTTGCAGGTCATCATGCACCATAAAGGGCGCAAGGGAAGGGGCACACTTGTTTGGTGAGTCAGCGATGGTATATGTCATTAGAAATCTTATATATTGCCAATCCATAGGTTGCATTATCTCGCTTATGCATTTTAATCCATCTAGTCTTTGTATGTTTGGACAATTGTATCTGTTGAGTTATTTTATTTATGGTAACTGATGTTGAATCTGGAGTCGAGGATACTCCGACAGTTTGGCTTGATTTGAATTCATGCGTATGACTTGTTATTTGGTTATTTATTATCAGTGTAAAGATGCGATTAGTGTGTTAAGTTGTGAAACGGGCTATGTATGATAAATCCAGGATTGTAGACCTGAGGCCCAATATATGATCATATTTGTGATAGAAGGTTTTGTTTATTAACCATGTTAAATTAGTTCTTTCTAACATGGTTATATCGTTTTGATGATGTAAGGAATTGTGATGGTTATATGTTAGTCCATTTCATAACCATAATAGGCGGTGCTTTTGTAACATGGTTATCTAGTGTTATATCAAGTCGTTTTATTAACCATGTTAGGTAAAACCATTTCTAACAAGGTTGAGTGTTTAATATCCATGATAATGATTATACAGGATTAAGGTTTGTTCTTTCTATCATGGACAATGATTTCAAGTATTAGGAAAATCTTTTTCTAACTATGATAGTGATTGCATTGATTGTATGGAAAATCCTTTCATATCATAGTTAGCATCAAAGTTCATGTTTCAGATTTGCGGGATTTATTGGAGTATTAGTGAGAAGGATTTTCAATCATGGGTAAATTCGCATTCAATTACTAGTTTATTCCTTATAATTATAATGGATCGTTTTCTATCATAGTTAGGCTTTATAAGTGACTAAACTCTTCTATTTAACTACGATATACTTTTATATTTAATATTCCCTTTTTCTATCGTAATTTACTCTTATTAATATCATCAAGCTTTTTAATAACTATGATAGTCTCTTTACTATTATAGTTATGGTTTCTAAGTTAACAAAAATTCTTTTCTAACTACGATAGACCTTTCGGTTTTTGCAATTATCTTTTCTACCATAGTTAGTATTCCATTAGTTTGAGTGTTATTTGGATGCAAAGTATGGTTTTAAATTGAATAATTGGGAGGATTTTACAGAAATCATATTGGTTTTATACTAGAAGACTAATGCACTAAATGTACTTATTTGAACAGATTTGCAAACTTCAAGTTGCAAGCTGATCATAAACACCAATGTGACCATTTTATAGATGCATATCATATTAATAATGTACTAATTTAGTCGATATGATCTACATGAGCCCGTATATATTTGATACCGTACAAATGTACATGTATCTAATTCTAATCGTAACTAGTAATATACTCATATTTACTTCTTTTGATAACAAGCAATACATGAAAGTACTTGCTATTTATAAAGAATCTTCTGGTTCTTTTAATGAGTGTTAATATGCATTAACATTATATTTTATAACATTATGATTCGAGATGATCTAACTGGCCATGTCAAGCAATAAATTCATAAACTTCAAGATTATTGTAATATTATTCTTAATCATTGATAGACTTTTGATTTTCATGTAATACTAGATTTTTCTCCCCCGTGCGATGCACGGAACAATAAATATTTGAAGGTTTGGATTTCATTTAAGACTTTAAAGATAAAAATTAAAATGGAAGAAAATAAACTAAAAATTAAATATTTTACTTTTAATTGTTAAGCCAAGTGTAATCTCATTTATGGGAGGAAAGTTGAAAATATGAACAGGATTAAATGAAAATTGTTCTAAAAAATGTTGTGGAATGAAACTTGAGTATCTATGGATGGTTAATGATCTTGTATTGGTCATTGAAATTATTGTATACTTTTCCCCTCAACTAATTATAACCATAATGATTACAATTGATGAGATGACCAGTGCCATGTATGATGATGTGGCTTAATTGAACACGTGGCTCCAATGATAGAAGCAATAATAGTTGATGTCATAGAACATATGGACTAATAAGAATATAAGATTAGTGCTTGGAGATTTCTTGAAGAAGTATATAGATACATTTCAAAAGGCTTCCATACATTTATATACTTAATTAACCATAACATAATTTTAAATATCTTTCAAAATTCAAAAGATCAATGACTACTATTCTAAGCAAAGCACAATTTTACAATAATGACTTATTTTTAGATATTTTGTAGACGAATTTCTGGGACAACAGGTCTAGAGATTTAAAAATAGTTATACATTACAACAAAATAATGAACTTGACATCAACATTGAGAGCAGAATAAGATTTTATCAAAAAAGAAAAAAGAAATAAAGCACAATAAGTTAAACATGTATTTGACCATATAGTAACCCAATACAGAATTATTTAAGGGCAGGTTGAGATTTGCGAGTGTGATTGTAGAGTTTCGTTCATTCCCAACCCATAAATTTGTCTTTCTTAATAGAAATTATCTTTCTCAATAAAAATACGGTCAATGCCCTTGATTTGTAGCATTAAGTTTTTGGCATGTATAAAAATTGTAATTAATTTATAAGTATCACAAGAAACCATATATATATTTGTGTATTTAATATTATATCAATTTTAAATAACTTTCAAAATTCAAAAGAATATATTCCCAAAAATAGAAATATATGATGAGTAATGAGTAATATATTGATATATATAATAAATATATCATCTATATATGTATATATTTATGGCAGATTTAAAAGCATACGTTTAAGTTTTTTTTGACTAAATATGGGTGATTGTTTTTAATCCGATTCATAAATTCTGATTAGCAGAGATTCAGGAGATTTTTTTTCTCTCCCCAATTATTAAATCAATGCATATGTATATAAATATTATTAATATTAATTGTGGTATTTATTTGTACGATCATGTAATTTCATTAATCATTTCTGATTGATTCCACAATTATAGCAACAATATAACTTATGATTGATAACTGAATTGTCACCTTTAATTTTGATAATTGTATTTTAATATGAATAGATATTTGTAGATGTCATTAATTGGAGTATTAACCAAATTTCAGATTTCAAATTAAAAAAGCAGTTAGTTACTAATTTTTTATACATTAATGAGACGAAAATTGAACTAACCTTTTCAATTTGTAAAACATATTAAGTTTTATTTTTCATAAGGCTATGAATATTTTGAAGTTATTGATATAATATATAATTTACAAAAGAGAGTTGATAGGATGGTAATTTGTAAATTTATCTTTCTTAATAGAAATTATCTTTCTCAAGAACGTTGTGGTTAATGCCCGTGATTTGTGGCATTAATGTTGTGGCATGTATAAAAACTTTAATTAATTTATAAGTATCACATGAAACCATATATATTTATATGTTTACTATTATATGATACTGTAAAGCTGAACTAATTTTAATTTACAACATGATATTTAGAAGGTTAAAAACCATACAAAATATGAAGTTTTTTAATAAAAAATCCAATAATAAAATATCAAAGGAAAAATGTAAACATAAGATTATCATCCAGATTTCTCCTTCTTTATGTTCTTGATAGGCTTTGTGTTAGTAAAGCTTGGAGTGGAAACTTCATCCAATACCAATGCATCATCCTTCGTGTCAACAGTGCATTTTCGGTTCTTCCTCTTGTTTTTTGAATCTTGAGCTGTGAACAAATTTGCAATTGGGATATCATCGTTACCGGTGTCTTGTGAGTCACTCCAACGTAATTGGAAGAGTGAGAATCAATAGACTGCACAACATATTATTCGTAATCATTGATAGACTTTTGATTTTCATGTAATATTACTCATTTTCACCTTAATAGTTCTTTGAAACATGTTAGCAGTAATAAATTTTATTTTCTAAATAAATAATAATGATATAGCTGTTCTAGAGCCTAATCATTTTTCCATCTTTCATTCAATGGGAGGAGTTTTGTACTCACAATTTCATTCTTAAGCAAGACTTGAGTAAATACATAGTGTTAGTTGATTCAAACACCTTTAGCTTTTCTGGATCATTAACTATTATATAATCTCCAATATTTTGTTTTATCATTTTATGACTTAGCTTGGACAATCAAACAAATCATTCAGCAATGAATTTATTTGAATTAGTAAAATTTTACTTTACTATAACATGTTTTTGAGCCACAATTTATTTAAAATATTAATATGACCTTCATTTGGAAGATTAAATGGGAATTTCGGAAAAGATATAGGAGTGAAACTTCATCTAATGTGACCTATACTTGTATTCCAATAATCTCCCCCCTCAAGTGTGAGTCATGTAAACATACATTTTCCGCCTACAAAATAAAATTATGTTAGTTCTTCAAGAACTAAGTTTTTAAGAACTATAACATTGTTTTTTTTTGTTACATATAGTTCTTTAGGAATCGTCATATAGTTCTTCAAGAATTATTATATATATACATACTACATAATTTAAAAGCTTAATAGAAATTTGAATAAATTAAAATCTATAAGAATTAAAATCAAACTACATAAAATCACACTACAATTATATTATATAATATATTCAAAATCTAAAGTGAAATAAAAAAATTTCAAGGAATGTGAATGATAATATAAATATCATATCAAGTGTATTCTTGAATATTATTATTGCAAGAATATATATTCCATATAAAGTACACTATTTTAACTAGCTAGTAACATAAACTTTATGTGGTCTTCTGGGCATAAATATAGTTTTTTAGTGTTAATTGAATTTTGCAGCTCTAACTATTTTGGAGCATAAACCAACGATGATTATTATATTATACATGACAAAACATTATTGTCTTTGTTTATTTCTTCAGGGATTGATTATACATGATCATAGTACAAACAAACATTGTAATTTTGGAGAATTTCTATTATTATAATTTTTTTCATGATATAAATCCCCATAATATTAGTCTTCAAGACCATTCCATTAACATTTTTAGAATATATTGTGCTAATGCTTGAGACAAAAAGAAATTTGGTTCAAATCATTAGTTTTCATAGCTATATTTCATTTTCAATATATATATGTATATATATATATATATAAGTAATTGCTAAATTTCTCATAAGCATTATTAAATTAGAGATTTCATTTTTTCTTCTTCTTGCACCGCAAATTTCAACAAATAAATATTAGTTTGTAGGACCCTAATAAAAAAATCCAACATTATATAGCTTTTAGCCAATTAATAGGAGAATCAAAATTATAAGGCTTTTGGCTATGTAATATCAAATAAAATATTTAATTTTATCTGAAGGCTTGTACATACACAGCTTCTAGTCATTTAATATTGAAATAGAAAAACTTGAGGTTAGGGCCATACAATTAAATTTTTATGGCTTCTGGCCATATAACGTAAAAAATTAAAGTCAACTCATTATTTGGCTTGTGACCATTCAATAATGTAAAAATTATATGATATGTACACTCAAAATAAGACATAAAATGTATATAGCTTCTAGCCATATATCAAGATAGAAAATCAAATCGATATTCATTCTTGTAATTAGTCTAGATTATTATCTCCTCTTGTATAAATATGCAACATATGTACATGAATAAAACAAACCATTAAGATGATTTTCCCTCTATGTTTATAGTTCTTAGTAATGAAATTGACGCTAATCATTCAAGGAGGTTGCAAATATTAATTTAAACTTCAAGTTTCACTATAGATAGTGACATCAAGTTACTAAGGAATGTGTATATTTATATGTAAAATACTGGTTTAATAAAATAGAAAAACAAAGGTAAATGAGACTAAATGTTAAAAATGTTAATATATGGCTTCTGGCCGTGAATATTGATTGACCTGTTAACTTTGATTAAAGATAGTAAAGTTAGCCAGGTCACCGGTGAATGTAAAAATATCTATTTCAGGTTCTATGAAACACAACTTCAAGTCAATGAGAAATGTGATAGAAGAAAAAAAAAATATGAAGTGAAGCTTCATGTTCCATAAAAAATAACTCCAAGTCAATGAAGAATATATAGAAATATTAGGTGGAACTTCAACTTCTTTCAAAGATAACTTCAATTGAATGAAAAGCGTATTAAAATATCAAGAGGAATTTCATATTCCATGTAAAGACCACTTCATATGACTAAAAAATTAAATTACAAAAGGTATAATATTTTTTTATCGAGTGATGTGTATCAAAACTCAAAGACATATGGAGATAAAAACTAATTTAACTCAATGATCATATACACTACGCTATGCTCATTTTTTTTAAAAAAAAATTCCCTAAATATTTTAGTGTAGTGAAATAAAGTAAAATTGTAACCCATCATATATGTATATATTCATTGTGCATAGAGGAAATGAAATTCACATGCGAAGTTCCAGAAACATTATTTAATAACATTCAATGATCCTCTAGTCAAACAAAAATAGCATACCTTGGTTAAAGTCTCTTACGGATAATGTGTTATAAATTGAAGGCACATATGAAGAGAGGATAGAGAGAGAAAGTTAGAATAAGAGAATGGTTATTATTAACTATTGAAGGTGTCAAACATATATTACAAACCCTCTATATATAGGCATAGTTTTAGGGTTATAAGATAATCAGAAAACATAACAATAGAATGTAATAGGGAGATAATAATATATTATTAGAAATATAGATAATTTTTTTAAAATCAAATGACTAATTATGATAAAAGCAATTGTAAATTTATTGTAATAAAGTTGTCAATTTTAATTTTACTATGATAGTTACGAGTGAAGCTGAAAATTCTAGTAAATGAACCTCCTATAATGTTCAAATTCACAATTTCATATAACAGCATTGTAACTTCCCTGAAATTGGCCATTCATGTTGGTGGCCCGTGGGCGGGACTAAGTATTTGCAGACGATGGTCACGAGCAATGATCTAACATTGGACTCTAGGTGGTTGGCCTTGCGATGACTTCATTGGCGAAAACCCCAGGAGAGAAAGATTTTGTTTAAAGAAAAAATAAAAGTAATTTTCTATTCAGATAGTTTAACACCCCACCTAATGAAACCACACTGACACACCCATCTCAATTTTCTCACACACCATTCCATTCTTGTTTTGGTCACATACTCCCACCCCTATTTTGGTCATATGGTACAAAGAACTTGTAACTTCCTCTGTGTGAGAGGGGATGTGTGTGTTGACATATGAGTCAGAAATTTTGGGTAAATGAAAAATAATCAATCCATTAATAAATATAAGATTTATTTACCTAATTTGATTAGATTAAAGATGCTAGTTAAGTTAGTTAAAATTAAATGATATTACTAAAACACTCTAACTACATTCCTTTATTCATACTCTCCCTCTTTTGCTTGTTTATTATTAAGGAGTATTAATAGAGATAATTTAGGAAAAATGTTGAGAAAAAAATAAAAAGAGGTTTATATTTAACAACAAGTTCATCTCTCCAAATATGTCTTATATTTAGAAACAGATGAATATAACTCAAATCCTCTCTTTTTATAATGCTTTTCTCTAAATTATGTATAACTCTATGACCTTTGGATCTAGTAGAGATAATCTTCTTCATCTTAAAAATTTTACAAGACATCCTCTAAATTATTAGATATATACAAAAAAAAAAATCTCACACAATAGAATTTGTGCACCACATATCTGCACATATATGAGAGTTAAAACCGACGATATACACATAGTAGTATTAATTAAAAAAGAGTGGAGTGACCTGTAATAAATTTCAAGAGAGAGAGAGGGTTGTTTCTGCTGTGCATTGTGTAAAGTGAAAGGTGGTTTGTGTAATTTCGCCTTTTCTTTTTGTAAAGCCTGTGGTTAGCTACAGCCTACAGGTCTTGCTTGCACTCTGAAGTCTGAATTTTCCGTCGACCTCTCTGGAGCTGCCGTCCTCTTCAATCGGCGCCTCTTCCTTCATATTCACTCGCTGCATCCCCTTCCTTGTTTTCATGGTCGACCACGATGGGCCTTTGATTTTTCCAGGTTTTCACTCTCTCCTGGATTTCTATTTCTTTTCTTCGCTCTCTATTCTACTCCTCTCGTTCACGAAGCCACATTGATTGAACCAATTTGGTTATATTTTCTTCGTGCTATAATATGAGATTAATGACACCATGTACTCTGGATCTTTCAATGGCAATCATATTGTTTCCTTTTTTTCCCCTTTAAACAAGTTTGACTGTGCCAATGTTGAATTCTTGTTATAAAGATTGAGGACTTATAAAAACAAACTTGAAAGAAATTTGATTGATAGATTGATAAAGCTTGAGCAGCTGCAAATTGTATGGAGATGGCTAAATTGTTCTAGAAAAGGGTGGGGATGGAGAGAGCCCGCGGATTGGGAAAGAGGAATATTTCAAACGTTAAAGGAGAGGGGGGAATACCAAAAATATAATGCTCAATTATGCCACGATTTTGATGAATTATGTTTATACTTGTTCTCTCGAGGCAATAGTCCGGAGTTTATGCCAGCGTGTTCTTCTATATCTTTGAAATTACATCAAGGCATCCAGGTTCAAATAAGTGCATATGGAATATGACTTGTATGCCTTTAGTTTTACTTTGTTCGGACTACTAGTTATAAGCATTTATAATCATCTTTGTGGAATCCACTTCCATTTCCATACTTCAAATTCCAATCTACCAATTAGGCCTTAATCTCTAAGAACTTCAAGACTTGTCCCTTGCTATTTGTGAAGTTCTTAAAAACTCGCTCATTATCTCTGACTTCATGTTCACTAAACTAATCCGTTTTCTTTAAAGGGCCAGTTAGCAATTTCTGAACAAGTTGGGGGATGGACTGTTTTAATAACGCTAGCAGGAGGTCATCCCTTCAATTGATAACATATCCATTATCCTTTAAAAAAATATCAATAGTTTTTTATCCTGGTAAGTGTTAATTTAGTAAAAAATGTATCACAGTACTTGTTTTATCCTTTTGGGGGGTGTGGGTTAAATATCTTCAATTTTTATGCCTTGAAACTTGAGTCCATTATTTTGAGGAGGCGATCCAGATTTATACTATATTGGGTTGTTTGCTTTTTCTTTTTGTGCTCATTTTTTGTTACACATTCGAAGAGTCGTCAACATTCACTGAGAAATTTTGTTAATTTGTTTGACATGATTATCTAAAGTGGAACTCATATAGTATCAACCAATTGTTTCTGACTTTTTTTGTAGGCTGTTCCTGAATAAGTGAGAATATTATATTCCATTCTTTTAGCTCTTGAAATGGCACCAATTACCAATGAGATGCCTAGAGTTCAAAAGGAAAGCAAGTTTCAAGGTGATGGGCCCAATTGGCTTCTTATTGCTGCTGGTGCTTTGTTGAGTACATTATCATTCCGCCTTGGTTTCAAGTTGAAGCAGGCACTTGACTCAAAGCAGCTTGAAAGTGCTAGTACTTTTCCAACATTTTCCTTAGTTTAATTGGTCTCCCTGTAATGATTTTGATCATATATATAAGATTATAACTTTATTTTTCTTTTAAAAAATCAGGAACTGGAAAATCCTCCAGTATAAGGAAACCTGTGGATGGCGATTTTCAGTCTAATGGATATTCCCTAGCACAAGATAATAATGGTTGCTTCAGCTGCATTTCAGGTTAAACTTGGTCCTCTGCGGTTGCTTTTGTAGTTTCGCCTGTTGCAGAATATTGTCCTAGTAAACTCTTCCATTTACCCCTTTTTACCGTGTATCACCCAAGAAGAGCTTGCTTATTGAGGAAATTGATTTGAATTCTTAATTGAGTTTCAGTTCTGTAAAAATATTCCCTATAAACTATTATGTTCGGCCTTGTCATTTAGTAAGCCTTAAAAAGAGTTTCAGAGCAATTTTTCTCCATCTCTCTGTCTGTCTCTACCTTCTTTCTTGTCACCACCTATTTTCTATACTGTTTCCATATAGAGTTCCATGGAAGTCTGGTCTGATATAGTCACCTCTTACCCAATTATGGCTGCACTCCTGAATTTTGTTAAGTGTTTCAGACGCCTTTAGGCTCTTTGATCCTTTTTGTTTCATTCTTGTAGTTTTATATCATCTATCTCTTATTCTGATTCTTGTACATTGTTTGAAGCCATTGTATTCATCTTAGTTTACTTAAAAACAAGTAAAAGCAATTTACAATAATCCCACTTGTCGTTCAAGATGTAGGAAGTGATGTGCAGATGCAAAAATTTTATTTGACTTTGTGATGGTGGGGGAAGTGGGAATGAAGAAATGTTTTAATCAAGAAGACAATCTGGACATTATGAATCTGATATAACTTATCACACTTTACTGATATTTTTCCAAGAGAGTAGGTAACTTCATGGTCAGTTGGGAAAGTGCGAAGTTAGAGGAACGGGAGTTTACTTGGTCCTATGCAAGGTCATTATGAATAACTGCAATTATGGTGATCAAGTTTTGTATTGAGCATATGCAAATATGTAATATTTTGGTTAAAAGGAAGAGTTACAACACTTTTTTTTTTTTCAGATTAAGTTGATCTAAAATACTTTTCAGTTGATGGACCTCTTTTGAAGTTAACTTCTTTCTAGGAAAGGACTGTCGAATTTGGATACAAATCACTTCACAAATAATTGCTACTCATAGTTAGTGAAATTAATTCCTTGCTGGTTACTGAGGATAACAATATTTCTGTATATTTTGCTCTTGCTTAGCATCCTTTTTCGATACGGTGCTTTTTAAAGGATAGCTTCGCCTGGCCCTTACTTTCGAAACTTGTTTATCTGTTAGTCGGTGCACCTAACATAGAATTTTCTTTGTTTGTGTTGATGTTTCTTACAGGAACTGGAGGTGCAACAGAACTAAAGTCCCAGTCGAATGGTCAGACGCTGAGGGAGTCTGATGGAGCCCTCTCTTTGGTTACTGTTTCTGGTGCTGAATTTAGCAAGGAGAATGGTGTTGTTTGGGCTTCCTCTCCTGATCAGCTTGAATTGCCTTCCAAGTCATTCCATCATTCAAACTGCTCTGACTCACCATGTGTGTCAGAGTCTGGGTATGATATCTTTAGCAAGCGTGAAGTTATACAGAAGCTGCGGCAACAATTGAAGAGAAGAGATGATATGATCCTGGAGATGCAAGATCAAATTGCTGAATTACAATGTTCACTCAATGCTCAGTTAGGACTTTCTTCTCATTTACAATTGCAGCTTGATACTGCAAACAGGGATTTGTTTGACTCTGAGAGGGAGATTCAACGGCTAAGAAAGGCAATTTCAGATCATTGTGTTGGACATGCTTCCCCTGACAAATCTTTCACCACTGCAGCTAATAAAAACGGCCATGCAAATGGACTTACTGAAGGGGATACTAATTTGGAGCTTCCTGAAAAAGAAAGGGATGATGAAGAGAGAATAGAGCTGCTCAGGAGGCAAGTAGGAGAGTTGAAAGAGGTAATAGAAGGTAAAGACTACTTGCTACAGAGCTACAAGGAACATAAGGAGGAGCTTTCTCTGAAGATTAAGGAATTGCAGCAGAGATTGGACTCTCAGTTGCCAAATTTTTTGTAGGGTTGTCAGTTGTGAATTTCTTGCTTCACCTTGTGGGTTGCAAATTTTGGGGGAGGCCTCTCTTCCTCATTCTTTATTTTATAATTGTAATTAGCTAATTTTGACTGTTGGTGATATATTTTGTTTGTGCAATATGTGCAGAAGATCAATAGTGCAAATTTGAAAATTGGAGAAAAGAACGATGAGCTGTTTTGGAATATAAGTAACTTTGCAGTAAAAATAATTTTACATAAGAGGGCAAAATTACCGCGATAATTTGTCTTTTCTGAGTGTGCATCAATAACTTGTATTTTCATAGGCAATATAAAAATATTAAAATGATAGGAAATTATATTATTTATAACTATAAGTATGTGAATACTAAACAATAAAAAGACAATTAAAAAAAAAAAAGAATTAAAGCTCAACGAATGTGTGTAGGAGGTGTGTGTGTACATTGTTTATGACTTGGTTTCCGGTTGGATAACCTATATATGATTTCATTATGTATTTTTTAATTGTAAACGGGTAGCTAGAGAAGAGACAACAAATAAAAATTTAACAAAGCATTTGGTTTAACTGTTAAGGGGTTGTACCAGCTTAACTAGATATCTTGAGTTTGAGTTTTGTAAATACAGCAGTGTTAAATACTTAATGGTAGAGCTTTGCCCTCCTTGTAGTTCTGCTTGGCTTGATACAGATTAGTTTGGATCCTGATAAATCATTCAAGTTAAAAGGAGATAGATCCAAGATAACATATGCTACAAGCAAAAAAAAAAAAAAAACGATAACAATAATAATAACAAACTTTTTACACTAGTGTGACTTTCACTGGTGTAGAGAAGAGACGACAAATAAAAAAATAACAAACTTTTTTACACTAGTGTGACTTTCATTGGTGTAGAACTATCAATTTGTATACAGGTTCAACAACGAATAACAACATTATCTTATTATACTATGAGAGTTCGATTATATGGATCATACGATGTCATTATTCTCTATAAAAAAACCAGTTTTTTAAAAATATTATTAATCAAAAGGTCTCATTCAAATAACTTCTCTAGGTGATCAACTTTTCTTACTAGTGTCTAATGTGCTTCCTTTAAACATGTCCAAACCAATAGTCATTATCATATAATATTACCGATCTTATAACGTGTGACAAAACTTTCCTTTCACTTTTTTCAATCATTTTCAATCACAAATAACATCGCTAGTTTTGAACAACCTGTGTAATATTTTATAATGGTTATATTGCACCGATTGAGGAACTAGTGTAAAATAACCTCCATTGAAAGTCTTTATGCACTAATGGTGGTTTTGTTTGATGAAATTGGTATGGTGGCAGCTTTTTTATGTTAACTACATGAACTGAGGAAGTTGTTTCAAAAGGCGTAGGTAGAATGTTTTTGAGTTATGTTCTGTTTGATATTTTGATTCCCTTATTCATTTTTGTGTTTCGTAATTGCTATTTGCCATTATAATGAAATGGGTGAATACTGATAAGTTGCTTGTCTTAAACCTGATTGTGGTGAACAAGCACTTAATGTTGTTGGTGGTGTCGAGATGTGCAATGGAGGGTTTGAATGTTTTTTAAACCTTTGACAGCCGTGAGTTCTTCTTGGCTTGCGACCTCCGTCTTGTTCTTAAATTTTTTCTTTTGCTTTTTCTTTATTTGATTTATATATATGGAGAAGAAAAGCTTTTGGTGTAATCAATTGTGGATTCAACCCTTATGTTGTAATCCTTATAGTGTGATATTGAAATTGATTTTAGTTTATTTGATTTATCCAATCCTAGTCTACCTGTATAAAGTTGTACTTATATTTATCTCTATGACTGGGAACAAACCGAAATTAGTTTTGATTTGATTTACCAGATCCTAGTGATTCTCTTTGAAGTTGTACTTGCATTTGTTTATACGATTGGTTTGAGTTACTGCATGATTTCTCAGTCTATAAATATAATACCTAATTGATTTTCTTTCTGAAGTAATTAAAGAAACTAAATAAATAGTTTGATCATAGATAACATATATTCTGTGTATTATAGATTATATGTAACTTAGTTTAATTAAGACTTTCCAACAAAAAATAAACTATGTCTTACATTTATGAATAGACGAGTTAATTAATAATATAAGATTGATCAATACGGGCGAAAGCTTAGCACAAACGAGGACCTAACGGGATAAGGAAGAGACGCCACCTCACAACGAGTACGGAACGAGAAGATACCAACATTTCACTCCTGTCAACATGGAAGACCATATCCCCAACAACCAGATTAGGGAGGAGATATAAGAACTAACTTCCTCGAGGAATCTGACAATCGACTCTTCGTTCCAAGCAGCATAAGAGCAAAGTCTCGACAACGAAGAGAAAGTAGAACTCTCTGAGCAAAAAGCTATAATCACTCATCATCGCTCACGACCCTGCACCCTGTTCACTACAAGCAACCACCCTTGCTCTCACTTTGATCTTGTTTTACTCCTATCGTTTTAATTTTATCGTGTTTATTCACTCTTGTAATCAGAATCATTATTAGTTGCTGGTGACTCTTCTATTTATCTCCCTATAACCTGAATAAATTTAATAAATAGAAATCGATTCTTTCTCTATCCAAAATTAAGCATCTACAAATAGCTTTGCTTACTTTAATCAATTGTTGAAATAATTACTTGGCTGTAGAACTGAATTGGGGGTGTTTGATTGGTACCGATTGAACGATTATGTATTAATTTTGTTACATGCTAAACATGTCTTAAACTTTACTAGGTTATATATATAGTGGGCGTCAAATTTTGTGCAGGCCCAAAATTTTTCAGCAACATCGTTTGACCCAATAATTGTGAAATTATGAACCCATAATAGGATGGTCCCAGCACTTGACCGGGTAAGATAAGCTCCAAAAGGCTCTCCAAGATAGGAGCCGAACGACATGTCCCAACGGCTCTCTACAGCAGGAGCGGAATGACATGTCCCAATAGCTCTATATAAAATCTCATTCTAATAATATTATTCACCTCAAATTAATTTCCCAATTTGTAACAATGGGCCTAACTATGATAGGAAAGCGTTTCACTGATTAATGCAATGCAACAAAGGTCTATCACAGTTAGAAATGCTTTTAACTTATAATAAAGAATAGGAATCCATGATTGAAAAGGAAAATTTTCAATCAAAAGCTATCATGGATACCTAAAGTGAAGGATTTCGCGCGTACCTGGAATCCGGTTGACTCGCTTGGTACCTACACGAAATTAGAGAACTGATTTGGACTCCGAATATGTATACAACAAAAGCATTGACTTGTCCGGGGTTTGGCATATCCGCAAGCGTATGGGTCGTCAAAAGTAATATAGAAAATGTTGTTACTTCAACAGGGACTCAGGTAAAAGAAGATTAATCATCACAATTATGATATCAATTAGGTTGAATGAAAATTTTTGTATATTGAAATTCAAAAGTATTTAAAAAGAAAATAACTTGACAAAAGCTAAATTGAAACTTTAATTTAAAACAAGAGGAGCCTAGGCTTATTTATCCAATTTGTATTTCAAGATGCTTAATTAACCCACCTCTAATGATAATTAATGAACATTAGTTGTTGCTTGAAGTCTTATCCATTTGAATAACTCTTTCAAACCTACCCAAACCTTAATTAACACTAATATGCATAATCTCTTACTACATATTATGCTAATTAGTCTTTATAAACAATCCACTTTAATTTAACAAAACTTGGTTAATGAATATCTCTATCTCATTAACAAACTCTCAATCCCAACTTGGAATTTTTAAGATAAGTTTGAATTCAACCTAGTTCTATGCTTAATTAATGCTATCTCAAGCCACTAATTATGCTAATAAGCTAAATGTTGGCCACTATTTAGGATAAATGAAGCACAAGTTAAATTCACAACCTAAAAGTCATTGATCATCAAAAGAAAAAGTGGTTCAAACATCAATCCATACAAAGCTTCAAAATAAACCTAGAACAAATTAACTACCTACTCATAACTACCAATAAAATCAGCAAAATCATCACAGCATCAACAATTAATTTAGAGTTCAAAGTCACAACAAAAAGAGCAAAGAAAAGAGAATAAATCACTGTTAATTCATCCCATTTCTTGCTTGCAGAAGCTTCTTTGACTCCACACTCTAAGCTCTTCAATCTTGCCACTGTGGCTCAATCACGTTCGAGAATTCAGGGGAAGAGATGATGAAAATAGCATAGTCCAGCTCCTTTTCTTTTCCCTGCACGAGCTTTACCACCAAGTTTAAGCTTTGAAGGCGGTGGCGGCTTGGATGATGTCTACAATGGCGCCTCCGAAACTCAATCAACCACCTCCACAGTCCTCTCGTCCTCCTGTGGAAGTGGCTAACTGAACTTGAACCTCTCTCTCTTCCCTGGATCTCGCTGTAACATCCTGAAAAATTAATTTAGGGTTTAGTGATTTTATTTAGTATTTTAATAATGAATTTGGGAAATTATGGCTATGTTAATGGAAATTGAGGTTTGTTGAGGATTTCTATGGCTTACTATTTTCCTTGTTTTAAGAAAATAATTAAATAGTTAATTTGAATTAGAGGATGCAATTGGAATTCGAGATTTAATTTGAATTTGAGATCTAATTTATGTTTGGGAATTTGATTTGAATTCAAGAATTAATTTAACAGAATAAGTAGGATGAAAATAATTAGGAGATTTTTGTTGATAATTTAAATCCAAGAATAGGAGATGATATCGGGACCCTTTTAAAAAAAATATATATATATATTTACATAGAATTTTAGAGAGTTACTAAATTAATGTTGAGATTTATTTTTTTAAAATATATACATATCTATATATTTTTTAATAAAAAAAAAAGAATATAAGAAAAGATATATAAAAATATTATAAACAAAAGATAAAAAAAAAAGAAAAGAAAATAATATATAATAATATATATTAATGATAATATTAAAATAATGCATGGGGCCCACCATCTTGCACATGTCACGTGGGACCCGTTATATATATCCCTAAATCCCTAATCCTCGTCACTGTGCGCCGAATTGGAATCGGAGTGGAGAAGCAATTCGTCCTTTCTTCGTTCGCACAGCGTCGTCGCAGAAGCAGATTTAGGTAATGTTTACAGATAATTTAAATAACTTAAATCACTTCTTTGACTTAACTTTCTTTATAAGAGTTTTTGTATATAATTTTAGCCTCCCAATGATATTAATATTAGGGTGATTAGAGCAAAAATTGGGACTCAAGTTTGAAATAGGGGTTGAGTTTTGATAATAACTGACTATAGATTTGTTGAGGCAAATTAGTAGGTTGATTTTATGAGCTTAGATTTGTCTATTAGGTGATTTGAGAATTGAAAATAATTTTCTTAATTTGAAAACTTAGAATTCATAAAAGATTTTAAAAATTACTGCTTGACTAATGTATTATAGTTTATCATTTGGGTTATCTAGGTTGATTAAAGACATTAAAATGTTTAGCTGTGATAGAGTTGATCCTTATGGTGATTTTTCTTGATCTGGGTAGCTTTAAGCTTGATTTTAATTGAAGAAATCTATGAATTTGGGTATTTGAGGTGAAATTATGGAATTTAAGAGGTCATTTAATTTTGACTCAACGATGGTGCTGGGAATATTGAATGGGTAGGTTTTGTGTATGAATTGATTTGAGAAAATTGGGTTATCTCTTAGGCTTGAATATGAAAGAATTTGCATATGAAAGATTAAGGAATTAATTATTAAGTGATGAAGGGATTTTTGAGGTTAAGTAATGATCGATTAATGATTGGAAATGTATACCTAGGCTTGAATTGGGTAATTAGAATTAGTGGTGAGTGATGGTTGTGGTGGAACAAAGAAAGGTTGAGATTGGAAATTAACAAAAGTAAGGTTGAGTAACTAGGAATTTAATCTATAGATTGTGGTTGCTTTTGTTAGATAGTGATTGTGTTATATGAATATGCGTGTAGAGTATAATTGTGCTGAGTTGGCACGGGGGAATGCTGCACTGTTGTGAGATCGGTGCGAGATACCAGGTAACTACTTCTGCTTGTTTGCGTGTGTGTGTGGGTTAGTGAGTATTTAAAACTTATAATTTTGTGATTGGCTATAGTCTCGATGAACATGAATTTTGAAAGCTTATTTTATAATATAAACTGTTTAGTGGAGTATGTATTTTGAACTAGCATGAAGATGTGTATTGTCATGTTTGGAACGATATTATACATTAAAGGTTATTGCATGATTAGATTTTAAAGAATTATTGGATGGGCCTTGTGCCTTATATTTGTTGGTGCTGCATACAGTTGTGATCTGATTGTGGTGATTGTGTATGTAATACCGGTTAATTAAATAAAATGCCATCGCGCGATGAGGTTCCCTGTTGGCCCACAAGGACTAATAGAAAATAAAGACGATAATGGGGAGAACGCCCCCGGTCTCAGGCGAGGGTTGTGAGTCCCTACTGGACCGTAATATGATACCAGTGATTTTTGTGACACGCTGTGATTTATGATTTTGGTATTATTTTATGTGAATGACATTTGAGAAACTATTGCATACTGATTGATGATTGAGAAGGTTTGGAAAGGGATATTGGATATTATTATACATTTATTTGGTATTTGTCATATGATTTAATCCTATATATATTAATACTCCACTGAACACCTTGCTAGCACACACCGCACGTAGGCGAGTAGTTAGTGGTTACCTAGGTCTACCACACTTTTATCTCACTTTCGCAGGTCCGAGTCACGGAGTAGACGGTCAAGGGAAGGATCCGGGAGCTTCTCACTGATATAGTGAGTTCCACTGGGCTGTTAGGACAGGGGTTATTGCCACACTTAGGCTCATGCATTTTTATGCTTCCTCTTTGATTTAGCATTATTGTCTCTTAGATTTGATTTGCAATTTCCTTATATATCATTGTATAGGTGCACTTATCTGTATTAGTTCTACTGCATTGTAATTAGGTTGTTTTAAATATCCATGTTAGGCAAATCCTTATCTAACATGGATTAACTATTTTATAAGTATTTACGATTTTAAATATCCATGTTAGCTTCATAATTTTAGAAAGTTCTTTTTCTAACATGGATATATTTGATTTATAAGTGTTGTTTTATTATCCATGTTAGCTTATTCCAATTAGTTAAATTATTTTCAAACATGAGTTACTTGTATAATGTTAAATTCTTTTCTAACTATGATAGGCTCATTTTATTATTTTGGAAGTTCCTTTTCTATCATAGTTAGACCGTGAAAATTGTTTTATTAAAAATATTTATGAAAATTCTTTTCTAACTATGATAGGCACATTTTATTATTTTGGAAATTCCTTTTCTATCATAGTTAGATCGTGAAAATTGTTTTATTAAAAATATTTATGAAAATTCTTTTCTAACTATGTTAGTCATTTAAAATAAGACAAATCCTTTTTTCTAACATAGTTAGCTGCTAAAATGGTTTTTGAGGTCTGTTAATGGTGACTTAAAATGTTTTTAAGGAAGCAAATGTTACACTCGCAGCAAGGGACGATGGTGAAGATGCTTGTACACGATGAAGAGGATGAATGTCTGCACAGTGCCGCCCCCTGCTTTCTATTCCTCCCACGCGTTTTCAATCATGTGGCTTTAGGTCTATTGATTCAATTCAAAATGCAGCGTTGCATTTTCAATTGCACCCACGTGACTTGTTTCACTGATTTCTAAAGATTAGATGCAATGGGTTATAAACTCTTAATATAATAATATAATTAATGCAATTTCAATATCCAGAAAGCACGGCAACTCAACATACTAAGCTTCATTACAACATAAATTACATTTCCCAAAATAAAACCCTAAATGGTAGATTTGTTGGCGTTGTACATACTCCTTGTGATCATCCTTTTCCTCTGAAGTTGGGAGCTGGTGATGCTTGGTTTCCTCTTCCACATGAGTCAATTTGGTTTAACTAGAAGTGATCCAACAGAGGGGTCTTTGACTTTGAATTCTATCTTCCTTGAACCAACAGCTGTAGTGGAAGCTTTAGAGGTAGACATCCTCAATTGTTTCTCGTTAGGAATAGGATACTTGGTTTGAGGGTCACAGTACTGGTGCATATAATGTTGTGCTGTACCCTCTTGCAAAATATCTCTGAACATAGTCAAGGCTAGAAAAGACAACAAAACCATATGAAACTCATGATTTTTACGTGGCCCTCTGCGTTTATACTGTAAGCGTACAGGGCTGCGAGTCTGGGGCAGTGGGTTTGGTTGTGACTGAGGCTGGGTTACTAAACTTTTCTTTGGACGACTAGACCGAGTCTTAGTGGATGGGGGTTCCTATGAAGATAACACATGTTAGTGGTGCTATTAAGTTAAACAAAACATTTTAAAAACAAAATTAAGAATGATGATTTACCTCTTTGCATGGGCTTCTATTGTAGCCCTCTTTTCTACAAAAGGTACATTTAGTGACCCTCCCTATTTTGTTAAACCTTTCTACTTGTGAACCTTGTGATAGACCTTAGCTGCGAGACTGATAAGAAGCGATTTTGAGTTTTCTTTATACTTCTTCTGTCCTCTTCCATTTGACACTTAGTCTTCTAGGTAATTTTGTAACCAGTGGAGTCAGCATTGGAGAAAACAAATCTATATCCCATAATTTCTTGCCTCTAACTCGTTTAA
Source organism: Mimosa bimucronata (assembly GCA_037074515.1). Taxonomy (NCBI): domain Eukaryota; kingdom Viridiplantae; phylum Streptophyta; class Magnoliopsida; order Fabales; family Fabaceae; genus Mimosa; species Mimosa bimucronata. Next base: position 45,739,736 of record CM073442.1, read on the forward strand.
ATTTGGTTTTGTAGGTGCCAATGTAGGTCTCCTTGTGATAGTAACGAGAAATCTAAATCATAGGGTCAATTTTTGTATCCCACATTGCACATATACTGTGCTGGTAAGGGATACCAGTCAGATCCCACAATGTACATGTGCACATTTTCCTACTCAGAGACATTATGTGCCTCTCCTTATCTTCTTCTACCTCATACCCCTCATCTCCATTAAATTTTACTCTACATCTTGTAGTCAACTCCCTATTTGCATCGAAAAATTATAAGCATTTGGGGCTGTAATCTGCTCTCGAATTCCTAACTTTTTGTTTACTACGAGCCCATTTCTCAATCATCTTCACTTTAATACCATCAAACATCCTAATTACAGGTAAATACCTATACTCATCTACCCATGAATTTAAACACTCACTTATATTTTATCCATAGATTGCGATAAGCATCTATTCAAAAAAAATATGCTCTTACCCATGCTTTTATTGGGTATGCTACTACTGCCTTGCTCTGCCCATCTAGTCGCTTTAAATGGTCTTTGAATTTCTATTCAAATGTACTCGAAGCATATTCCCAGAAAAGCTTCTTCAATTTACGCCCCCATGTGCTTTTGCCCAGTTCGTATATATATGCCCTGCATAAAGTCTATACTCGGCGTTTGGAATGACTTCTTTCACAGTATGCAACAAACCCTACAAGGCAAGAAAAATGAAAACTGAATTTGAGCTTTAAGGACAAAATTGAATCAGATCATTAACTCATATTAACCAATATGTGTACCTTCTGCATGTGAGACATGAAGGTTACTTTTGCACCACTTTCAAGCTGAAGAGACGTTTGAATACATTGCAAGAACCAACTCCAGTTGGGGCCAATCTCCTTTTGCACTAACCTAAATGCTAATGGGTATAGCAAGTCATTTGCATCCATACCTACAACTGTTAGCAACACTCCTCTAGTTTTGCCCTTCAAAAAAGTCCTATTAATGCCTATTAATGGTCTGCACCCAGCATTCCACCCAACCCGAACCAGTTTGAACAAATAGTTAAATGTGTATAGCAATGCTAATGTAAATAATGAGTTAAACTAAATTAATAAGACCAAAACTAACCTTAGATCCATTGAAACAATGATACATTCTTTTGAACACTCTTCTGCCATTCTCTAATTCTTCTTCACTTAACCATGTCCAAACATTTGTCTTCAGATTAGACAACCTTAGTTCGTTGCAATATGCTTCAAGCTTTGCAAATTCATCAATGTAACTCCCATTAAGCTCTTGCATTATTATTTACTTGTCCCTCTTGCACTTATGTATACTGACATGCACATCCCATTCACGCTTAACCTCATTCTTTATCTCACTAACACTGAGTCAAGGCCTCTCTTGAACTTTTCCTTGAACACCTTCGCTAGCCACATCATACTTGCTCTTCTGTTCTTGTATACCCTAGTACAAGTATGTTCCCTTACCAAAGTCTTCAACATATACCCTACATTATCCCTATCTTTGGACACATACAATTTGAATAGGCAGTCCACTTCACATCTACATAATATTACCCTTTTGTTGCTTATAGCAACTCTTAGATTAACCCCATCAAGTATAGCATACCTATCAATTGACCTCCTTAATTCAACCTTGTCGGTCATGACCATTTCTAACAATGAACTATTTCCTAGCCCATCAAGCTCATCAGACCCACCCCTATTCTTAGAAGGCCCATCAAATTCATTAAAGTCCATATCTACGTCACTATCATCAGAATTATCTTCCTCACAAGTAGCCATATTTATAAAATCGTCCTCTATACTCTCCTCAGTATCTGAGCAACCACTCGTTGCCATATAGTCTTCATCTTCCTCTTCACTGCTACTCCTATATCTTGTATCTCCAAAATTCACATTAAACTCTTCTCCACTACTATTCGAAAGCCCTAGACCATTATCAAATAATTCCACATTTCCTTATACACTGCCATTTACAACCTCTTCTTCTACAACCGTCTCATTTCCATGGCCCCCTAGCCCACTATTTTCCTCAAATCCCTCATTTCTAGTTATGCCCTTAGCAAAAACTTGACTACAATTTTTCTTCCTAGATGACACACTTTCTATGGCCTTAATAGAAACTTCACTAACCTTTGTGAGTATCCTCACTAATGCCGTTTGTAGTGTCTCCATGATTTTTCCCTCAAGATTGTGGTGCCCTTCATCGCCGTTTGTCGCCCTCAACTCTGAAAGAAGAAATATAATAAAATATGAAAGAAGAAATATAGTAAAATCACTCATGGGCTTCAAAGGGATTTCACTATTTAAGGATAAAAAACAATTCATTACCATAATTGATGCTTACCTTTGAAGATTTTTTACTAACTTTGTCCATACCTCAATATCTTTGACCATGTGCTTTGTGGTCTACCTCTGTTGAAGCTCTCCCACAGTCGATTAATCCCTTCGTCACTTTCGATATGCTCCAAAAATCTTACTTTAGCCTTTGCACAACACTCGCTTTCGATCTCACTCTCTCAACATCACAGCGTTCTTATAAAATTCTAACTTTGTTTTTCTCTCAACATTTGTGATAAGATAGGATTTTTGTGGCTCTCATTTGGTCTTTCTTTGATAAATGGTGTGTGACTCATTTTTTATTAATAAAACATTAATAAAAATATACTTAATATTATTTGCCACATCACATGCACTCTAACAAAATTATTTGTTATGTCACAGCTCAACCTATGCCATATCACCTCATCTAGTCAAAATTCATCTTGTTTTCATCCTTCAAACGGTCAAACTTGGACTGCGTAATGGTGTTACTATTTATGCTAAACAATTAATTCATGATGACCATAAATTGACCAAAAAATTGTTAATTATGTTTGGTGCTATTTGCAGTATTGTAGGATACTAAATTTGCACATTTACTCTAGAAAAAGGCATAACCTAACATGATTATTAAAATGAACCGTACATCTACTAAACAAAACCCCACATTTTTCTTACTAAAACCTTAAACATCTAACAAAACACTCAATTGGTAATCATACCACTTCCCAATCCTTTAACAAGCTAAAACAATGCCATCAAATTTCAACAACTCATCGAGCATCCCAGAGTTCATACAACATATCAAAGAAGCCTCCTGAAATATATGGATCACATGCATCTGCTAACAACATATAAAATCAAGGTTCAAAAACTAGACCGGACAATGAACCGGCTAAAGTACTGGTTTAAGGGTAAGAGGGTCGGACCGGGTCAACTCGGGGGTCAAACTGGTCCTATTAAAATAATACAATTTAATTGATAATAACAAAATATAACAACATAAATGATACTAATAGAGAAATATAAGAAAAACCTAACAATAGATTGTTTGTAACAATACAAAAACACACCAATATAATTTACAAAATTTAAGATCAAACTTTTTATTTCAATTTTTTACATATGTGCGTATTGAATATTATTTTATTATATTCAAATGTTAAGATTTTGATTAAAGATTAATGATAGAGATTTCTTCCCCTGAAATTAATGATAGAGATCAATTAGATATAAGTGGATTAATTTTTATTATCTCAACGTAGGTTCTATTTAAGGTAAATTTATGTGAATAAGTATTAAGGAGTCTAAGAATAGTTTTCATTTTTAGTTTTTTTATAAATTTTATTTTCATATTTAATATTAGGGTTTGTCAATTTGTTGGGTGAGTAAGGCTCAAGCTGTAAAACGAAAGAGAATAAAGGAGATGGGGGTGCTGGCTAGAGGGAAAAAAACTAAAAAAAAGGTAAAGAAGGAATGAAGACTGAAGAAGATGGCCACAAACCTTTGCGCCTTGCTTTCATGGCCTGAGCTTCTCAATCACGCCCTCCGTCTCTCACACAATAATCATCATTAATAGGTTTCTTGTTATACATCCGGTTGAAGGGTTCAGCAGATCTCTTTAAGGTGATTCTAGGTTGTTGCCTTGATCTTATCATTATTTTTCCTTTCTTTCTCCCTACTCCATCATCGTCTCAAACAAAGCTCTGAAACTAATTCAAACCTACCTTCTTGCTCTGTTCAAATCTGTACGCCTGTGAGTTTAAAACCGGCTAACCGCCCAACCCAACGGGTTTCCCTATTTATGGTCGGTTCATTACGGGCGAGTCCGGTCCAAATGAGCTGCATGCATTCCCGGTTGAACAAGAAAACCAAACCGGATGCATGGCTGGTTTACCAATTTTTGGTTCAAACCGGCCGGTCGGGTGCCTTTTTTGATCTGTGTATAAAATTATACATACATATCACACAGGCCTTAGGCCATATGCCAAAAAGGATTGGACTCAGAACATGTTCATGCCTCAATAAGAATTTCAGCCTATCACTTTCATAACCAATCTACACATATAATATATCACAATCATCAAGTGCTAGAAAAAGGGACTGGTCTCAGATAAACATTCCTCCAAAAGGCCTCAAGCACCTACAACTAGTAATCCACAATAATCAAACAATTATCCTTAAAGTATTAAATTCAATTCAAAACATGTGGAAGCATAAATAGATGCCACAAGTTTGGCAATATATAATTGCATGCATAACCTCACAGGGGTGAGCCTCACTAAGCCTAGTGAGTATGCGCCGGTGCCTTCCTTGAAGCTCCTAATTCGGAACTAGCATATGAAAATTGTTAAATAACTAGAATGAGACCGTGTCTCAATAAACCACTACCATACTTGCCATACATGTGCGTATGTGCTAGCAAAATGTCAATGTGATACTTTTACATATAGATGTATAAATCCCACAAAGTGCAACAGAATATGCCAGATAACTCATCATATCAATCAACATGTCAATCATCAGTAAAAGCCAATTTTTTTAAATCATAATCATAAGTTTGTGAAAGCTTTTCTCAAATTTGTGTACAATGTCTCCTCTATTGAGAGTCCATTATTCACTAGTCAAAATAACCTGTTATAGGTCACAGTGACCTCCCCCAATGAGAGTCAACACACAAGCCAAAGTGACTGCCTTGCGAGTCACTAGGGCCTCCACCAATGAGGGTAGTCACACAAGCCTAAGTGAGTGCCATGCAAGTCACTAGGGCCTATCCCCTATATTTAGAGGATATAATACACTAGAATGGTTGCCGGCCTACCAAGATGGACGAATTTACTAAGTCACCTAAGGGACATCTCGGGGACCTCATCAGGTGATGGTAACGACACAATTCACCGGTGTACAAACAAACTCAACAATACAATCACCACAACAATTCATATGCACCAATAATCACAACTAGGAATAAAATCCCTCTAAAGTCCCAATTGGGAACTTTAGGAATTCAAAACAAAAATAAAGTTCCATTTTAGATAATAACCCACACTATAACCCAAAACCCTTAATCAACCTCAATTACTTTATTCGCATATCAAATTTTCTTTTCCTTCAACATAGTCCATTTTACTCATTTAACTAAAGCTCACCATTTAGGCCTAAGAAATTCAAAATCAATTAATCATCAACCTTAAATACACACACACACTCATCATAATCATTACTGCTGCCATCAATCCAACATCTTCCCTAACATAGCTAAAAATCAATCCTAGGCCAAAACATAAGGTTTCCAATTGAAATTTCTCAATCATCAACAATCTAAACCATTAGGAATTCTCAATGACATCAAAGAACCCAAGAGAAATCACCATCATCCAAAATCATCATTAAATTTGAATTACCTAACATACCCTAGGATTTCCCACACTTTGAATCTTAAATTTGAAGCACAAATCATATCTCAACTATTTAAACCATTTGAAGTCATTAAAAAGAATTAATAACCTCAAACAAAACTAGAAATCTTGAAACCCCTCTTAGATTTTTAGATTCCCAAAGAAATCTTTGTATATTAACACTTTATCTTGACAAAACCTGTTCTAACTCAAAATCAAGAAATCCAAACCCATATACTAGTTATAAAAGGTCCTAGGATGGGTTCAAAACCACAAAAGTCAAGCCACATGGGTTAGGTTTAGATTACCCCAAAACCCCCAAATTTCTCCAAAAATCCTTGCATACTCAAACTTTTTTTGATGCGTAATGCATATAGGGGTCAATCCCAATTAAACTAACCCAATTAACATCATTATATAACCTCAATAAATATATAGGAACAACAATTAACTCCAATCAACCCAGATTTTTGAAAATAAACAAAAACCAATAAATATATAGGAAACCCTCCCATGAAAAACTCCCCACACCTCACAAACCCACTTTGTTCTCTCTCTCTCTCTCTCGTCTGATCTTGAGGAGGGAGGAAGAAGGAAAAAGGATGCACGATGATGGCCTCCTTGCCGGTGATGGCAGTGTCAACGGCGACCCTCCTTTCTCGTCCACACTCCTCGTCTTGCTCTTGGTCTCTCTCGAGCAATGAGAGAAGACGACGGTGATGGGGGTGTTGGGGAAGAAATAGGGAGAAAGAAAGAAAGAAGAAAAGGGGGAAAGGAAAATAAAAGAAAGCAATTAAATGAGTAGGGTAAGGGAATTACTAATAGGTAATTTAATCCTCAAAATATGATATGTTCTTTTAAGATATAATCCCCCATTCACTTTAAAATACTTTTCTTAATATCAAGTTAGAAATTTCCTCCTGCCATAATCTGTTTTGAGTCTTAAATAAATTTTCTATCTATAATTTTCTCAAATTAAGGGAAAAATTAAGCCTTAAAAAATTCCTCAAAATACTTCAATTTCCATAAATTTATTTACAAAGCTCCCCAATTTCATTAATTATTCTCAAAATTGAATATTAAATTATGGGTTAAGGGTAAAAAAATACACATGTGATTTTGTCAAAAGTTCATCCAACACCAATTTTTTTTTACCAAAAATACACATGAACTTTCAAATTAGATCAAAAGTCACATTTACAGTTATATTTCAAAAGGAAGCGCTTGGTGTTGGATGAACCTTTCTACAAAATCACATGTCTATTTTTTACCCTAATTTAACTTTAAATATGTATTTTTGATCCAATTTGAAAGTTCATGTGTATTTTTGGTCCAAAAAAAAATATTTGGTGCTAGATGAACTTTTGACAAAATCACATGTGTATTTTTGACCTTTAACCCTTAAATTATTAGTAATACTTAATAAATTTTTGGAATGTTAAAGAGGATAGTAGATAAGTATAATAACAATGATTCAAAGAATAGTTTTCAAAATATTGCGGAAGCGAACAAATGCTCAACTACTTGGCAATATACAAGACCACAAATCAACCAAAACTAAACTCAATGTAACCTTAGTGAGCATCAGGTGGCCCTTTCCGGCTAGTCTCTATCCGAAGCACGTGCCAATAGCTCTCCATAACGGATGCGGAACAACACTGTAAATGACTCTTAATGATGGAAGCGGAACAAGTCCCAACCGTCATGGCAAGGAAAGAATCTCGGAATGGGATGCGTCCATAGATATCGTAGCTCACATCACCTCATTGATGACTTAAATAGGCGACCTGAGGAGAAAAGAATCCCTTTAGTAGCCACTCTCAACAACTTTTGAATACTCTCGGCTCCTCATTTGAGCTCATAAGTACTAACACAATGCATGACTCCTGTACCTCATGACTCCTACCTTAGGCATTGTCATTAGCTCCTATCACACAATAAAGCTCCCTCTCTCTCAGTCTCTCTATCTAGCATACATTTTCTTATGTATTTCTATAATATTTGTTTCCTAGATACATTTTTAATATCTACCAACCAACCATCATTCAATACTAACTGTGTTAGGAAAAGAAGTTCATTTATTGAAAAGCTAATATAGTTAAAAAAGAGTTTATCATATTAAAAAGGGTTATCCATGTTAGAAAAAAATTTCAGTAATTTAAAGAAGCTAACTTGGATAATAAAACCATGCATATAAAGTTAATCTATCAATGTTAGAAAAAGAAGCATTCCAAAATCAAGATTAACATGGATATTAAAAATTGCCAATGTTAAAACCAATTTATCTATGTTGGATAAAACACACCTAACATGGATATTAAACACACCTAAAATAACATAATTAAAATCCATCAATCCTTTGGCCATATACCATGATAGAAAAAGAATACTCCTATTATGGTAATTAAAAATCAACATACATGATCACCTATTTTACTATAACTAGGAAACCTCACTCCAATCTCAAAACCAATCAACCACATAATGTCAACATTACTGCCATTACATTCACCATATATGGATAAATCATTCCTGCACAACTATTTTACCATAACTAGTATAACATAAAAATCTCCACATAAATAAAAGCCATAAATGTTTCAACAGTTTTCCGAGAAATGCATGTTTGTCCGAAACGGATCGGTCCCAAATAAGAAATAATAACCATATGAATATCCCAAAATAAATATAATAACCGAAAATAACAAGCTATAACTGAAGACGATGAAATTAAACTAAGCAGAAGCTAAATAAAATGCATGAGCCTAAAATGAGTGGCAATACAGAACTTCGTCCAACCAATCCAAAAAGACTCATTGCTCAAGTGAGCAGTAGCCGGATCCTTTTCCTGAGATCCTACACTGGCGCTAGAACCTGCAAGAATGAGATAAGATAGCCCATGGTAACGCACTAACTACCTGCCTACATATGAGTGTGTGCTAGCAAGGTATCAAGTGGGATAATACATACATACATATACATACATACATATATATATATATATATTTCAAAGACATAATCACATAATCAAATAAAGTGCAATAGATCAAATCCAGAAATAGTTCCAATATTCTTTGTTTACACAAAATGATATACTTCTTTAATAATCAGTTCAAAATAACATTGCATAATAAATAATCACAACCACCCTATACGATCGCTTGACGATTCGTTAGAAAACAAGTAGAACCAACTGGGTTACACTTTTTGCCTTGGAACCACGACATGGAACTAGGGCTGTTCAACACTGTCTCGTCCCGTCCCAAAAATTTTCGGGACGAGACAAACCGGGACGGGACAGAGTGCAGCTTCGGGACGGGACGGGACTCGGGACAAGGTCGTCCCGATCCCGTCCTGTCCCGAATATATTTGTTCATATTTTTTTTAAAAAAAAATACATGTGTCATATGTCTCATGTATGAGTATATATGACTTTTTTTTAAAAAAAAATATAACTCTAACTTCTAAACTAAGTTCCAACCTTTCATCGATCTCAAATTTCTCGTCCGCCGCCACTATGCTCTATGTGTAACACATTACATTTGAAGTTTTTTTCAAACTCTATTTAAATGTGTAGTTGTTGCTCCTTTTTTTGCTCTAATTATTATGTTTTTGGTCTATTATGTATTAATATGGAGTGCTCATGGCACTAGAGGAGATTTAATTATGCTACAAAATCACCCACCAAGTGTGTTGCTCTGCAAAAAAAAAATATTTTTGAGTCAATTTTTTTTTAATTGGGAAAACATTTCGGGACAAGGCCTGTCCCGTCCCGGTCCCGTCCCGTCCCGTCCCGAACACTTTTCTTCGGGACGGGACAGGACGGGGTCGTCCCGGTCCCGTCCCGTTCCGTGAACACCCCTACATTGAACAGTCAGGGGTACACTTTCCTTTTCGAATCTGTAAGGGGTACACTTCCTTCTGAGAGGTACACTTTCCTCTAAATATCATATTAGCCCTATGGGCCAACAATGTACCTCATCATGTGATAACAATAGATCCAATTCACCGGTGTCACACACAATCAATCATGACAATATCAAACAGATATGCAACACCAACAATAAAGCACTTGGCCTATTCAATATTTCTAAAATATATACCATGCAATATTTTTCAAATCCAGTATATATGTTCCAGTTTCAAATATGTTCAAACGCAGCTTATACCAGTTTATAAATAATATCCCACAAGACATTTATATAATAAAAATAATCATTCAAAAATCTGCCTTCACATATAATCTCAGTTATCAAATAATAGAAGTTCAAAAGCGACTTACTAACACGACACTACACTACACGCACGCACATGTGCGATGGTTACCTGGTAGTTGGCACCAATATCACAATAGCGCAGCTCCACTCATGCCTAAATCAGCATGACTCAACTCTATATATTCTTACACACAAATACAATTAACTATCTATCCAAAGCCAATTTACAATTTGGTAATAAAATCCTTAACTAACAAATTCTTGCCCTTCTTAGGGTGTGTTTGGTTTGAAGGAAGGGGAGGGGATGGGAGGGGAGATGCTCTCCTCCCCTTGTTTGGTTTAAAATTTTGGAGGGGGGGAACCCCAAATTATCCCTCCCCTCCCCTCCTACACCCCATTTTGGCTCCCCTCCAAATTGGGGGGATTTGGAGGGGAGCCAAAATTGTTGACACATTTGCCCTCCTAACCTTTCTATTATTTTATTAATACCCGTATAATATTATTATAATTATAAATAAATAATAACACTATTAGAAAATAATATTTCTATAAAAAATTATAAAAATATATTATTATAAATAAAAATAATACTATAATACGTATTACTATATTAATTTTAAATTAAAACAAAATATTCTAAAAAAATATTATTTCAGATAAAAAATAAAATAATTTGAAATTAAAATATTATAAAAATATATTATTAATTTATTATGATAACATATAAAATAAAAATATATTGTTAATAATAAAAATATAATTAAAATATATTATTATAAATTATTTTAAATTAAAAATATATTATCAAAAATTGGAAATTATTATTCCATTATGAAAATATATTATTGTATTAATTATAAATAAAAAAATACTATTATATAAATTAAATTTAAGGTGTTAAATAAAATTGCAAATAAAAAAATATTTATTTTTATATAAAAATGAAATATTATAGAATATATTATTACAAATAAAACTAACGTTATTAGAAATAAAAATTTTATATTAATTTTAAATAAATAAATATTAATATATAAATTATAATTAAGATGTAAATTAGTTTTAATAACATATAAATAAAAAAATAAACTAATGCGTGAGGATATAATGATAAGTTGCCACCATCTCTTCCCTTCCCCCTATTAAACCAAAAAATGGATCATTAAAATCTTTAACCTCCCCTTCCCCCCAACCAAACCAAACAAGGTAGCACCCTCTCCTTCCATGCCCTCCCCTCCCCTCTATTCCCTCCCCTTCCCTCTCCTCCTTTCAAACCAAACAGGCCCTTAATGTAACACCCCAACTCAACCTTTCACTCTACCCCACTAAGTCCATGCTTCACTGTTGATCAAATTTATGCTATTCAAGCCTAGCTCTTATTTTCCCAACATCGCTTAAACCTTTATAATCCTCCATGTCCATTGGTCATCCCTAAATTACATCCAAACACTCCTACACATCAGCTTAAACCAAATTCAAGCTTATATGGCATCCTGAAATCCCCAAATCATGTTCAACACTAAATTTAACCAAATTGACCTCATATGTATTACCATTACACTTAGAAAGATCCTTAGAATCCATATATCAACCTCAGATATCCATAATCACTGATTTCCTTGATAAGATCAAGCTTATTTCTACTTTAAACAAGAGAAATCCCCCAATATGATCAAACATATCCTAACTAAACCTTTTAATAATCCTCTTAATTCACTTAGTTAAGTAAAACAATAAACTAAAATTCATCATCCAATGCATAATTTTCAGAAATCATCATCGAATCCTAACTTTTTCAAGCTTCAATAAGCTATATTGCATACCGATTTGTTTTTTCCTCTATACAACCCTAGAAAGATAGGTTAGAGAAGTTGGAAATTAAGGTTAAAGCTAGGAGAAACAAGGAAATCACCACTAATTTTCAATCTACATCAAAACCCCCAAAATTCTGAGCATAAACTTGAAGTAAAGAGAGGAAGAACAAGGGAAAACTAGAGAGGGATAAGATTAGAATCATTACCTACAAGATCTCTACTTGAAAATTCCTCTAAGACTTCCAAAAATCAAACCCTAGCTCCCTCTGTCCGCCCTCTCTCAGATTCTTCTCTTTTCTCCTCACCATTTCTGTGTCATAATCAGACCCTTTGGTTTGATTTAAAAGGCGAGCTAAAAATTGCCTCAATTTTCCATAATTACCATTAATTATCGCAAATCCTAAGATTAAAAATCGGGATGTTACAATATTAATAGGCTAAGTGCCAACAAACCATATTTCAAATTTTAAAATACAACTATTTATTATAAAGTTATTATAAAATGTTGTTAATTACAATATTAATATATTTCTCTTGCATTGCGAAGTCAGAAAATTCTAGTTAGTTATTTGTATCGTCATTTTCAATTAGCATTAATTATATTTTAATATATTTAGTTATTAATATATTAAGAGATGTTATTAACTGGAGTATTAATATGCTAAGTGCCAAAAAACCATATTTCAAATTTTAAAATACAATTAATTATTATAAATCCTAGAATTAGAAATCGAAATGTTATAATTTCCATTGAATTATCTATAACTTTCATTATCTCATGACCAATGTTGTCAAACTCGTGAGTTTAAGTAAACTCGTGAGAAGAATATAAATCGGATCGTAAACTCGAATCGTAAACTCGTAAGAGTTTACATTTATTAATAAATACATATTTCCAACATATAATTAGATAAGAAATACAAAAAATTATAATAATTTGACTTGAATATATTTTAAATACAAATAGTTGATAATAAATATATCAATATTTATACTTTATCTAATTCAATAAAAAAATTTCTATGAAATTTACATATAAATTCATTGAATAAGGTCAAATAAAAATAATTAACATAACATTTATAAGGTAAAAACGTAAAAACGGTAAATTCGGCATGTAAACTCATGAGTTTTTACCAAGTTTATAGCCGATACGAATTTAAGTGACTCGTGCCACGTTTTTGTTAGGAATAGCTGTAAAAACTGTAAAATCGGAGAGTCAGCTCACTAGTTTAACAACATTGCTCATGACCATACATTGGTCTTTTAATTCTAATCACGGTTGTTGATGACCCCCTTTTCACTATTAATAAAGTACCAGTCAATTTATCACTTTACCAACAACTTTCTAAGTTGAGGTTAGATCGCTTTTGATGCCTTGTCAAGCATCCAAAAAATTCAATATCTAATGTTGCAGCAAAGCGAAGAGCAAGCTACAGTTGATCATTTTATAGATCTGAATTGGAACCGCAATTCATTAAAATTTGTATTCAAATTAGAATCCTACTATTATGACATTTTAATTTGGAATTATTTATTCCTTTAGGTCATTAATGTAAGAATGATTTTACATTTTTAAGAGTTTATGGAAACTAAGGGCCTGCTTGTTTCTATTTTTTTTTAAAAACTGTTTTTAAAATCATAAAAACAAAAAAACTTGTTTGTATACTTGTTTTTATTTGAGTGTTTTTAAAAACAAAAAACCAGATACAGTTTTTAAAAACAACAAACCCAAAACAGCTCTAACTTGTTCTCCGATTTTGTGTTTTTGTTCCCGATAGTTTTGCATGTTGCATCACAACTCTCGAAGCCATCGTTGTCCTCCTCCTCCTCTCAAGAATAGGAATTTATTCAATTGATACACAGTGATCCAAGTATGTATTTTTTTCAATTGAATTTGTTGAAGACATGGTTTTTTATCCTCATTGATCAAGTGATGAGTGGTCACCCTTGTTATGCTTTACCTCTTAATTAAAGATGAGTTTTAATGTGCGTTATAATGTTCTTTTGCTTTGTCTATGTGCTTTCATGTGAAGCAGTATATTAGATTTCTAAATTATTTACGGTTAGGGTGTCAAAAGAGTAACCTTTACTTTCCACAGATATTGAATGACGAAAGCACCTTCTTCAGGAGTCTGTTACTGATTTCTTAAAAAGGAAATGGAACACAAACAAAATATAAGATATCGAGTTGAAATTTAATAGCATTTTGTTTTTCCAGATTTGGGTATTAAAATGATTTTCATTGCATTGACCAATGTTGTTCTACTAGGTTTCCCCTTTACTGGCTAAGAAGTAAATCTTTCTCACCTTTGGTAGAAAGACTATTGTTGTAGCAATATTCTTGCAGTAGTCCTATTTTTTTTTATTACTAAGGGGTTGAAGGATTTCTTTATTAGGACTTTAGGAGAGTGACTTGTTGATGCTGCCATGATGTTCTTTAAATTAAATTTAGGATGCAATGATCAGTATCATACTATACTTCAGTTTCTAAAGTTTACCACTTATGCAGGTCACTTTCCACTATATTGGCTATAATGAATCTGGCCGCCGGATTGATAGCACTTACTCATAGAATTCTCTTGCCATCTGGGAACAAAGGCCTAGTTCCAGGTCTGAAATTATCCTTTTCTTTTTGGGTAAAGGTCCAATTTTGCCCCGGAAGTAACCCAGTAGGAGCTGATTTGCCCCGGAAGTAACAAATGGAGCTTATTTACCTCGGAAGTAACAAAAGTGGTGCGAAATTAGATTTTTGCCCAATAATAAAAGGAGCATTCAGTGTCCTCTAGGGGCTAATACGCGCCGTTTTTACTACTTCTGGGGTAAATAAGCTCCATTTGTTACTTCCGGGGCAAATCAGCTCCTACTGGGTTACGTCCGAGGCAGAATTGGACCTTTACCCTTTTCTTTTTAATTAATGAAGTTTATCCTATATTGCTATTGTTACGTTTTAAATTTAAACTGTGGTAAATTGTGCTATTGATTTTTATTCGCCTCATATGTATACACATACACAATACATAGTGACTAATTATTTTATATTTTGGGTTCTATAGTTGATTGATTTTAAGCATAATGGATGTGGATAATAACTCCTCGAACAGAGAAATGAACAACTTTGAGGGATCTATATCAGGGTCAAGTGAGCTCTCAGAGAGTTACCAGTAACTAATATGGTATGTGAATATGAAAGTAATCTTATTAACAAGATTCCAATTTGTACATCTGCACTTACAGGTAAGGAATTTGTTAACACTAGTGGAGGGTTGAACAGGTAACACAAATGAAGAAAGTAAAATCTATAGTTTGGGTAATTTATCCAGGCTATCTGGCCAAAGCACAGTCGAAATGTCTACACATCCTCAAATTTCTTCTAGTATGTGGTTGTATCATCAAAATTCTACTAGTTAGATGTTAATTGATGTTGAAATGTTATTTTTAAAACTTTGTTTTGAAATAATATCCATTTAAATTGAACTTTTTTTAATAGTATAATAATTTATGTTATTTATTGGTAATTTTATTTGATATTTTATTTAATTAGTTTATCAATATAATAAGATAAGTAATTGTACAAAAGTAATGTAAATATAGGTTAAGTTAAAAATTGTGAAATTTATTAAATTTATTACATGTATTAACTATGAAATTAAAAATAATGTCAATACAAGGAAAATTGGAAAATTTAAAAACAATTTGCCAAAAATGTTTTTTTGTCTCTCTCTCTCTTTTTCTTTTTAAAAAAACCAACCAAACATGTTTTTTTTGTTTTTAAAACTTGTTTTAAAAAACAACTAGCCAAACTTGTTTTTTGTTTTTTTTTAAAAAAAACTTGTTTTTAAAAATAGTTATATAAAACAATTTTTTTAGAAAAATGAATCAAATAATCCTTAAATCTTTATATTTATCATTTTTTCCAAACCAATTTTCTTAACTTATAAATTAATATATAATCTAATTGGGAAAATTCCAAATAAATACCTCTCCAATATCAAAAGGACATAAAGGGGCCTCTAATTCTCAAAAGGACATAATGGGTATTGTTCCCAATTTGGGATAATCAAGTTTAAAGCAAAAAGACTGAAAAGCCCATCACTCTTTGATTTGACCTTTGTCGGAATGGTGCGCCTCGGGGTCAAATGCAAGAAAATTTGTAAAACCAAGGCTTGAGCAAAGTGGCTCAACCTCGGGTCGTCTCTCAAAGGAGTCAACTTATTTTGATGCCTAGACTAACCTAAATGCATTGAAAAACAAATAAACTGGGGATTTAGTCATTGAAAAGTCTTTTTGGTATTTTTCAATCATAGAAATGTAAAGGGACTTGTTTTTGGCTTTCTGGATTTAGGAAAGCAAGTAAAAGTGGTTTGAAAACTATTTTAATGGAAGTAGGGCTTCTTGGTGGAAAATTTGCAATATTCATAGCTTCTCAAATGAATTGGGAGTTCAAAATCCAAGACCGAATGTTAAAGATCAAAGGCAATCGCCTAAGTCCAATTGACCTAGTTACTAATGCACAATTAGTCAACTAGCCAATTGTTAGAAAATCGCTTGGTAGTGGAAACCCTTGACAACACACGATGAGTCTCCTCTTGAAGGTATAATTTGACCCTTCAAGAATGGATCTAGTGTCTAATGCTAAGTGCAAAAAGCAAATGCATTAATCCAATCTAGCGATCCAAAGTAAATAATTAATGCTACCACATCAAATTGCATTATGTCAAGTGATTAACACTAAGGTTTATGTACATAAAAGCAATCGCTTAATTACATACATAACCCAAAAGAAATCCACTCCTAAGAATAGAAATCATAGTAACTCAGGTTCCAAGATTACATATCAAGCAGAAACAATTCGGAATCTACATCAATTACATAATCTAGAAACAAAAGAAGCTAGAGAACTCCCTTAGTTTAGCATTGAAGCTCCAATTGCAAGCCACCACCAAGAAATCCCCAAACTCAGCCTCTCATTACGTTGCACAGCATCTAAACAAGCTCACAGCACAATGGGACCATCGAAGAAAAGAGGCAACGGGTTGGATTGGTAATGAAGGATGAATGGAAGATCAACAAATGGTGTATGTGTGCTAGAAGGGATGAAGCTGTGATGTGCAGAGGATGGAAGTGTGAATGGAGATGAGAGGGATGAATGTGCTGTGTGTGTAATTGAAGAGAGGAATGAGTGATGAAGCTGTGCGAGATGAGTGGTGAAAAATAGAGAGGGATGTGCGTGCTGTGTGTGTGGCTAAATGGACAAGAAGCTAGGTGCTGTTCAAATGAGGCTGTGTGACCGATGATGGAAAGTGGAGATGGTGAAAGAGAGGCGTTAAAGGAGATGAATGAGGAAGGCCAAATGGAGCTTGAGATGAATGGGAGGAATGAGTGAATGTGAGATGTGTGTGTATGGATTGGTGGTGGAAACCCCCGGCCTAGATGGAGAAAACGGAGGCGGAGACGGTGGTCGATGGTGGTGAACGGTGAGAGGCGATGAAGGATGGTGATGAAGCTTTTATGCGATGGTGGTTCTGTGATGGTGGCTGTTCGAATGAATTCCTCAGGTCTGGGCAATCTTTAGGTAAAGGAAAGGCTTAGGGGCTGTTTGGTTTAAGGAAATTAAGCCTAAAATCTAAGGGTTTTTGCTAGATACCCAAATAAGCTTCCAAACGGGACCCTTACTCATTTAATCTCTATTTAAAAAATATAGAAATGAACCCAACAATTTTTATTCCATCTTTGCCCTCCTTTAATTTCCCAAATTACCCAACTTGTCCTTTCCCAATTGATATATGCAGTGCAGCGGGACCTAGGTGTAATTTTTGAAATTGAGCACTAAACTGTAATTTCTGGAATTCGGTCCCATCTTTGTCAAGACTTCCTACAATGACAAATTCAACCACAAATTGTAATATCCCAAGTCCAAAAATAAGAAATACATGAGTTTAAACCTTAAAATTCTCATTTAAGCACTAAAATGCAATTAACTCAATGTATTGGAATTCTAAGTGTAAAAGTGCCTGAATTGCCATGTATTAGCTTAGGACAAATGCTAATTTACTATAATTAGTGGGTAAAAATACAAAATAATTAGGTGCAATCATTTCCCCACACTTAGACCTTTGTACTCCTGGACAAAGTATAGATAAGCAATGACAATGACCTAAGCTAATCAACAATCTCAAGTTGGAATGAGAAATGCTCAAGACATGTAAAGGAAAAATTGACAATGTAATTAGAAGTAAATGGCAATATGTGAGAACTCTCAAGGATTGAAGTATTTAACTCGTCTCACAATATGGGTTCTTTCGCTCAAATTGCTCAATATATCACTTACCATAAGCTTGTAACAAATCTAAGATCTCCATTTCTAAAGCAAGTATGAAATGAATCATGAGGACTTTGAGGTTCTAATGATGGGAGAAAGCCATATGGATAAAAAAAAATGAGATATGAAATGAAGATGGTTGAAATGCATGAGCAACATTCAAAAATGTATTGTAGCAACCAAATTTACACATTTGAACTCAAACTAGCCACACATTTCAATATACCATATTTTTGCAATCTTTTTGCTTTTCTACCTTTCTTTCTATATTATTTTTTTTATTTTCTTCTCTTTTTCTCTCTTTTTTTTTAAGCTACCATTTTATTTTATTCACATGGCATCATACATATTTGCATAAGTGGCTTTTACAATTCAACTCAACAAGATGCTACTTTCCATAACTCAATTCAATGCAGATCAACCAATGAATGGCTCAAAGGGTGGACAATGGATGAATGATTAGGGCTTGTGTTTGGGATGGAGAGGTGATAAAATGAATGCCTCAATCACTTTCAAAACACATATGCTAATGTAATTTTGACCAAGAGTTGAAACAAGTTCTAGAAGTTAACATACCAAGCAAAATGCACTCATCTATGGAAATTAGGCTCAATTACCTCACGGCAAGGCTGATCTCACATATCACCATTAACAACCAATTACAAAGCAATTTTCACAATGCATGCTTCAACAAGTCTCATATCCAACCATCAAAAATTGAAAAGCAAAGGCTAAGGTCATTGCAAACTCTACTCAAAGTCCAAGATAACAAACAATATAAGATGGGGCTTCTTACACAAGTTTTCAAAAAAGTAGGGCAAACTAGGTTTTTTATAAAAATAAGTTGAAAAGCACTTGATTTCACTCCTAACGGGTCTATCATGACAAATGCAACCCTTTGCACATAATAGTCAATGCCAAAAGCGAAAACAAGCCAAATTTTGAAAAAAAAAATTTCAAAAATAATCAAAGATTGCCCAAAGTTACCACTAATCAAGGGAAATAAAGCAAAGAAACCACAAAGATGCATCTACCCCCCACACTTGAACAAAACATTGTCCTCAATGTTTAAAATGACCAAATATCAATTGACCAAACTCTAGGTGTAGTGGAAAGTATGAAGTCCAATTCTAGATTAGAGCATACACGTCGCCTACACAAAGAGAGAGAAAGGTAGAGAATGGTACAATCACCATGAGGTAATGCTTGAGAATTAGAGAGGAGCAATGGATGCAAGTATGGTGCAATCATCGCAACAATGCCTAGGGATTTTATTGAATTTTAAAATATACCTTTTAACTACTAGGACATCCCTTCCCCCACACTTGTTCAATACAATATATCAATTTAATCAAGGAACAAGGAAAGGAAAGAGACAACCTTATGATCATGGTGGCTTGTAGCTAGAGAGGAGAATCAAGAGGAGGGTTGATTTTGTCCTCCTCACTAGTGGTCTAGGCTCCATCAACAGGGGATCCAAAATTGAAGATGTGTGATGATTGGCATGATAGAATGCTCCCAAATGATAGGCCTGAAAAGAATTAGCCAACACAAAAGCAGCAGTACCTAGACCAAGTACACCACATGAGTCGAAATACTTAAATCCATGGAAAGAATTAGCACAAATAAAGTGACAAAGTGGTGTATGCAATGTGAGAATTCTAGAATCGGGCACATTCGATAACAATTGTATCTCACGACCAATGAAATCAACCAGAGTCATGCAGTTATCAAAACTAGGTACTATAAAGTCTATGTGATTTGCAACAATAGTAGTATCACAAGCAAGTACTACCCTCTCATCAACAACATCAATCAAATCCACACAATTCATATCACAATCAAGTCCAAGTATGTCAGGAGGTAAATCACATGATAAGATTTGAGAATAGGAACACTCATGAAAGCAAGTCTCAACTAGAGGACCAGTGACCAAATTCAAATCATCATTGTTATCTTCACTCTTGTTTGGAGTGGATAAAAGAGGAGGGTGTATCTTCACATCATGTAACACATGCATATCACTAAGTCCTAAAGAATGGTCATTCTCAAACTTATCATCAACATTGGCACTCAAACTAGAGTCAACTTTTTCAAAAGATCCATGCTCAGTCACTACAGCAATCCTAGTATCATGCAATGCATGCTTATGAAATTCAACAAGCAAGTGGCGCTTTTGATCAATGCAGTTCATACAGCTCATATGCTCATCACAAGTGCATGGCAAACAATCAATTTTTTCTATATCCTTAACATTGCTAGCACTAGGGAGAGTAACATGA
Organism: Mimosa bimucronata; assembly: GCA_037074515.1. Taxonomy (NCBI): domain Eukaryota; kingdom Viridiplantae; phylum Streptophyta; class Magnoliopsida; order Fabales; family Fabaceae; genus Mimosa; species Mimosa bimucronata. Next base: position 45,760,093 of record CM073442.1, read on the forward strand.
TCATCACAAGAAGAATCAACCTTGCAATTGGTATGCTCAAGTGTAGTACTACTAATGATGGCATCATGGTGATCATGTTCAATTTTAGGCGTGTGAGGGGATTCAACAATGATTTCCTCATCTACCTCACTATCATTCTCACTAGCCAAAACAGGAGTAAGAGGAGAATAAACCTTTTCTAAAAGAGGAGGGATATTACTTATGCTTGAAAGTGCATCCTCTTGCACTTGGGCTATCTCTTGCTCAATTTCTTCACTCTTACAACCATATGGCCATGGGGTTCCCTCTTTTCCTTCTGTTCTTTTCCAAAGCACATGCATATAAAATGCATTGAGGTATACCCCTAAATCTTCCAATTCATCTTCTAATTGTTTGGAGAGCCCAAATACGGTTTTCTTCCTATACAATTCCAAGGATCGGGCTTTATGTACCGTATACATCCTCTTAAGCTCTTTTGTGTGGTCATCCATGTTAGGGTAGTCAAAGAAAGCATCAAGCCCAATTGGTTTAGGTGTTATTGGTTCGGGTGGAGGTGAAGGTTCACATGGGGGTAGTTGGTATGTAGTTTGGTATGAGTGATGAAGTGGTGGTGGGTAAGGTTGGGATGGATGGTATGGTTCGAATTGAAGGGGTGGTGGCCATTGGAATTGAGGAGATGGTTCATTGTGTGGATGGTAATTTTGTGGGGAAGGATCTTCGAAGTGTGGAAGATGGTTTGGTAGAGGTGAAGGCGGATCCCTACATGGTGATTCATAGGATTTGGAGAGGGAATTGAGAGAGGCCATTATATTGTTGATCTCTTTCGAGAACTCATCCCTAAATGAAGAAATCGCCCATTCCATGGTTAAGGTCTATTACTCTTCTCTAAAGGGACAATCCTTTGTAAAATATCCAAAAAAAAGGCAATGCAAACAAGCTAGTTCCTTTGATGTAAAATCTCAAGTCCAATTAGCAAACATCACACATTAACACTTAGCAAATGAGAGCAAGTCAGATTTAGATTCAAGAAATTTAGGTAAGCACAAAACTGAGTCAAGCAAGATTATGACAGCAAAATCACCAAATCTGAGCATTTAACAGTAAGCAAAATATTTTACCAAGCTCTAGGCACTGGTAGATAGTTCACAGCATCAATGAACAAAGCACATGAGATATAATCAGACTTCAAATTGAGCACCAATTTCAGGTCTTCAGTTCTAGGTTTCTTAACAAGCCAAAAAAAATTCAAGTATTTTGACAACCTTAACCCTTTCACAACTCTGGATTCAAGATCTGTGCTCAAGTAACATTGCAGCAACACAAAGTATAACAAGCAATTTCCACAATTGACAAATTTCTTCCACACAGTAGAATGCAGCAAAGTGATAGAAAATTTCTCACTTACAATTTCTTAACTAACGGCAAATGATTTCCGCAATATCAGTTATCCCCAAAAGCTCCAATAAGTAACAAACAGATCAAATTTCGTGTTTCAGGATAAAAATTCCAGCAACAACCGAGTAACAAAGATATACTTCATAGAAATCAACCCAATTAGCCATTCAAAGCTGAGAGCTTAAGGGATCTGTTGTTAATCAGAATTAAACCAGATTTGTTTAAATCCACACGCTATATAAACTCTCAATCGCACAAGTCATATGTGTCCAATTCAGTTTACCACAGTAGCACCATGCAATTGTAAAGTTCACAGAAAAGAACATTCTCAAGGAAACAAGTAATTGGAAGATGTTCAGAGTTAAGCACCAAGAAATTTCATTCAGAGAGAAGTGCTGTACAGTGGCAAGGAGAGGAGGAATTTATCAATTCAAGAGATCGGCATACTACTCAATCAAGCACGTTCAACATCAATTAATTTCAGATTTATTTAGACTAGAGCATCAGCAAAATGCATCAAAGCAAGCAGCAAAATGCATCAGTTAATCAGCTCCTAAGGCAGAAAGAATTACAGCACAAACCAACACAAGTCAGAAGCAATGTCAGCAATATATCAGCACAATTTTGCAGCAACAATACAGCAGTAATTTGAAGCAAAAATCAGTGCAAAACAGCATTGCAACACAGCACCTATTTAGATCAGTTACAGCAACAAAAATTCAGCAATTGGTTTCAGCACATGTTACAGCATATCAGCGACAAAAATCAACATTGAACAGTAAAAATCAGGAATATAAAGCCAGCAAAGTGCAACAAAATGTTGAGCAACTTGTGCAGCAGTTAGTAGCAGAAAAATGCATCAATATGGCAGCAACTTAGGCACAAAACAGCAGCAAATACATAGCGAATTATGCAGCATTAAATCAGCACAAAAACAACAGCATCACAAACAAATCTGCACCAAAATTTCTGCACAAAAATAGCAGCAAATCTGCTGCAAAAATGCAGCAAAATTGACAGCAACTCAATGGTAGCAACGACCAAAAATTGCAGCAATGTAGCGAAATCTTGCAAAAAGTTCCCAATTGATTCTAAGCTATTTTAAGCCTCCCCAATGGTCAAAACAAGTTCAAAGGAGTAAGGGGGACTTAAGAAAAATGTCAAATTACTTGAAAAATGCTTAGAATCAAATATGACCTCTCAAGTTGCAAAAGTGCTAGAAAGTGACTTTCAAAGTATACCAAAATGGCCAAAGTGAGAATTTGAGTTCAAAAACTTGTGCAATTGGCTTCAACAAGTCCAAAAACTTGAAAATGACTTACTTGAGAGGTTTAGGTTGAAAACTTGAGTGTTTTGAAAAAATTGGCTATGCAATGCACACATACAACTTCAATAATCCACATCAAAAACCACCAAGCAGCAACTAATCATTCAATTTTCACGCTTATACCAGCAAAATTAGTGTAAAAAAAGCAGCGATTTCGAGCAAAATTCACATCAAACCCATGCAGAAAATTATGCAATTAAATAGAGCACAGACCAGCAGCAATTGCTGTTGTTTCAGCAGCAGAATTTGCTGCTAAAATGCAGCAGAATAGCTGTGGAAATGTAGCTGGTATGCAGCTGAAAAATGCAGCAGAAACGTAGCTGAACTGCAGCGGAAATGCAGAAGAACTGCTGCTGAAACGCTGCTGAAAAATGTAGCAGAATAGGTACAGATATGGCAACGAAATTGGGTCAAATTGAGCTGCAAAAGGAGGCTAGTTTGAGCACAAATTACTGCACAAAAATGGCTGCAACAATGCAGCAATGTGGCTACACAAGTTGCAGCAAGGTTCAGAAAAATATGCAGCAAATTGTGCAGTAATTCTTGCAAAAAGTCCTCAATTAATTCTAGGTTATTGTAATCCTCTCCAATGATCCAAACAAGTTTAAATGAGTTAGGAGGACTTGGAAAAAAATGTTAAACCACTTGCAAAATGCTTAGAATCAATTATAGCTACTTGGGTTGCAAAAATGCACAAAGTAGTTTTTGAAAATTGGCAAAAGTTGCAAAAGTGAGAAGTTAGCTTTAAAAACTTGCAAACATGATCCAAACAAGTTCAAAACATTAAAAATGACTTGGAGAAATGGTTTTGGGAGCCAAGTGGGTTAAAATGCAAAATCTGACCGTTCAAAGTACAAATAACCACCAAATTTGACTTCAAATCACAAAATTGAGCAACCAAGACATTCAAACAAGTTTAGGTGCAAGAATGGAAGCAATTCACCTATCCAAACATGTCCAAAACAATAGCAAAACAGGGCACACGAAATTTTGGAGATTTAGTCAAAATTTCCAATGTAATGCTAGAAGGTTCACCAAATGTTTGAACAAAGTTGCCAAAAAGCCCTCAATTAAATATAGGCTAATGTAATCCCCCTCAATGATCAAAACATGTTTAAATATGTTCGAGGGACTTACAAAAAATACCAAATCGTTTGGAAAAGGCCTAGAATCAAATTTGGACACCAATATGTCAAAATGCCCAAAAGTGCACTTCTAAATGGACATGAACACCAAGATTTTGCAGTTGAATTTAGAAACACTAGGAAATGGTCTCAACAGGTCCAAATAGATGAAAATGACTTTGTTGAGTGGTTTACTTTGAAAAATTGGTAATATGTCAAATTCTTGGTATGCAACGCACCCAATTCACACAACAATTCAATCGCAAACACACCTAGCAGCAACAAGTCACACAAATCACAAAGAAATGGTGCAAGAAACCAGCAATACACCAATATGGCAGTGAGCAAATAGCAAGAACATACAAGAGCACAATATTTTTGGATTTTCAAAAGTTATGCAATGTTAAGGCAACCTACAACTACTTAACTACCTAAATGCAACTAAATGACCTAACCTTATCCTAAAAACCTAAAAACCACTTGCCAATGCTCAATTGACACTTAGTTAGCCTAGGGAGTCAAACTTGACTCCCCGGCAACGGCGCCATTGATTTGACCTTTGTCGGAATGGTGCGTCTCGGGGTCAAATGCAAGAAAATTTGTAAAACCAAGGCTTGAGCAAAGTGGCTCAACCTCGGGTCGTCTCTCAAAGGAGTCAACTTATTTTGATGCCTAGACTAACCTAAATGCATTGAAAAACAAATAAACTGGGGATTTAGTCATTGAAAAGTCTTTTTGGTATTTTTCAATCATAGAAATGTAAAGGGACTTGTTTTTGGCTTTCTGGATTTAGGAAAGCAAGTAAAAGTGGTTTGAAAACTATTTTAATGGAAGTAGGGCTTCTTGGTGGAAAATTTGCAATCTTCATAGCTTCTCAAATGAATTGGGAGTTCAAAATCCAAGACCGAATGTTAAAGATCAAAGGCAATCGCCTAAGTCCAATTGACCTAGTTACTAATGCACAATTAGTCAACTAGCCAATTGTTAGAAAATCGCTTGGTAGTGGAAACCCTTGACAACACACGATGAGTCTCCTCTTGAAGGTATAATTTGACCCTTCAAGAATGGATCTAGTGTCTAATGCTAAGTGCAAAAAGCAAATGCATTAATCCAATCTAGCGATCCAAAGTAAATAATTAATGCTACCACATCAAATTGCATTATGTCAAGTGATTAACACTAAGGTTTATGTACATAAAAGCAATCGCTTAATTACATACATAACCCAAAAGAAATCCACTCCTAAGAATAGAAATCATAGTAACTCAGGTTCCAAGATTACATATCAAGCAGAAACAATTCGGAATCTACATCAATTACATAATCTAGAAACAAAAGAAGCTAGAGAACTCCCTTAGTTTAGCATTGAAGCTCCAATTGCAAGCCACCACCAAGAAATCCCCAAACTCAGCCTCTCATTACGTTGCACAGCATCTAAACAAGCTCACAGCACAATGGGACCATCGAAGAAAAGAGGCAACGGGTTGGATTGGTAATGAAGGATGAATGGAAGATCAACAAATGGTGTATGTGTGCTAGAAGGGATGAAGCTGTGATGTGCAGAGGATGGAAGTGTGAATGGAGATGAGAGGGATGAATGTGCTGTGTGTGTAATTGAAGAGAGGAATGAGTGATGAAGCTGTGCGAGATGAGTGGTGAAAAATAGAGAGGGATGTGCGTGCTGTGTGTGTGGCTAAATGGACAAGAAGCTAGGTGCTGTTCAAATGAGGCTGTGTGACCGATGATGGAAAGTGGAGATGGTGAAAGAGAGGCGTTAAAGGAGATGAATGAGGAAGGCCAAATGGAGCTTGAGATGAATGGGAGGAATGAGTGAATGTGAGATGTGTGTGTATGGATTGGTGGTGGAAACCCCCGGCCTAGATGGAGAAAACGGAGGCGGAGACGGTGGTCGATGGTGGTGAACGGTGAGAGGCGATGAAGGATGGTGATGAAGCTTTTATGCGATGGTGGTTCTGTGATGGTGGCTGTTCGAATGAATTCCTCAGGTCTGGGCAATCTTTAGGTAAAGGAAAGGCTTAGGGGCTGTTTGGTTTAAGGAAATTAAGCCTAAAATCTAAGGGTTTTTGCTAGATACCCAAATAAGCTTCCAAACGGGACCCTTACTCATTTAATCTCTATTTAAAAAATATAGAAATGAACCCAACAATTTTTATTCCATCTTTGCCCTCCTTTAATTTCCCAAATTACCCAACTTGTCCTTTCCCAATTGATATATGCAGTGCAGCGGGACCTAGGTGTAATTTTTGAAATTGAGCACTAAACTGTAATTTCTGGAATTCGGTCCCATCTTTGTCAAGACTTCCTACAATGACAAATTCAACCACAAATTGTAATATCCCAAGTCCAAAAATAAGAAATACATGAGTTTAAACCTTAAAATTCTCATTTAAGCACTAAAATGCAATTAACTCAATGTATTGGAATTCTAAGTGTAAAAGTGCCTGAATTGCCATGTATTAGCCTAGGACAAATGCTAATTTACTATAATTAGTGGGTAAAAATACAAAATAATTAGGTGCAATCACTCTTCTACACTTAATACCATTTGAAATAAAAAGGATTTCACGCAGAAGCAAACCCCTGGTGCGAAGAGGAAGAGACGAAGCCATTAGAGCCAAGGTGGAAACTTGAAAAGGAGGAAAAGGTAGGAACTTTGAGTAATATTTGGATGAAGATAGTGTTTTCCTTCTAGTATGAGGTAAAAGATGATATGGTGGTTGATTATTTAGCTGAGTCTTCCATATGAGTAAATGGATTTGAAGATTGATGATGAGTTAAGTTAGGTAGTTGATTTAGTTTAATGATAGAAAAGAAAAAGCTTAGATGCTGTAATCCTTTAAGTTTGGGTTGTGAGAAGAGTAAAATAATGATGTATATGATAATCATGTGTTAGATGAAGTGATACTGGGTGAATATATATGGGAATGATGAAAATTGAGGTTGCTCTGCGTCAGTTAATGAGTGTAGTTCCCGCTGAAAAAGTGTTCTTGTAGGTTAGGGTGAACTAGTGTAATTAATACCTATACTGAAGTAGTTAACGGCTATACTTGAGTAGTTAATAGGATATGCTATACTGAAACTGTTAATAACTATACTTGAGTAGTTAATCCCTATACTGAAGTAGTTAATGGCTATACTTGAGTAGTTAACATGACATACTATACTGAAATGGTTAACAACTATACTTGAGTAGTTAACCGAGTATGTTATACTAAAAGTGGCTATACTTGAGTAGTTAACGCAACATGCTATACTGAAATGGTTAACGTCTATACTTAAGTAATTAACGGGACATGTGTTTTGTTGGGGCATGTTGTAAAGTGATGAAAGATCATTGTTTAACAATTATAATTTTAATTAAATTTTGATTGTTTTGGTGCAGGTTAGCATAGAGGATGACATCAAATATTCGGTCAACGAAATCACTTATATTTTATTTTCATGTGGGGGGAACTTTGGAAAGGATGTTGAAGGTGAAGAGAAATATTATGGTGGAAATACTAGGCTGAAAACAATACAGGATGGGATGACAATTGAAGAATTGAGGGCTTTAGTAGGACAATGGTTTGGTATAGATGGTATGAGATGTGAGATGAAATATACAGTGAAGTTTGATCAAAGAGTATTAGTAGATTTGATCATTGATGACGAAGTAGATAATCTATTTCAGTATAATGAGAGTTGTGCACATGTTTATGTAGCATCCAAATGCATTGATAATGTTGTAGGAGAAATGAATGATACAGTAATGTAAGTGAGAATTTCATTTTTTTTCCAAGTGGTTAATTGTTATACTGTTTTAGTTAATTGCTTTACTAAAGTAGTGAATATGCATACAGGGTGGATGGGCTATTAGGACGGTCAGAACAAATCTGTGACATTAATGAGGTTGCATGTGACAAAGAAGATGGTGAAGGTGGAACCTATGGTGGCAGCACAAGCCATATTCTAAACCTACCAAGTGGAGTACAAAGTGCGCCAACTCTGTTGCCAGAAATGAATAGTGCAAAATGGAAGGACATGTGTTAGGAGTAAATTAAGCATACTAGTCTACCTTTGTTGGCACCGCCTAAGACTAATCGACCATCTGGAAGGCCAAGATTCAAAAGGATGGAGTCGCAATTCCAGAACAAGAAGATCTATAACTGTAGCTTTTGCCATGCAGCTGGACACACTAGGAGGACATGCAAAAACCCAAACCCAAAGTGAAGCTAGGCGTGATGATCTAAGTGGCTACTTTTTGGAGGTCACTATTTTGTAGATATTGGATAAGAACTCACCCCTATATGTTTTTTGGGACAAGGGTTATAGTATATATAGTTCTTATCCTTTTTGTGAGTAATGTAAAGTAAAATGATTATGTTATGTGGCAGTGATGACAAGAAAATATTAGGTGGTTAACTACTTAAGTATGGGGATTAAACAGTCGAGTATGGCGATTAACCATTCAAGTATGGGGATTAACCACTCAAGTGTGGGAATCAACCACTCCCCGGATTTCTTGCTTGGGCTTAAAGCGTAGGTTCTTTTGAAAGTGATTAACCATACTTGAGTGGTTAATAGACATACTCAAGTGGTTAATCGCCATAGTTGATTGGTTATTCCCCATACTCAAGTAGTTAACCACTTTCACAAGAACCTGCGTTTTAAACCTAGGTAAGAAATCCGGGGAGTAGTTCATTCCCATACTTGATTGGTTAATGCCCATACTTGACTGGTTAATTGCCATACTCAATTGGTTAATCCCCATACTCAAGTGGTTAACTACTTTCACAAGAACCTGCGTTTTAAACCCAGGTAAGAAATCCAGGGAGTGGTTCATTCTCATACTTGAGTGGTTAATGCCCATACTCTAATGGTTAATCACCATACTTAACTGGTTAATTCCCATACTCAAGTGGTTAACCATTTGCTCAACAACAACCATTTTAAAGACAAGTAAGAAATCCGTGGCGGTTAATTCTCATACTCGAGTGGTTAATGGCCATACTTGACTGGTTAATCCCTATACTCAAGTGGTTAACCACTTTCTCAACAACAAGCATTTTAAAGTCAGGTAAAAAATCTATGGTGGTTAATTTCTTGTTAATGGCCATACTCAACTGGTTAATCACCATACTCAACTGGTTAACCACTTTCACTAGAACCTGTATATGAATCAACTACTCCCCGGATTTCTGGGTTGATCCCCATACTCAAGCAGTTAACCACTTACTCAACAACAAGCATTTAAAAGTCAAGTAAGAAATCCGTGGTGGTTAATTCCCATACTCGAGTGGTTAATGGTCATACTCGACTAGTTAATCCCCATACTCAATCTGTTAATATGTCTGTGCGAAGTTCAGCCACATATAAACTAAAAGTGACCATGTTAACAAAGTTCAACAGTTTCTAGTTGAGATATGTCTGTGCAATAATTGTCCATTAGAACTCTGAACAAACATAATTCAATAGTGAGCATAGTACAAGACCATAATATTCAATGTTAACAAAGTTCAATAGTTTCCAGTTGAGATATGTACAATTCAATTTGACCAAAGTACTATAGAATATTATACACTAGTGGTAAGTTTCGTTAATTAGGAGAGCCTTCCATGCATTTAGAATCTCTACATGGTGGTCGTCCATACTTTTGAATTTCCTTCCTTCCTTATTTGCCTTCTTTGTATATTCTTTGCAAAACAGTATATAGCTATTTTGAACGTCTTCATTTTGCACCTCTTTCGTACTTCCTGCTTGTAACTCCATTTTTCACACCTACAAAATAACTTCTTCCATTCAATTACTCAAACCATTTTCACAAATATTGTAGCAAATATGACCATTCTCATAAAGCAAATTGTCTTAACATTTCACACCCAAGCCATCCACCAACAAAACATGTTCCTACTACTCCAACAAGGTGAGATTAAGCAAGGAATTAAAAGCCGGACCGGTTAGTGAACCGCTCCAAGCAGAGGGTCAATGGTCAGTAGGTTAGATCGGGGGTCAACTCGTAGCCAGACCGGCAATGATTTATGATACATAATTTAAATTAGATTTACAAAAATATTTATGTTTAATTATAAATGATCATTTTAATAATAATATTAAAAATACCCAAGGAAACAACAAAATTATATATATATGTATATGATATTAATTTCTGGTATATGTCACTCTTTTCTTTTTTTTTGGCCAACGGTCACTCTATTTTCCAGTAGAATAGAACTACTCACATCTTAATTTTCATTTGGATAATAACCAATGGACTTCATTGAAGATTGTGATGACAAAGGAAAAAGATTTGGGAAATGAGAAAGTAAATGAATTAATTTTGTATCCTGCAACACGTTTTAGGCTTTAGCAACTAGCAATTTCTCTTTCTCCTCACACACACCCAAGTGACCCAACACGCCACCCACCAGCCATATACCAAAGTCACCTTCTACGCTTTTGAAATTCTCTACTCGGTTCATCTTCTCCTTCTGTTCTTCATTTTCCGACGTCTCTTGTTATCTCACTCCACTCATTCCAGTTCTTTTCCAGTCTCGCACGGGTGTTTCTCCTTCCATTTTTTTCAATCTCATACATCTCCTTCTTCCTCTACTATTTACTTTCTTTCATTTCTTCTTTTTCTTGAACATTTTTGTTTTCTTCGGAGTTCTGACCTTTTTTTCGGCGAACAACGAAGTTGCCCGGCTGACCCGTCTAACCTAGCGGGTTTCCCGGGTCGCGCCCGGGTCACACCGATTCGTGCCGAGTCTGCCGAGCCATGGTCCACTCTGCCTTTTGCTATCAACCGGACCGGACATGTGGCCGTGTTGCCGGTTTCCGGCCTAACCCGGCCTGTCCGGTCCGGTTTTTCATACATTGAGATTAAGTCATTCAATAGCTAAAACAAAGCACATGTCAGATTTCTTGAAAGCTAAAATTCATAAGTAAAAGATACCTAAACTTAATACAAATATAGTTAAAAGCCCACAAAATTTTAGTTTCAAAGTGAATAACCAATTGATAGTAGGAAAATGAATTATATCTTTCTCATATCCCATTAAACAATGAAATAAACTCTTCAAGCTTCATTTCTTTCCATTTCAATTTCTAATCCCATCAAACATTGAAACAACCATATATAATATGTAAGAATGGAAAATCATTAGAAAAAAATAATATGTCAGAATGGAAAATCAGTAGGAAAGAAAACTGTCTAAATGGGTATATTTTAAATTACTCCAACAATATACTAATAGTCCCAAATACTTTCAATATATATCATGGTTTTTTTCCTCCCAGACCAACTGCATAAAACACTTCCAGAGTTAAGCTCAATTCCAAAACAAAATTAATCTTAGATTCTATGTATGTTCTGAACAGCATAAAACACTTTCATAGTTAAGCTCAATTTCAAATCAGAACTTTTCCTCAAAAATTTTGAATAATAAAGGGACATGCATGATACATAAAAAATTTACAGTTCTCATCCAATTTTATCCTGTATTTCACAAATGCAAATGATCTAATCGCCAAAAATCCATCATCATTCTGCTATTTGTCAATCTCAAGCAAAACCGACAGATCAATGCATAACAGACCTTGTCCTATCAACATGTTAAATGCCACTCATATTTCAAATGTAAAAAACATAGAATTTCAGTTTCAAACTTAATCACCAATTGCAATAGTAAAATCAACTGTATCTTTCTCATATCCTAGAAAACAATGAAACAAACTCTTGAAGAAAAGCTTCAACTGAATGATTTACAAATCAACAGTAAATATTTGAAGAAATGCTTCAACATGAAACCTTTACAAATAGGCTTATGCTCGTGTAAAAAAGGGTATAATAATAACAATCATTCTTTATCAAAGGACCTTGCAGACATAATTTACTTGAGGGAAAGTATAGTCATCTCAACACATTTTTAAATGATAACTTTCTTGTACTCAAGTAGGAACATCTTGAAAGAATTTTACGAATTTAGAAATGATATAGGACAATCCCTTTTTTCCCCAAAGATATAGAACTATACGTAACACAAAACCTTGCAAGGGATAACATCTATCTACTCCTTAAATAAAACGTAGTCAGCATCTCTACTTTCCATATTCTGTATCTTTCATATCTAACCAAATAAATACAAAGGGTATTTTGTAATTACTGAGCATAAATTCACAAAGTCTCTAGCCAAAATCTTTTTTTATACACAAGCAAGGATTAGAATAGAGCAATATGAGATTGTGGAAAGCGTCATTCATTATTTTACTAGTTCACAAAATTTACAATAGTCAAAATGACCAAATATAAAGTAAAAAATTCAAATTAATTCCTCAATATTTCCCTTAAAGAAAATTCATTCTAAATACAGATGCAAAAGGAGTGTGAGGCTGTATACAGAAAACCATATGAGGAAAACCAAATATAGCAGCAGTAATTGTGATTCTGTGAAACAACAGTGACTGAGATATGGGAAACCAAAACTAGCAATTTTCGAGCATTTGTTAGAGTGGTTCAGGGTGGAGACAAAGAAAACAAGAGAACAAAAAATGACTTACCACAAGCATAACCACCGCCAATTTCGACCAACATCCAGGTGAACACCGTCGATTTCGAGCGATTTTCAGGCCACTACCACTGATTTCAAGCCACAGCCACCTTTTGGTCAATAAGCCCTAACTATTTTGAGGAGCAATTCGCACTGATATTTACTTCTATTGGAGACGCCGGTGACTTCAACCATGATGGAGACACCGAACTTCAACCACCACAGCACACATCGGCGGCTTCCGATCAACGAGATAAAGGAGGACACTCAGGGGGTGGCTCACGATCATTGAATGACAATTTCTAGGGCGCAAGGTTTTCTTCCTTTGTCTATTCTTGTTTATTCTGAAGGAGGGGCTGTTTGGTCTTTTTGCTTTAAACTTGGTTATCCCAAATTGGGAACAATACCCATTATGTCATTTTGAGAATTGGAGGCCCTTTTTTGTCTTTTTGATATTGGAGGGGTATTTATTTGAAATTTTTCCAATCTAATTTCGATTGACATATATTATACTTGAGTATTTTATTTGGCTTCTTTAATCTCTCTCATAAAAAATATGAAGCCTTGGATAAAGAGGATATTAGCTTACTAGTAAAATGTCATACAGATTTGATAATTACACATGCAAGATTGTAGAGTAAAAGTGGTTAGAACTTATAAAATTTGTAAGTCAATATGTCTAATTACGAAAATAAAAAAATTCACAAAAAGACATGCAATATTACACGTAAAAGGCATTTACAATAGAGCAAAATACAAATTCACAATAGAAATAAAGGGATTTACAAGAGCATTTGGATTATTTACAATGAAAAGACATTAGTAAACATATATTATTTACAAGACAAATAAGAGTATTAGCACATAAACATATTAGTTTACAAGACAAATAAAAGAATTTACAATATCACTTGGGCCATTTACAATAAAAAAACAAGATACATTGGGGAAATTTACTTGACCACAAGAGTTCATGAGCACACTTTGGTGAATAAATAAAAAACATTATTTGGTTGGGTAATTTTAAGTGCTAGTAGCGCCGGAGACTGATAGAGAAATAAAAAAATAATTCACAAGGCAAGCAAGATAATTTTCAAGATAAATTGGGGAATTTACAAAACAAAAAAAATGAAATGACAAGAACACTTGCGCCATGTTAAAAGACAAATGAATTATACATGTGTTATTATTTATAATAAAACACATGAGAAATTTATGCCATTCGCAATCTAAAAAGGCACTTATGTTATTACCATTACGGCGGCTTTTGGAAATTATTATATTGTTACAACAGGAAATATCACAAACTTTTCCCAAAAAAAAAAAAAAAACCTTGGTGCGCAGCTTTGGGAGGGAAACAACAACGAAACCGTATGCCGTTCTCTAGAAAGCCGTGGAAACTCGAAACTCGAAACTCGGAAAAGCATAATACTGATCTTCTAATTTCGAATTCGTCTGAAGCATCGACAGATATCTCCGGAGTTCCAATTCCCTTTGTGTTCGCAGATGGCTCTGAATCCTCAGCTTTTTCCTAATGGGATGCCCGTTGCTTTTGTGAACGAGATGTTTGTCTTGGCCAGAGATGGCGTTGAGTTCGAGGTCGATAAGATCCCCGGGTGCGTATCTCTTGATCTCTCTTAATAGGAATGAAGTATGATGAACGGATTTATCGGTTTCTCACACCATCCAGGGATCGGAATTGTACTTTGCACAAGTTTATTGTAGTTGGCTTTTAAGGAATTATATACGGGCGCTAACTATTGGCATTTTAATAAATCTTCCCTTGCCTAGTTGTTGTGATTCTCTGTTTGTGAACCTTTAATGTCTTCAGAGCATTGTAAAGTAGCTGGCTTTCATATCAAACAGGCTTAAGAAAGCGAGGACCTCAGGAGTTTGGATTATGATGCTACACGGCCTAGAGTGCATCAACTTCCGAAATCGTTGGACCAGAAGTTGGAAACCCCTATGGAAAATTATTTGAATCTAAGTTCATCCTATGGCTTCTGAAGTCCAGACAACTCTTTACCTTACAGATTCCCAATTTGTTTCCATTCGGTATATCATTTTTTCCTGTCCAAAGCCAGCCAACAAGCCCAAATTTAAGCCTACTTATATGAATATAAACTCCTTTAAAGCCTAAAATTTTCATTTTTGGTCTTAGAACAGTTCGATAATACTTCTCTTCAAGCTTATGAGGGACTTTCTCACCACAAATAGCTTATGTTGTCTATCTCCATTTGAACCACCCATCTTGTTTGTGTAATATCCTCCATCAATTTCACTATCATCTTGTAGAATTGGTCCCAAAACGAAGCAAAAGTCATTAGAGGAAGTTATGTTGCAACTGCCACATTGTAACTTAGATAAGTGATTTATTTGTTGCGAGGGAATGTAAAGCAATGTAGATACATTGTCAAATGTTTTTGTAGGTATAAAATCAGGAGAACACTTTTGTGGGACTAATATGCATAGAATATATCCATTTCATTGGCCAATTTTTTTAGCTTTTGTCATGACTAAATTTTTATGGTACTTATTCATGAGTTATATGTTGTGCCATTTACTATTATGACTTATTCGATATATATGGTGGGGGTGACTATGGATTGGCTACATCATCAGCCTTTAGCAAAGCAGTGCTGGCATGACTCTTTCTTGCTGCTGTTTGTATATATGGCAATTACTGGTCCTTGTTTCTTTAGGGTAATCTATTATTGATTATTCTAATTCTTGAGCATCGTTTCAAAATAACCTTGATTCCATGAAGTAGGTTGATATGACCAGATAAACCCTTTAGTTTGGATGACATAGAGTTATTTTATAAGTTGTTGCCTACAGATAAGAGACATTATGCGAAAGACAATAGATAGAGCAATTACGTTTTCTTTGGAAGAGAAATGGTCTGGCTAAAGTTGGCAAGTATGATAGCTTAGGGTTATACGCTCTGATCAGCAAGATGCCTAGCTCACTTTACCTTTTCATTCCCTTTTCATGTGTTTCCTCCAGCATATTACCATGTTTATATTGCATTGCAACTATTGTTAGTTGATGCCTTCAGTTTACAACTAAATTCCATCCTTGGAAAGGGAATTGTTAAAAATAATTACCAAACAGTTGTGGGGAAGTGTAGTAGTACTAATGGGATATTGGAAAGGTATGCTTGTAATTTTTTAGGGGAACGATGATATGAGTACTTAGTGAATTGGAAATTATCACTTTTTCCTTAGCATAAAATCTTAAGATTGTTAATACATGCTTTAAGAAGCGGGAAGAACATTTAATTACATACAAAAGTCGAACTCACAAGTCACAAATTAACTTCTTTTTGGTAAGAAACCTTGATAGAAGGTTATGTACTAATTGCAAAGTGATTTCTGGGCATGGGGAGGCCGCTCAACATAGACTTCTAGTTCGTGATGTGAGAATTAAATGTATAAAACAAAGGCGCCGAGCAGTTTTGAACCGAAAGATCAAGTGGTGGCAGTTAAAGGGGGAGAAGCGAGAGATTTTTAAGAGAAATATATTGGATGAAGGGGTATGGGAGCTACAAGGAAATGCTAACAGTATGTGGAAGAACATGGCTACAAAGATTGAAATGTTTGCTAAAGCTACTTTAGAAGAATCAAAAGGTTGTGGACCACGAGATAAGGAGACTTGGTGGTGGGACAAGAAAATGTGCGGAATAAAAAGAATTGTTTTAAGGCTATACACTTGTGTAATAATGCTGAAAATTGGGAAAAGTACCGCTTAGCTAAAAAGGAGACTAAGAAGGTAGTGAGTGAAGCTCGTGCTAAAGCATACAAGGGGTTTTTATAAGGAGTTAGGGACAAAGGCTGCGGAACAAAAGATTTACAAGATCGCAAAGATTAGGGAGAGAAATTCGAGAGATTTGGATCAAGTAAGATGTATAAAGGATAAAGAAGGTAAAGTTTTGATTACTGACGAAGATATTAAGAATAGATGGGAGGCCTACTTTTCTATGTTATTCAATGATGGAGGTGAAGGTCTATCTTGTGAATTAGGGGATTTGACAATTAGTGAAGATGAACTTAATAGGTCGTTTTATCGTGGAATTAGAGTTTGGGAGGTTAGGAAAGCTCTCAAGAAAATGGAAAATGGTAAAGCGGTTGGACCTGATGGTATACCGATTGAAGTTTGGAAATGTTTAGGGGAAGAGGGCGTGTTATGGTTATCTGAATTGTTTAACGAGATTTTACGGTCCAAAAAGATGCCTGATGATTGGAGGAAAAGTATTTTAATTCTGATTTACAAAAACAAAGGCGATATACAAAATTGTGCAAATTATAGGGGAATTAAGCTTATGAGTCATATAATGAAACTATGGGAAAAGGTGATTGAGCATAGGTTAAGACTAGAAACTAGTATTTTTGAGAGACAGTTTAGGTTCATGCCAGGGAGATCCACAACAGAGACGGTATATCTACTACGGGGGATAATGGAAAAGTATCGAAGTAGAAAAAGAGACTTACATATGGTTTTTATTGACTTAGAGAAGGCGTATGATCGTGTGCCAAGAGATTTACTTTGGAAAGCCTTAGAAAAGAAAGGAGTATGTGTTGTTTATATTAAAGTTATACAGGATATGTAGGATGGGGTGTTGACTAAGGTTAGAACGCTAGGAGGTGAGACAAAAGACTTCCCTATAAGAATTGGCCTACATCAGGGATCAGCTTTGAGCCCGTATTTGTTTAACTTAGTAGTAGATACTCTAACTGAGCTTATAGAAGAAGAGGTCCCTAAGTGCATGCTTTTTGCTGATGATATAGTCCTTTTGGCCAAACCAAGAGAGGAGATTAATGATAAATTAGAGATATGGAGAAACACGCTGGAGTCGAAGGGTTTCCGTTTAAGTAGGAGTAAGACAGAATATATGCATTGCAATTTTGCAAATAGACAACTTAGAGGTGATTTTTAGGTTAAACTGGGAGAGCAAACAATCCCTCAAGTGACAAAATTTAGGTATTTGGGATCAATTATAAGACAAGATGGTGAGATTGATGACGATGTCAATCATATAATTCAAGTTGGGTGGTATAAGTGGAGGAAAGCTACTGAAGTTCTCTGCGATAGAGAAGTACCCCATAAGGTAAGAGGGAAGTTTTATTGCACTGTTATAAGACCAGCAGTATTATATGGTAGTGAATGTTGGGCTTTGAAGGGTCAACATGAACATAAAATGGGGGTAGCTAAAATAAAGATGTTGAGATGGATGTGTGGTCACACAAGAAATGATAAGATTCAGAATGATCATATACGCGAATGAGTTGGAGTGGCACCTATCAATGAGAAAATGGTAGAAAATCGTTTGAGGTGGTTTGGACATGTACAAAGAAGGCCATTAGATGCGCCAGTGAGGAGGGTAGATCAAACAGTCTGGAGTCCGATTAAGAGAGGAAGAGAGAGACCGAGGCGTACACTCAATGAAGTTGTAGAACGAGATCTTTTAGTAAACAATATATCTAAAGATTTGATTACCGAAAGAGCACAATGGCATCGTGCGATCCATGTAGCCGACCCCACTTAGTGGGATAAGGCTTGGTTGTTGTTGTTGTTGTTTCTTTGAATTATAGGGACATGCACTCATGACCTAGGTTTATGAGAGATTGAACCTGCAACATTCCACTTAGAGCAGAGCTCTCATGTCACTAACTAGGCTATAATGGCCTAAGTTTATGAGTGGGATTAAACCCGTAACCTCCTACTTATAGGAGAGCTCTCATGCCACTAGGCTATAGGGCTATTGGCTAGAGATTATCACTTTTGCTCTCAAATCTCTAATAAAGTCCCATAGCATAATAATATATAATAGTCCTATTTTTTTTTTCTTTTCAATTTTCATTGTGTTTTCTTTATACATTAGTATCCATATGCTGTATATATTTACTTGGGACAGATTGAACAGTTTATTAGACTTACATCCACCATATGATATCTAAACTTGAGTTGGATCCATTCTCTAGTTCTCCCTTTTCTGTTTCATCCTGCAGTCAGACAACTTTAGATGATGTTGATTTAATCATCACTTTGTTATTAACTTTTGTGGTGCATGGCCAGAAATCAAGGGGGTCACGTCAAATCAAAGGGAACCATCTATTTGTCAAATATACGAATGGTTTTCGTTGCTAAAGTGCCTATTGGAGACTTTGCAGCTTTTGACATGCCTTTGGTATGTGAAATTGCTTTATCATTGTTTAAATATTATTGTCGGTCATATTCGTTATTATTCTCTTTAGGCAGTCTTTTGGTTTTCTCCTCACCTGTCCATTACTGCAAATAATTATATTTTATTATAGAAGAATAATTACTATTAGATAGAGGACAAGGTATAATCAAGCTGGAAATGATAAGAAAAGCTCAATAAAGAACATGTAACTGATCATATAAAACTTGAACGTTGTAGGCTGTTCTACCTCTTTGCAAAGCAATGTATTGACTCCCTTAGGAAACTCATGTTCAGTTCAAGTAAGAGAAGCCTTAGATGCAATTCTATTTCTAAATTTATGCAAGGGCATGGATTTGCCCTTGTAGATGTGGACATTTTTCTCAAAATAACAACCACATCATCATCAAAAGGACCCTTACACTAGGACACAAGGAGCCTTTTGAAGGACCAGTTAGAGTGGATCAGTGTGTCTGGACAGTCAATGGAAGGGGTAAAGGGAAGTGAATGAAGGGGAATGGACTGTGGGATTCAGTATGACAACATCCCTACACATGTGATGTGATGTTCTATTGCTATTTTTATTATCTTTATTGTTTATTTAAGCATTATGAATATTGACTAGGATGTTGGGAAGCTTTTAGTAATTCATATGATTCCTTCTATCCAGTAGATTCCCCTATTAGAAAAGAGTAGAGATAGATTCTTGCTCTACCCTTGAAATGGAGTTTTGTCTATAACATAGTGATTTCCATTCCAATTTCATTGAAGTTTTTGGCCATCATAATTAGTGAGGTTGTAGTATCTTTTTTTCCCCTCATTAAAGAAAGGAGATAAAGCTTTTTGCATGTTCTCTCTACCCTTTTTATATGTTGCAGTCTTGCTAATTTTTAGCTATCCTCATTTATGCAGCTTTACATCCATGGTGAAAAATTTAACCAACCAATATTTCACTGCAACAATATCTCTGGACTTGTTGAGCCTGTAAGTTTTAGTGGGGGATTATTAAATTCTGTTTTATGTTCGTTATTCTGAGTCTTGACTCTGTTATATTCTTGTATTTTTTTTCTGTTAATATTAAAAGTTCTCTTGTACATTAAATAGGACATAATCTGGGGATGGAGACCGTACTTTTATGTAATTGCGGCTGTAGTATAGCATTTGTCCTACAAACTGAGTTCCGTGAATTCTATGTAGGTCGTACCAGATGACCAACATAGAGCTCTTCATTCCACACACTCATTTAAGATCATATTCAAAGAAGGGGGCTGTGGAACCTTTGTTCCTCTTTTCTTCAATTTGATTGCTTCAGTAAGGCGTTATAATCAACACTCTAATATCAGCACCGAATCGCGCATGGATCCTCTGCAAGCATCACAGACTCCTGTGGATGAGATGATGAGACATGCGTAAGCGAATATTTTGCTGTCATTACTGATTTATGTGAGCCAATTGGTAAGATGTTAATATTTTCTTTTGCAGGTACGTTGACCCTAATGATCCAACAAGAATATTTCTACAACAACCCAACCCAGATTCCCAACTTAGGCGCCGAACATATCAGCCCCACTCAGTTGAAGGCCGTATATGAGTCTGTTACCCGATAATATATCATGTACGGGTGCTGATATTGAAACTGTATTACATTAAATAAAATTTCATGATACAACAGATCATCGTTGTGATGTTCTCACGTATGGAACGTATAATAAAAGTTCACTTTGAAATGTATTGTATATGTTATATAATTGTCATCTTCTCGTGACTTTTCTGGTTCGGGCACCTGTTGGGAACAAATTATGTTGTCGTTAAGCGCTTGGAGTCATTAATGAACATCAATCATCACAAGAACAGTCTTTTTTGTGATATTTTTATTCAAAGCTAGAACCAACGTGTTGTGTTATGGGTATTTAATTCATATCTATACTTAATGAAGTACACTGTGAATTTTAATATTATCTAGAAGCATTATATAGTGTCCTTCCAAGAGAGGGACTTCGCAATATCAGATGATGCACATGATGCTTAATGTTTATAAACAATGTTACTAGTAATGCTTTGATGAGCCATTTCAAAGCAAATTTACCGAGGCAATGAGATAATCTGACAGAAATGACCTCAAACCGTGTTTAGCAAAATGAAAACTGAGTTAACAATACATCAATGAGTATAACTTTGTCATGTTCTAAATATATCTATTTAAGATTGATTAGATTAACTTGATTATATTAAATAAGTTAGTTAAGTTAGTTAATGTTACATTTTTTTTCCCCAAAATATACAATCATCTTTAATGCCATCAATATCACATTCTCTCTTGTTTGATTATTGTTGATGAAGTATTAATGAGGGCAATTTAAGAAAACATTGATAAAAATTAGAAGTAGATTTTACATTCAGGATGAAGATAAATTCTTCTAATAAGGGTTGGAGTTTTTTTTTTTTTTTTTTGGGCCAGAAGGTTGGAGAGAGTATTAAAACTATTAAAGCATTATTATTTATAAGTTATGAACAGTAGTTCATTTATAAGTTATGAACAGTAGTTCACGACAAACAAAGCTGAGTATCTATTTGAATTGAGTTTATAATTGACATACTATACATTCTATGCTGACCAATGAAAGGCCAAACAATACTTGATGAATAATGATATTGAAGGCAACATCAGAAACAATCAGAGAGCATCCACGACGCAGGGGTACCGTCAATTTCGGGACACTATTTGATGGAGGGTAACATTGGATTCATGCCCAGCCCAGAACCCCCAGAATGACCGGGTTCGGCATGTTTCACCCTACCGAAATGCCGGATGTGACGTAGAAGTCTTGCTAAGAATGTATTGTGGCAAATTGTGGAGCTGTCACATACCACTGCTACATGCTTGCGTGCCCTCGTGATAGCAACATTGATTCTTCTGCTATCACCTAGGAATCCAACAGCACCTAAAGCGTTTGAACGTACCTATAATATATAGCAAGAAGGAAAAAGTATTCATATAGAGACATAAATGCTAGTTATGACACCAATTCTTATCATCATCTATCAAAGCCTGTTCCAACTGAGCCCATTGAGCCAGTAGACAAGTATTATAAATCCAATTAAAAACAAAATGGAAAGTCCCTGGGTTTGCTTTCAAGGATGCATTGAAACCTATCTTTTATAAAACAATGCTTCATCAGTACACAAAATAAAAAAGAATTGTGCATATTTAATAATAATTTTATTATAGAAAAAAAGTAATGATAATATTGTAACGATAATAGGACTGCAATATATGCGGTATATCTTTTTTCTCGGTGAAATGTATACCTTTTTTTACCACCAAAAGAAAATAATTTCTCTCAATGCAACCAAACAAGCTATTAATTACATGATCTTTATTTTATCATTACAACTTAAATTTATATTTTCTTTAAATCCAAAGATAGGACCAAAATATATTCCCTAGTGGCGAGCACTCAAATGACATCTCATAAATTCTCAATCAATTGGCTCCCCTTTGAGAACCAAATCATAACGATCCTAGTTTACTGCTGCCACCAAAATACACACAAGTAGACATTGGGAAGTGGGAAATGGCAGAAAATGGGGGACTATTGATCCAATAGAAAACTCAGGAGCTATTACACAAAAGGTTGAAAATGAGTATATAAAGAGGCTAGCTAAGAGAGCAAGGGAGAAAAACTTTGATCAGAATTTGGTGTGGAGAGAGCCATCCACTTTAAAGTTGGCAAACTTGTTATGTTCTTGAGTATATAGTTCACATGTGTGCTTGTTTAACTTTTGATTCTGTGCGCGCGCATGTATGGTTATGGCTTTTGGAAAGTTGGAGGTGTCATTTGGGATGATACCATTCAATGGCTTTGTGGTTATAAATGCAAACTTATAAACGTTCCTACTATTGTAGCAGTTGATTGGTACCATCCATGGTCCTTACCTTTGTTGGAACAAGGGATTTAGGCAAACTGTCTCTACCTCTGACTCGTTGGAAGCTACAAACTTGTTAACTAGGGGTAGGGAGGACACTAATCTGTTTAAAGACATTGTAGATGATGCTGGGCTGCTAACTTTGCATAGAGATTGGCAGGTGCTGATTAATCATGTATGTAGAAATGATAACTCTGTAGCTGACAACTTAGCTAAGATTTTTCTGATAGTCTTGATAGCAATTTCTACATCCTTGATCAAACTCCACCTATTCACCAAAAGGTGGAAGGTTATGAGGGAGGATAGGTTAGTTTTTCATTTAAGGTTTGTTGTAATTCGCTTTTAAATTAATGGCTTTCAGTTTAATACATAAAAAAAGTCAAAAGTCCATTCCAAAAGTACTTTTAACAAATTGCTGAGATATGTTAAGATAGTTTTCAAAAGTCCATTCCAAAAGTACTTTTAACAAATTGCTGAGGTATGTTAAGATAGTTTTCAAAAGTCCATTTGAAAAGGCAAAACCAAGCAAGAAATTCCATTTGAAAAACAGAAACTTTGGGTTGCTTTTATGAAAGAATTTTGAAAAAGGTGCTTAGATGAAAAGGATTTCGAAAAAACCAAATATGCCCTTAGTTTGTGTCATGTGAAGAGGGATAGAGTGTAACATCCCAAAATTTCGTTCCTAAGATTAATTGTGGGTGCCTGAGGCTAGGAGGTCATTTTAGTGGTGTAATTGGTTTGCATGTGTCACAATTTGTATAGTCACTTGTGAGGCCATGGCCTAGGGCCCTTTTGATTAACTTGTTATGAATTTCTTTGGTTGACTTTGGCATTTGATTACTTTGGGATTTAAACTTATGATTAATAGACTTGATTATAATTTGGGATGTTGTGGACTATGCCCTACTACTTTTGTGAACTAATATAGAGTTGAATGGAATAGAATTTGGTTAGTAGCTTGAGTTTGTATTTGGCTTATGGAATGTTGATGATAATTTGGGCCTCAAAATCCCCTTAGCTTTATTGTGTAGTTTTAAGTTTGTTTTGGGATCCCAAATCTTTTAGAACTCGTTTAGAGATTTATCAAAGTTAATAGGTTTCATGAACAAGGTATAACATAGGAGAAAATCAAAGAGAAAACTTTTTAAAGTTATTGAACAAAACTTTCTGGTCAATAATATATTCAAATATTTGGTTGTTATTAGAGCATAATAGTGTTATACAACCCATGCAGCCGACCCCACTTAGGAGCACAAGACTTCTTGTTATTATTATTTTGAATCTGCAAATTCATTGCATTAGGTCATTTGTGGTATCTGTGTTGTACAAAGTCTTCTAGCAAGAGTATGATAACATTATTTGCTTCATTTTGTAGTTTGCTTCTGTACTTTTGTATTCTTTGGGTGTAATATGGTAATATTTTATAAATTGTTATAGTGTAATATCGGTAAATAGTAAAACTCAAGCTCATAATGTGATTTTTTCTTTGCTCTTAGTTAAAGAACTTTGCTAGTTCCTAACTAAATCTGAATGGATTGTCCTCCTTGAGAGCCAACATCTTAGTGATTACACTCCGACCTTTTTGCTTCCTCATTAATAAGAATCCTCTACGATAGCATTTTCAAAAATGATCATTAATTGGCCCCTTTAAGAACTGCTTCATCAGTCATAATTTTTTGTAGATAAACCTTTCCAAAATCAACTACCAACTGCTAATGAATAGGGGTGGAAACAGGCCACGCTTTAGCCTTAACAGGTCAGGCTTGTCCAGTAACAAGTTGGATTGAGCCTAGCCTGTGGCCTATTGTAGGCTTTATTTTCAGTCTAAGCCTAGCATTTATGCAGGCTTCGTTTGGCCTGAAGCCTATTAAAAAGCTTGTAATTTTAAAAGCTTTTTAACATGCCTCCTGACCACTCATCCGAACACTACCTATGGACACATTCACAAAAGCATGTCCCTAACCCTAAATATCATAACAAGGGGTGAAAATAAGAGGAGTCGCCACTGCTAGTGGCCTCGCCTCACCACCACACTAGATCCCACAGCTAGTTAGCTACATGTGAGAAAAATGCCACTAAGTGGCCACAGAACCACCATAAGGGGTCATTACTTTGTATTTCCATTGTTCTTCATTCTTCATTCTGAGCCCTAAATCAAAGAAATGTCACAAGATTGTAGCAGAGAAATAGTGAAGCAGCAAGAAAAGAAGAAAGAACAATTCGTGGAATCAGATTTGTTAGAGTATTAGGAAATATTTAAGAATTCGAAAATATTTTATTTTCAATCAGATTAGGATCCCCATTAATTAGGGATATTAGTTGGGATATTAGGAATATTAGGTTAGATATTATTTTAGGTAATTATTCTAGATTATTCTATCCTCTTGTAAAAATATATGATTAAGTCTATGAATAAAGATGAACCCTTTTGAGACTATTTCCTACATGGCATCAGAGCCAGGTTAGGGTTCCAAAATTTGAGTGAGAGGGAGTTAGGGTTCCAAATTTTCCGTTGCTTTCTTTGTTCTTCTTAGTTTCTGTTCATTGGATAATGTTCATCACGCTACTGTTCATGCACTGTTTGGTATTGTTCATCGCTCTGTTCACATACTGTTCGTGACACTGTTCGCAATTACTATTCATCGCGGTACTGTTCACATCCCCCCCTCCGCTGCATTTTCTGGCGAGTTTTGATCGGATCTTCGGTGTGCAGTATCATCTCTTTTTCAGTGGATTTTTTTTTTCAGATTTCGTCGACTTGAGTTTATCTTGGCTGTTTATTGATCTGTGATTTTCAGATCTCAGTGTTTCTTTTGCTTCTTGGATTTTCATCTCTTCACATTCTATTATGGAGTTTGGTTTTTTTGTTCATGAAAACCTTAGTGTTTTCGTTTGTTGTGGCCCTAGTGTGGTTGTTTGGATTAGAGCCCATGGTGTGGCTGCTAGATCTTTTGACAAGATTTGTATTGGTTTGAATGTCCTTTGTAACATTTGGTTTAATTTTGTATTTTGGAGCTGCCATCCCATTTCCAGCGAATCCTAGTGGTGATTGCGTTTAGGTTTGGTCTTCTTGGGTTTATGGCGAGCTCTGGTTTGGTGCATTTGTGACATGAATTGGGTTGCTCTTTGTTGAGCCATTTCGGGATTCAGATTTCAGATCTGGTCGTTGTGTCAGGTGCATGGTTTTGTTGCTCAGGGAGATTGAGTTTTCTTTGTTGCTTATGGGAATATCTTTGTAACAAGTTGGGCATGATTAAAATCTATGCTCCAACTTGAGGGGGAGTGTTAGAATATTAGGAAATATTTTATTTTCAATCAAATTAGGATCCCTATTAATTAGGGATATTACGAATATTAGGTTAGATATTATTTTAGGTAATTATTCTAGATTATTCCATCCTCTTGTATAAATATATGATTAAGTCTATGAATAAAGATGAACCCTTTTGAGACTATTTCCTACAAGATCCAACAAGAAGATGTCGACTCACTCTTGCACATGATAAGAAATAAGAGTTGAAGAAGAGGAAGACACTGTTGGCTCACTTCACAATCTCACCCCTAAAGACACAAATCAGAGCAGAAGATCAAGATCTATCAAAACCAAACACAATCTATTCGATGAAGATCCCATATACTTGCACTTGTACTCGCATAAGATGAGGTCCACACAAACACCAATCAACCACCTCCCTAGAGAGAGGGCCAAAGAGGGGGGGGGGGAATCGGCCACCATTGAGAGAAGAGTCGGGAGGGGATGGGCTACTCAATTTTCAAAGGGGGATGTTCAAGTAGTTGGACTTTTAGTGGTAGAGTTCTTTGTTTTTCTCTCAATAAAGACGGCAATTTGATAGTCAACAGATTAAATCCAGACTCAGTGCTTGGATTTGCATTTATGGAGGAAGCATTTCGATAAAGGCAGTCTGTTGCCATTACTATATCTTTTAGAGGACCACTATTAAATTTTTTTATTGGGCAAATCCAAGGCGTCAATGTTAGGCATATGATTTATCAAACGGGTGCTCAGTGTGTGGCTGACAATGACTTGTTTTCCTTCTCTGGTTGGTGTCTATGGGTGCTCTGGTTGTATGGGTTATCTCATACTTTTTGACAACCATTCTTGGTTGCGTCTTTGCCTTCAAGAGGAGTGGATCCTTTGGGACTAGTTCTTTCGAACCACTACCCCTTACATTAGCGTTAGTTTCAGTGACGAAGATTTCCTCCCTATAGATTCCGATGAAGAAACGGTAATTTTTCTGGTGCTATTGTTGGCGGCAACTTCCTCAGTTGGCTATTAGGGTTAATTTTGCTTTTAAGGTTAGGGTTTTTATGTTGGGCTATTAGTTTGCAAGCCTTTTTTAGATTTATAGTTGTGATTTGTATTTCCAGATCTTTTTCTATTAATGAAAATGTCTAAACAGGTCAGCCTGAAGGCTTACAGGCTAGGCATTAAAAAAAGGCTTGGCTTAAGGTCTAATCTGTTTACACATTCAGGCCTTTTAACAGGCCTTGGCTTGGCCTCTTTTCCAAATAGGCTAGGCCAGAGGCCCCTGCTAGCTCGTCTAGCATGTTTCCACCCCTACCAATAGATACCTACTTAAGAGAGGCGTGTGACCTCCTTAAAAGCAAACTATTAAGGTAGGAGAATCAACTTACTTGATTTAAGCATCCTACACTACCTTAGTCTTCATCAACTGAATAATGAGCTTGATGTTGTGAGCCTCAAGGGTTAAAGATGAACAAGAAGAGAAAGAGGAGAAGAGAGGCCCCCACCATACAAAGCATGAGGAGTTGGTAAAAATGTAAAAAAGCGAATATGTAGCCACTATGGTTTGTGAGGTGTAAAAGAGGGCCTATTGATTAGGTATACATTGTGAAGCTAAGGATCAGTGAAGGTAAACTAATTTAAATTGTTTAATGTTAATTCAGTTGCTTTGTGTATATGTTCTTCTTTACAATAATTTTATTTGATTTGCTCTATCAAAATAAATTATTATATTATAATGAGAAATTTTTTATAAGTATATTGTCAAAATGAGTGTCACCGTCTCATTTGTTATTGTGATAAGTAAATAGTGTATTATTTTATATTTAAATGAGATATTTTAACTTTTTAAAATTAAAAGATTTTTAAAATAAAAAGGAAAACCTTATAATTTAAGCATCTCTAGATTAAAACACATAGTTTATTCCACACTAATTTGTCAAACAGAAACTAGATGAGATGAAAAGGCTTTAGGGTCATACCATTGATATAATTACTGCATCAGCCTCCCGTCCTTGAAAGCTGTCAATTGTTGCAACCTCAGTACCAATAGCCTCTGGCAGCTCATCCAGCATGTCCCTCAAAAGTTGTACTTGAGCAACATAAGGAGATTGCACCATAATAGCTGTCGGGTTGACACCTGCATTTCAGATTCAAATAGTAAGAAATACTTCTTCAGGAAGCATATCCCACCAAGTAAATTCAAAATTTTAAAATCCAGAATTTTATTCCTTTATAATATTTGGTGCACCAAATTTAAATTACAGACATTAGCTGCAGAAGTTACACTAGTTCAGGACTATATATTTAACAGGAAGTGTCATAAAATGAATCTAGATTGCAACTAAGAGATAAAGATAAGGCTAAAAGCTACAACTGACGGTGCTGGCTACCAAGATGTGATCTAACAATGATAACTATAAAGCAAATCTTGAAGGTATTTCCAGCATATTCATTATTTCATTTCATTTTCAGTTGTTGGTATAAACAGGATCCATACTTTGCAGGGCTTGCTAAATTGATGTAAGCTTCTCAGTTCTTTGTACATGCTATTCTTATGAGCCAGTGATTATTTATTGTATAGTGATAGAACAATAACATGAGATGTCTAAGTTTCCCATTAGTAATATGAGATGTTTGATAGGGTACTTAAGTTAGTTCTCCCACCACAATAGTTAGCTTTTGGGAGGAATTCCTCAAACATTCAAGTACTCATGATATCAAAGCTAGGGATTCACAATTCTGAAAAAGGGCTACCTATACAGGGTTCTAATTGGCAGAGTGTTTTAACTGGTAAGAGTCAAATGAACTGTCGTAAGAGTGTAAAAGCTAAGACGTCAACTCTCAAAGGATGGCAAATTGACATGAACTTAAGAGTATGCAATCATTGCAATGCTTAAGTCTCATATTAAATAGTATGGAATGCTCAAAGAGTTTGAAGCGGTCTGATTCTTCCACCTTAATAGGTAGCTTTTTGATAGAAGGTTCCTCATCCCACTTGAGCATCTATTATATAGCATTAGTTAGTTGGTCTTGTAATATTATTAGCTACATAGCAATATTCAATAATTAGATGATAAACCTAGCTATACGACATGTAAATACACATAATAGCTAATTGTGCCCAGCATTTAGAGTTCATGCTCCTCTAAAAATCTTTGTTGGTATAAGAGCCTAATAGGCATATGCTCATGTCAACTAGTTTGGTTGATGTTTTCAGCCAAGGAGGTTTATTAATGAAATTGTTTGGCAGCTTTTGCCAAGTTGGACAGAACCAAGTTCTTGCTCAAAGTAGTCTACAACTGTATTGATCATCAAAGGAAATAGGCTCGATGGGTTTATCAATGGAACCAAAATTGGTACTCTGCAAGTCATTTACAAAGGAACTGAAGTTAGGAGCATTTCAACTTATAAAGACTTAATCACAGCAAATCAACTCCTACAATGCTGGTTACCAAAAACCAATGACATTGGAGGCCACATGTTAGCTGATTCAGCTCAACACTTCTCAAAAGCTTCAGAATGCTGTCAAAGACTTGTTTGCTGCACATACCAACCATACATCATCGTATTTAGAAGTGAGTTGCAGCAAACTTGGAGAGTAGGAATGAAGATATTGGATTATCATGCAAAGATGATATCCTTAAACTTATAGAAGCCATGTATCCTTAAAAAACTAGATTATTCAAGTTCTTGCTGGATTGAATACAGAGTATTCCTCCTCATTGATCATTTTTTTTACAAAGATAACCTATTTGTCAACATGCCATTATCACACTGGACCCAACTTAGATGATTCCAAGCAATTTTACCCTAATCAGAGCTATTATCCATTAGAGTAACCTGGGAGAAATGCCTATAAAGTGAAACTTATAACAGCTTCAAAGAGATTTGGATGAATGCCCATGAGTGTGACAGGAGGTCTCCTAATCCTTGAGCATTTGTGCCAACCCATGTCGGTGGAATACAACAGATAAACCCACTGATGAGCCCATCAACTTTGTGGCTGAGTTTATAAAAGGAACAAGCCCAAAATTGTGGACATATTTGACTGAGTGAGAGGCTAGGAGCCCATGGTCTGAGAGCTGAGAGAGATGGTGTTACCTAGGATTTCATGCCACAAGTTGATGAGGGAATAGACACGTTTGCTTGTGGGGAGTCCAGAGCCTCTCAAAGGCTCAGGGGAGTATTTCTTTTTCTGCAATTTCCCTATGTTTTCCTGTTTGTTTTGGCAGCTGTAGCAGGTTGATTAATAGTGTTGACTCCACTTGATCTCTTCCATATATCATAGAAGGGGTTCCACATTAATCTCCTAGTGCTTTTCAGCAAATAATACCAAATCCCATCACCCATAGATTTATTTTTGCCCTTTTTAGCATGAAGATTGACTTGCAGGTGACTTAAGGAAATTGACATAAATGACTTCAAAACTCCCTAATCTAATATGAAAATTTTAAATTCTAATTCCACAAGAGGCATGGTATCAATGTTATGACTTATGAACACCAGATCAGTAATTAAATTAGAGCCTTAAGGCACTGGTACATAGTTCATTAGACAAGGGAAAATCAGTGATAAGCAAAATTAATACTACCTCTGGTCCTAATTATAGGAGCCAGATGACTTTTTTTAGGGAGATTAAGGAACCAAATTAGAACCCTAAATCTTAATATATGCAAAATGTAATTAGATTATATGATAGTTTATAAGTAAAATAACTTAGTTTTGAGAAAAAAGACAAATATAAACAATTCATAGTGGTGTATTTTGCATCCTTAATTTTTTCAAAAAAGTCAACTAGCTCTTATAATTAAGACCGAAGGGAGTATATTTTTATTTTAATAATTTGATTATCTATTTTAATTAAATGAAAAAGGCCAAAAATAATAATAATAAAGATATAAACAAACTTAAAAAATTCAGTTAAAAAAAACAAACTTAAAATATTTAAAAATAATAACATTAATAAGTAAAAAGAATAGATGTGCAAATAATTTGATAACCCAGCCTTTGTTTTCTCTTTTTCTAGTGTTGTGCTTTGCTTTGTTAAGAATGCCAAAGCCTTGGGACAAGTGCTAGAATAGAAAAGTATTAACATAGGAAATACAAGCATTAGTCATACTTGGAAGGAAAGTAAGGAACCTGCTTTCAACATCTCCAAATCTAATCTAGATTACTCCTTATGGTCCTTCTAGAATGTTTGCTTGGTCCTTCATATAAATTGCTTTAGAAATTGTCAGAATCATTAAATTTTTTTAGCCTATATGCCCTTTGTTTGTAATCATTAAAGAGAATTAAATAACATTAGCAATTGGTGAATTACCTCTTATTTTTACCAAAGTTGCATTGTAGGCATTGTTTATTGTTTGCATGTTATTCATGTTATAAAAAAAACTGAAGTATTACCATTAAAATATAACACAGAATCAGCACTTCACATTATAAATATGATTACCGGCACAAATTAAGGAAAAGACATGCTGCACGACAATATCAGCTTCTCCTTCATTATAAAATGAACCTGTTCCAGCTGGGTCTAGATGCTCTTCGCACCCAATTGACAGGCTTCCATATGGCATTCTTGTATCGAGCAACAATAGAGGACATTGTGTTATCCATGTAGGCTGCAGCAATGAGTTGGTAAAGCTTTCCATAAAAACCATTAACAGCAGGGCAGGTAAAAGGATAAAGGATAAAAACTGTAGAAGACTACACCAATGCATGCATCCTAACTAAAATGCGAAGTTTGTGCTCAAACCTGACTTGATGGTTGATCAGGGTGAATTTTAACAAAACGGGTGGAAAAACATTATCTTAAAAATCTGCGAGTAAGACTCATTAGAAACTATACCTATGCCCCATCCTTACCATTATGAAATCGAAATATGGCTCACAGTATGAATCATTACAGGCCCCTACCCTCAAAAGAAAAAGAAAAAAAAAACACTTACATGCTTCATTCCTATTTGAAACATGAAGATCTTAGATCTAAGAGATCACTGAATTCACTCTAAACAGAATATTTTCTAGCAAATTAAAAAAAAAAAATCTCAAAAGATGAGATCCAAGAAATTCTCACTATTATCTCAAGAAATAAAGGATACAGAAAATTAGAAGGTCTATAAGTGCCTGAGTTAGGACAAATAGTAATGCAAATTAGTAGAGATTGTACAGCTATAAAATATTTGAAAGGGGAAGGAAATTAAGTTATCTTAATAGGGATAGGGATATTGCTTATGGGAGTAATACCTTGACAAAAGGAGAGTCTACAAGAAGATGAGAGAAGACATTCTCAGATGACTTCAATAATCCACCATACATCTCCTTTGATGCCCAGCTAGCAATCACATCATTCATACGGTATTGTATTGTTAACCTTGTGGTGAGAACCCCTTCATGCAGAGTTGTAGCCCTCTCCAGTAATGATATTCCAAGACCTCCTTCCAAAGCCTTTCTAGATAATATTACAGGAGCAAGTTGGCATTGATCACCAGCAAGAATGCAGCGCTTCGCCTGCAATATAGGAATCCAGCAAGAAGGTTCAATTGCCTGTCCAGCCTCATCTATAACAACCAAGTCAAAAGTATCTAGCCTTCGAATCAATGGATCAGCTGCTCCAGTATTTGTGGCAAGTACAACCCGGGCACTAGATAGAACCTCGTTCATTGTCTCCTTTTCCTTTCTCTTCAGTGACCTTCCCAACTGTTTCAAAAGTTGGCGTATGCCAGCTGCTAATGAATCATCTTTTAAGCAATGTCTAAGATCTCTCCTCAGATCTGACTTCTTCCTTTCATACTCATCTCGAAAACTTGCAAGCTTAGCATTTACAATTTCTCCTAAAGACTTTGAACCTACAGTTTTTGATATGCGAGCAGGATTGCCGACCCTCACAATATTCAACCCAATATCTGAAAGCTTTTCCACCATGTTATCAACAGCAGCATTAGTAGGTGCCGTTACAAGAACCCTTTCACCTCGCTGAGCAGCATATGCTATAAGATGCTTGAGCAAACCTGTCTTCCCAGTACCAGGGGGCCCTTGGATGACCAATACAGGCCTATTTTTATTTAAACCTAGTGCTATAGCTTTTTGCTGGGAATTATCAAAGTTTTCACTTCCTAACAGTTCGTTTATGTTCTCTTCATCCCAGTCAGCTATATGATTTTTCTCAAGCCAAGCAAAATCTTCCCTGTCTCCAAACAGTGTCGCAACAACAGCAATAGAAGGATTTTTCTTTCGCAGACCATTCTTCTGAAGCAGCATTAGCGCTTCACAGTTGCGCTGAAAAAGATAATAAAAGTTTCTAAAAGTTTTTCTGTATATATAAAAATAGTCAACTCATATAACATTACAAAAAGGAAGAAGACAGAGATATATAATTATGAAAACAAATTAATAAAAAATGGATCAGTGGTTTACAAAACTAAAATTATCTTTAATGGCAACAGCAGGGAGTAGTTGCCAAAAGTTATGTCATTGTGCCAAGCCTATCTTTGTAAGCTAGAAGTTGATTCACATATGTTATACAAAGAGCAACTTCGAAGCAATTGTTTTGAATCAACAATAAGAGAACGAGTAATATTGTAGAAATCTGCACATGAAATCTGATAGTCTAATTGCTGGACTGACCAGGGAATAAATAATGTACAAAGGAAGTTCAAATACCACAAAACTCTCTAACAGATTACTCATAAGACTAAAAACTCAGTCTCCTAGTACCTAGCACTAGAATTTTGGTTTATCCGTAATATATAGCATCTTAAATCTCTCAACATTAATTCAAATATACAGATATTCACTAAATAAATAAATAAATAAATACATATTTACAACACTCCCCCTCAAGTTGGATCATAGATACTTAGCATGTCCAACTTGCGTACAAAGAATTCAAACATATTTTCTAATAAACCCTTGGTGAGAATGTCGGCTGGTTGCTACAAGTAGGGACATATGATAGGCAGATAACTCCATCCTCAATTTGCTCCCTAATGAAGTGGCAATCTACTTCCACGTGTTTAGTCCTACTATGGATTTAACACCATGCTTAGAGAAGCTTTATTGTCACAGTACAGTCTAAGTGGAGATTCACTAGTAACTTGGGCTTCCTCGGTCACCCTCTTTAACCATAGACCTTCCATGAGTCCTTGGGCTAGAGCTCTTAGTTCAGATTCTGCACTGCTCTTGGCTACTACTCTCTGCTTCTGACTTCGCCAAGTGACTAAATTACCCCACACAAAAGTGAAATACCCTGAAGTTAACTGACTATTTTCTTGATCTCCTACCCAGTCAACATCAGAGAAGATCTCAATAGTTCTAAGAGTAGTCTTCTTAAAGAAGAGTCCCCTACTAGGTACCTCTCTTTGTCGGCAGGAGCTTCATCTTGTTCTTGTTTCTTTTTATTCTCGGGATCCACCTTTCCTTTCTTAGACTTCACATTCTTCTTGTTCGTTTTGATGCTGATCGGAATTTTGCTGGGTTTGCAACCAAGCATGCGTGTCTCGGTTAATAAATCAAGAATATATTTGTGTTGTGAGACACAAATACCTCCTTTGGATCTTGCCACCTCCATACCTAGGAAATATTTTAGATTTCCAAGGTCCTTAACATCAAATTCTCTGTTCAAGGCACCCTTTATTCTACTAATCTCCTCAGTATCATTCCCTGCAAGTATGATATCATTTACATAGACAATAAGGATGGTGATTATTTCACCCTTTTTAACACAAACATAGCGTGATCAGAAAGACTTTGCTTGTACCCTTATTGACAGAAGGGTTATGACTGGGATTTTGGCTCACCATGGCCGAGAGGTTTGGAGGAGACAGCAATGAGCCAGAAAGCATTACTTCTTGCCGAGTTTCTTCACGCCTAACTTTAGAGTAGACTTCACGAGGAGATGGAAGGGATGAGGAACTCAGAATTCAAGCCTTAATATCATCGAATTCTGGGTTTAGGCCAACGAGAAATAGCAACACCCAATCAACGTCAATATTGCACTTGTTCCTTGCAGCATCAGTTGGCGACACCCATTCATCATCTGCGATCAAATCGACCTCTTGCCACGATGCACAGAGTTGGAACCAGTACCAAGTAACACTCCTGGAACCCTATGCAGATTTCCAGCATTGACGGCGAAGAGCATAAAGGCGAGAAAGATCCTTGCAAACAACATAGGACTCCTGGACCACAATCCAAATGTCTTTTGGCAATGGGGAGGTACATGAACATCCGCTTGATTGCATGCGACATCTAGTTAATCAACCAAGAGGAGACAAGAGCATTATGAACCCGACACTGAGCCATCTCCGACGACTTTGCATCAGAAGTGGCTGGAGTTTCTCCAATTAAGAAACCCAGCTTTCCACGGCCTTGCATGGCTAACTGAATGGCTTGAGCCCAATCACAATAATTCGTGAGGGTTAATTTCTCAGATATAATGGAGATAGGGGGTCCACCTTCGAAGCTGGAAATCGACCCAGAGGAACCTCCTGCATTCTTGGGATCAATGGATGGGGACCCATCAGATGAAGCATCCATGGCAGCTTCACGATTGGTTCAACCCTAAAAAAAACTCAGATTCAGAATGAACAGGCTGGCTCTAATACCATGTAAAAATCTAAGCATGAAATCCAATAGTCTTATTGCTAGACTGACCAGGGAATAAATAATGTACAAAGGAAGTTCAAATCCCACAAAACCCTCTAACATATTACTCATAAGACTAAAAACTCAGTCTCCTAGTATCTAGCACTAGAATTTCGGTTTATCCATAATATATAGCATCTTAAATCTCTCAAAAGAATTTCGGTTTAGACGTAATATATAGCATCTTAAATCTCTCAACAATAATTCAAATATACAGATATTCACTAAATAAATAAATACATATTTACATCAAATATACACCCCCAACACTTAAAAATAGTGAAACTACATACTTCCTCCCTTTGTTTTAAGGTTATGTTCAGATGATGGCATGGGATGGAATGAAAAGGAGTTGAATGGTCATTCTGGATGAACCTTGTTTGCTAGTTTTTTAGGATGGAAAGAAATGGCGGTGGCAACATTCAAAATCCAAATGCTTTATTCCTTCACATTGAGGGGCTGGTAAAGGAATGAGATATAATTATACCCCCTTTGGCTAAAAACTTACTAGAATCACATTCAAATTATAAGAGTAATATAGGAAAAATAATTTATTCCCACATTATGTAGCCAAACACAATTCCTTTGATACCTAGGCTACATTATTTTTCCACTTACCAGTCAATTTATAAAGGTGAGTTCCCTATGCTTGCTAAGGTCTCCATCAATTAGTATCAAAGCCAGAGCGACATCTTGATAAAAGGTTCTTATAGAAGGTGAAACGAGGTGGTAAGAGTGAGCACTGGGATCTAATGGCTTCTGCATGGGGAATATGCTAGGGTTTAGGGTTGAAATGATCTATCAACCCTAAAATTTTGAGTTACATCATCATAATAGCTCAATTTTTTTTTATTTAAATGGTCTTTCAAATCATCCTTCAAGTGACAAAGTTTAAATACTTGAGATCAATTATACAACAAGATTGTGAGATTGATGACGATATCAACCATAGAATTCAAACTGGGTGATATAAGTGGAGGAAAGTAACTGGAGTTCTTTGTGAGCAGAAAGTACCCCATAAGGTAAAAGGGAAGTTTTCTCGCACTGTTATAAGATTAGTAGTACTATATTGTAATGAATGTAGGGCTTTCAAGGGATAACATAAACATAAAATAGGGGTAGCCGAAATGAGGATGTTGAGATGGATGTGTGCTCATACAAGGATAAGATTCGGAATGATTATATATGCAAAGGAGTTGGAGTGGTATCTATTAGCGAGAAATTGGTAGAAAATCATTTAAGGTGGTTTGGACATGTCCAAAGAATGCCATTAGATATGCCAGTAAGGAGGGTAGATCAAGCAGTCTAGAGTCCTATTAAAAGAGAAAGAGGGAGATCAAGGCAGACACTCAGTGAAGTTGTAGAGCAGGATCTTTTAGTTAACAATATATCTAAAGATTTGGTTACTGATAGAGTACAATGGCGTTATACGATCTATGTAGCCAACCCCACCTAGTGATAAGGCTTTGTTATTGTTGGTCTTTCACAAGACACTACATGTCAAAGTGGTGAAAACCGGTGCTAAATGTGGCCATTTCCTAGGGTCTTTGTATTGTCTCACCCCCTGACATTATGTATCATGAACAAGAACTTATTGCTTTATAGTTTGCATAACATGAGACTCAAAGCAAGTGCATGCTGACCCTAGATAGAAGATATGGTAATACAATTACTGCACCCTTCAGACCAAATACTACACTTATATTGTACCAAGAACCAGTTGACTATAGTTTTTAATTAATTGAACTTCTCCTGAAAAAACTAAGATACTCAATACTACACTTGTTTCTATACAACACTTCATAATTATGTCTCAACACTTTTAATACTTGAGGCACCCTTTGATAATATGCTTTAGAATACCTTCTCGGAAGATTGAACAGTTAAAACATATCCATACTATCAAAAAAACAACGCAAGAATTCATTATGTCAAGTACCTCATATGTAAGAGTATCAGCCAGTCCTTGGATTCGGTCAATACGCACACTCTTCCCAAAGAGTTTAGAGAATGTAGGATCACCATGGCGTGACTCTAAAGCAACACTGATACTACAGCCGTCATCCCCGAGATTGTTAACAAAGCCTTGCAGACAAGAGGTTGTGACTGCACCCCTATTATCGCATGTTCTCACACAAACCATGTCTCCAGGTGAAAGTGTAGTAGGTGGTAACCGGTGGTTCCCTTCAACCTTGAATAACACCAAATGCATTCCTCCCAGTCCTGTTTATCATATCAAACGTGTCAACACTACTTAATACCCTTTATCTGAAATTGATCAAATTTGATAAGGATTTTTATCATTGAAGCATAGAGACATCCACTGAATTGCATTGTAAATATTACTAACATTTTAACAAAATATTGGCAACTTAATCAAAGATTCAGAATATAACATCACAACAACAACAAAATCTTATCCCACTAGGTGGGGTCGACTACATAGATCGTACAACGCCATTGTGTTCTATCAGTAATCAAATCTTTATAAATATATTGTTAACCAAAGATTCAGAATATAAACAAGTATAAATTTTAATCTATCTTCCATATGTATAAAATCTCTGCAATATTTGGACTATGATATTACCATGAGATGCTGAATATCGGCGCACTGAGTATCTATATGAAAGTACCCAGAATCTAAAGAATAATCATATAATCTGTTAGCAGCTTAATGAAAGAAGTTTTAAAAACGCAATATCATCTAATCTGGTAGCCTATGTTAACAGGGATGCTATAGGTAGAAAAAAATATGGATGAAAAATAAAATTATCAAAAGATGGTCACGTTTGTTGTATAAGAGATGCTTAGAGGACTAGTCTTAGACTCATGGTCAGCGTTGCATCTCAACTATTGTAATAATCCAACAGTGCAGATATTTCATATCATGTTTAGCTTGAACATAAAGCCCCTTCAAACCGTTCTCACAGCAATAGACTATAATAAGCAACTTATTAGTTATGACAATATCACATGTCAAAGTCTGGCTATTTTCTGATGCTGGAAGTGCCTCAAAATAAGTTTAATTTGGATTTGATGAATTATAAGCACGGTATATTAGTAATAACAGTATACCGAACAGTTACAGTGTCTTCTACTGAATACAAAGATGGGGCACACCAGCAGGTGTAAACAGTGTTATTGTCTCACAGAAGGTCTCCTAGAGTCAGTAAGAAGTGGAACATAAACCAAGTCCACATTATAAAGAAATTTCCTGTAAAATAACCTTGCACCATAAAAGCAAGTGAAAAGTTAATTATATTGATTTCTCGGGCGAAGTATAGTTGAAACGGTACATATGAATAGGTATAGACATGAATTCAAACTAAAGTATTTTAAAGCACATAAAAGGAGAGACTTAAATTATGGGACAAATTAGAGACCGAAATATTCTGATTCGGTTGGTCTCAAAAATTAGAAATTGAATGAGAGACGGGAGTAAGGGAAGACCTGTAGACGTACTGATGGCGTTTAAATTACAAATAGTGTCACAGAGTTCTTGTTGAGCCTGCCCATGGCTAACCAAGAACTCAATCGGCTTCGAGGAGTCAGAAGCATCATCTGGTCTAGGAACAGCATCCAATTCTTCTTGTGTAAACTCCAACTCGGCATCCCTCTCTATGCGGAGTAATTCTGACATGTGCTTGGTGAACTCGTCAATTCTGTGCTGTATTGCCTTGGCCTTCTCTAAGTCCATTCCTAAAACGCCTTGGACAGAGGCAGACTTCGGCTGCGCTATCTTTCTTGCAATTGCCTTATGCTGAGCTGTAAATGAATAAATAATCCTCAGCTCTGCAACTACTCACTCATGTTGGGGCAAGGTAACGAACGAACTTGAACATAAAACATGCAATAGTAACCTGATTTGGCGAGCTCTTTCAGTAGTTTCCAAGATTCAGTTTCACACCAGTTCTGGACCAATGATTTGCGCTGGAGGCCTTGGAGAACGTCCCGTAGCTCCCTTTGAAAGTGATCGAACAGAGTAGGATAATGGGTGCAAGCTTTGAAGCAGATAACTTCAAGGCCAAGAGGCATGGGAACGGCATTAAGGTAAGGCTGAGCCTGAATAACAAAGGTGAGACCAGGTCCCATGCGCTGCCTCAGCTCCGAGAAGTCCCCCTGTGCCTCCGCAGAAGCAAAATCGGAAGCCATGGCCCTCATACTATGACGAATCCATCGCACAACGCTCTTCCCCAGATCCTTCCGCCCGAGTGGGTCTCCATTCTGGGAGATACCGCTCACGTTGAGGGGTGCTGCCTCAATGCTATTTTCCTGTTCTTCTATCTGGGTGCTCAAGTCCACTGCCGGGAACACTGGCAAGGATGACTGAGATGGATATTGGGAAGACCCATTCTTGTTAGTTTCGTTAGCATTTGGTAGCTTTGTACTTGCTTTGAATCGACGTCGTCTCCTGCTTTTGGTGCCATTGGGAATCTTAGTTTCATTATTGCTCCCGCTGGGGCCGTTACGAATGACTCGTTGGAAGCCGAACGAAGGTGATGAGCTGCACAAGGTGTAGGCATTATTACGAGTAAATAGAGTGAGGGAGCGAAGTGAAGAAAAGTGGCCATTAGAGGCATTACAACGTCTTGAAGCCAATTTTGCTGGGATTCTACTGCACAAAAAGCTCGTGGACGTGACCATCGCTGCTCTTACTTTTCAGGAATTCAGACTCAAGTGCCAAACGTAGTCATTTTTTCTCCGATTGCAGATTGCTAGGCAGCAGTATGCTTATATGTGGGAAGACAGATCAGGGCTTTTGAATTTGAACCGTGAGTTGCATTTGAGGCGGGGAAAGAAGCGTTGGTGTTGTTGACCGCTCAGAAAAGGAGGAGGAGGGAGATATTTGAGGGAAAACAAAAGTGGGAGAAGTAGGCCGTTATCGCGTACCACTGAAACTACACGAGGTGGGTCCCAGGTTGGTGGAGGGGAAGATCCAGGCTCCATCTTTGATTGGCTGCAGATGATTCTGAGGCGTGGCTGGCTTAACCCCCTACACCCCTACTAGCTGACGTGCTTCTTTCTTGTTCCTCTCATATAATCTCACCCTCCACTGCCCACTTCAGAATGTTCATGTGGCTCCAAATCGTCACGCATTCTCTAGTTTAGTATATGATCCTTTGCTCCTGCCAATGCCCTCCTCCCTACCTCCCTCCCTCTTAGCCCACAAAACTCCCTCTCCACTATTTTATCATCACTGCATCTATTGTTTGATATTGTATTAAAGGAACAATGAGGAAGACAAAGATGGATCGTTCTTCATTTTATCTATAATATTTATCATCCTTCTTTAAACTAATTTGGCTGACACTGATAGATATATATATATATATATATAATCTCATGATACATGTGAGTATTGTAGAGATCATGTAGCATGTGTTATCTACTTAACTTTGAAATTATAGACTTGTAAACTAACAATTAATTAACCAACTTTGAATCATAGACTCTTTTTTTGGAATGGAAATGGAAATTTTCATTCAAATAAATGAGATAATTACATCTGATAGTCATCAAAGTGATGTAGGACAAAAGAGGAACTGAGGAGAAATAAGGACTATTAAAAGATATAAGAGATTAGAGGAGGGAGGACAGCAAGAAGGAGGTGGAAATATCAAACGAAAGGAGATGGGAAAACAAGATTTTATTCAACTCAATAATCAATCATCAACAACTGATTACAAATGATAACCATAACTCTATTTATAGAGTTTCATGAATAATAAAAGGGTAAAAGTGCTGATTTAGTATTTAACTATTATGAAAATTGCTACCAGCATAAAAAACAATTTCGAGTAGCAGATGCGGTACGCATCAATAAAAATCGTAGTTTGATTAGTAACACTGTGAATTTTGCCAAACGTCCATTAGAAATTGCTGACATGGTAATTTTTTTCTTTTGTGGACTTCTGATATGGCATGGACATGTGGCATTTTTTATTGTATTTTATTTTTTATTTTTTTTAACAACATAGGGCCTTTGGCCCCCAAACCTGGATTTTCCCTGGTATCCGACTCCTTTTTCTAAGTTCCTGACCTTTTCAACTGGACCACGTAACCCGAGTTTATTTTTTTATTTTTGGACCAGGTAACCCGGGGCAATCGACTAATCCAGAGCGGGGTTATATACGCTATCTAGTCCAATTGAGAAGGCGGGGAACTCTGAAAAAGGCGCCGGATATCAGGGGAAATTCAGGTTTTGGGGCCAAAGGCCCTATCTGTCTGTTGTTAAAAAAAATAAAAAAAAATAAACCTAGTTTACCTGGTCTACTTGAGAAGGCCAGTGACTCAAAAAAAGTGCCAGATACCGGGGGGAATCCGGGTTTGGGGGGCCAAAGGCCCTATCTGCCTGTTGTTATAAAAATAAAAAAAAATAAAATAAATGCCACATGTCCATGCTACATCACAAGTCCAAGAAAATGCCACGTTAGCAATTTCTAACGGACGTTTGGCAAAATTCACGACGTTACTAATCAAGCTACGATTTTTATTGATGAGTACCGCATTGGTACTCGAAATTGTTTTTTATGTTGGCAGCAATTTTCATAATAGTTGACTACTAAATCAGCACCTTTACCATAATAAAATATAATGACAATAATTCAAATTCAAATCCAGATCCTAAACATAAGGTAGCAACCATAATTAAAACATAATTGGCTAGCACGCATTGCTTGGATACTTGATTTGGGTTAATATTATGTAGCCACCAATTCTCCAGAGGTAAGGTGAGGAAATTGGCTAGCATATGCTCCGAAACAACTAATTTCCAGCAAGCTAGTGCCATGGGGCATTTACGGAATATGTGGTCAATGTCTTCTACAGCTTGAAGGCATAGCTCACATGCAGCATCTGTGACAAGGTGACATTGTCTTCTCTCGCTATTAATGAGGAGCCTATTACTGTAACCTAGCTAAAGGAAGGATCGGAAGGGCTCCCAACCACTTCCATTGCTTTGTAGGCTGATGAGACTGTGAACAAGCCAT
The DNA here is from genome assembly GCA_037074515.1 of Mimosa bimucronata. Lineage (NCBI taxonomy): Eukaryota > Viridiplantae > Streptophyta > Magnoliopsida > Fabales > Fabaceae > Mimosa > Mimosa bimucronata. Next base: position 45,802,477 of record CM073442.1, read on the forward strand.
TCGCATTCAAGGTACAAGAACATTGTTCATCCATATTCTCTACTTTCGGGGTGGGAGTTGTTATGAGGAGGTGGAGAGTTGTTGGTTGGAGTTTGTCTTCAAAGAGCTCCCAACACCATTGATCGATGCTATCAACAAAATCATAGATGGGCTTCGCAAGGCAAGTGTTGCTTGACTATCCTTAAGCGGCCCGAGGTCTCCTAACCAATTGTCCGACCAAAACTTGACTATCCTGCCATTTCCAGGTTTCCACCAGAGACCTAAGGATGTATTAGGCCAAGATTTAGCAATACTTCTCCAGATGTGAGAGCTTAGCTTGGTCTTGAATTCAAAGTTGCTCTCCCTTGACTAGTTGTATTTGCCTCATACATTACTGCAGAAAAGGTTTTTCACGTCCCTTATTTTAGGGTTTTCATGTCACTTTTTCAGGGGATGTCTATCTGAGTGATGTGGAAAACTAGACTTTTAACGTTCTCATAAATAATGGATGTTGAATGTCAGAGTTTCCACATCACATATTATGTAACAAGTGATGTTGTTTGAATGTCAAAGTTTTCACATCACATATTATGTAACAAGTGTTGTTTGATGTGGATATATACAGAAGAAGAGTTTTAGTTTTTGGTTTCAGAGAAACAATGTCATGTACTATATAATAAAAAACAATGTCACTTGTTACTTGTTACATGATGTGTGACATGGATATATATAGAAGAAGAGTTTTGGTTTCAGGTTTCAGAGAAACAACGTCACATACTATATAATATGTGACATTTCTGAGAAGCAACGTCACTTGTTACATAATATGTGATGTTGTTTCTCTCCCAAGAAACGACGTCACATATTATTTTCTATGTGACGTTGTTTCAAGAAACAACGTCACTTGTCCCTTATTATCTAAATAAGGGACGAAGAAAGTCCATTTTTTTGGGAAAAAAGGGGGCATTTTTTGGATTGGAATCACCCCCAATAAAAAAAATGCCCTTATAAAATATTGGATGTAAGATAAAATAAACAAAATAACTAACATATCTTATTTAAATATTTGAATATTTGAGTCAAGAGTCCTAAGAAATTATAATTTAAATATTAGAGAAAATATTAGCAAATCTAAAAGATATAATACTAAATTAAAACAATAAACCTAACAATCCTAATGATCCCCAATATGTTAACTTAAAAATCCTGGGAATGCTACTAAAGAGAATCAACTAGAGAAAAGTATCCTTGGTGGAAGAAAGCAAGACCTCTTCACAAACTGAAAACAGACCGTCCACATAAGAAATTACAACAAAGTAACCAACAAACTTTATACTTCACATTACAACCATAAAAATGGGTTGAAATATGGAAAAACATTGACGTTCAATAAAAGGTCCCCAATGAAGCAATCTTGGCATAATTCTTCATACAATTTCCTTATCTCATCAAAGAATCTTGATTCAGGGAAGGATTCCAATTCCTGAAAAAGGCATATTTTCGATAATCCACACATGTGATTTCAGGAAAAAAAATAAGTTAAGTAGGGAAATCAATACAAGTAAAGCATGGGGGAAAATGAGTTATACAAAGATACTCGTAGTTGTTCCCTAAGCATACAGGTGACTTCAGGAGATTAATTCTTTTGAAAAAGTACCAATAATGCATGAATTATGCACACATAGGTCTTGTAAAGCAGGACAACTAATTAATGACCTGAGCAAATTGAAAACATAACTGCATTCACTCAATTTAAGTAATGTAAATAAGAAATAATGAGGATAATAAGTACAGAACATACAAAAAAAAACATTAAAGGCTAGTAGGGTAAGTATTAGTGGTCCAGACATTGAAGCTACTGATAGATAATTTATTAGACAATAATTATTCATCTAATACTAATATACCGTTGCTCACAGGAATTATGGTAATAAACTCATATTTGCACATACACAATTTAGACGGATCATGTTCTTAGCAAGTCATTATGCTAGATGACAAATAACTATTTGAAAGTACAAAATGAAAAATTGTACATTGTTTAGCTTCTCAAGGTCATGTTACTAGCATGACAAAGATAAAATGCTACAATAAGCTTCCATCTTGGAATTCTTGTGAGGTCATGAATGTTTGAGGAGAGTAGGTATAGTACTTACATAAGGCTTCATGTAACACTTGTTCCAAATCATGTTTCCCTTAACTTCTTTGGCAAGTTGTGTACCAAATCTTGCCACATAAGCACCATTTGAAACGTGTCATGGAAGATGGCATAGGTAGCAACGAATGAGTATAATTAAGAATTTGGGTAAATACATTATCTTAAATCACAAGATTGCTTATTAAGACTTTATACATCAATCTTTTATTTCCAAACTTGTTCTATAAGCTTTGTAAACTAATCTTTTCCTCCAAGCTTTTTTCACAAGATTTAACTATTTTGGGCCCTTAGTTTAATTAATAATCCCACTTCTAGAATCTCAAAAGACTCTATTTTCTTGAGACCCAAATAAACTTCTACTAACTTCCTTAGTGATCCTCAAATAGCTACTTTAAAGCTTTTGAGATTTTTGGGAGATTGCACTTCACACACTATTAAAATTGCTAGTATCGAAATGACAAATATATCAATCAAATAAGCAAACTAGATTGCATGTATTCAAATTTTAGTTGGCTAACATCTGAGATCTCTTGCCATGAAACTTGCTAGGTAAAGACTTACCAAGCCACCATAACGCTACTAGTGTGAACAATTCAATATATCCAAACAGCTTATGCACATCAACCCTTTCTCCTTCACCAGAAAACTTTTCAAGAAGAACTGCATATTAAAGGTAAAAGAAGTGGTCACGAATAATCAAAACTATGTGTAAGATTAAAAAGCTAACAGGTGAAATATTACCTTACTAGTAAAGAGACAATATGTCACGGCTGATAGAAGGCCAAAGAGATCCCCAACAAGAGAGAGTTTTCCATTACTAAACACAAGTAACAAATTATAGCACTCAGAAAAATAATTATAAATACAAAGCTGGTAATGGCATGTTCATTTATGAGACTCAGAAGGAGAAGTCCACATAATATTATGTAACATCCTAAATTCCTAATATAATGTGACTATCTTCTTAGACAACAAATTAAATCCACAACACTACACCATAATTGTGTGCAGATCCTCTATGCCTTGTCAGATTATAAGAGACATTAACAAAAATAAACACATGCAGCAGATAATTTCCAAAAAAATGCAAATAGAAAACAAGAGCCGCGTGTGGAATTCAAGAAAAGGAATATGCTGATTAAAAAAAAGGAAGACATATATTTTTCTAAACAACAAATGAAAATCCAAAACTCTAAGTGAAAGTTCAAAAAGAAAGATAAGATGATGTTTAAAAAAATGATCTATCACTAATGCCCAGTACAGATGTCTAAGAACTTTTCCTCCAAAAAAATAGAGAGAGCTACTAATAGAGATACTAGTATGGCATAGAAGAGATCTTAACAAGTACTCCAATTAAACATCAAAGTTGATATAAGAATTTTATTTTACCAACAATATACAAATATAACAATGCATGAAATTTGAAAACAGTTAGGAGATTAGCTGAAGAAGCATTAATTTGTTCATTGAGAATGAAAGACTAAATAAGAAATTAAGGATCAAAATTTCAAACAGAAGCTTGCTATTTCAGTCTTTTTGTAAGCTGATTTAAAGCATAAAGAATGAAAGTGAAGTACATCCTGCAACAGCTTACATTGCTTTTGATCAATCTTTAAGAAGTCAGTTAAAACAAGAAAATAAAATATATGAAATGTGGTAAACAAAAAGATAGAGTTTAGGCTTACTCGGCAATTGACTTTGACTCGTTTGTAGCCCAGGTTTTCCCCATTGTTGTCATGGTGACATCAGCCATACTGTTATGGTATTTCACTAAGAACCCAGAAAACAGGACAAAAAATGAAGAAAGAACCAAAGAAAACAGAGAACTATTCACACACAGAACCAGAAAAAATGCCAAGAGCCTTTCTATTAGTCAAAGACAGTCAAAACATCATTACAACGGGTTATGAGATAGGCTTTATACATCTGTTACCTATCCTCCCCAAGCAATTAGAATTATCCAGAATATATCTATTCCAACTATATATAGGGGTATATATGCGCCATTCAAGATACAGGGCAACACAGGGACATATTTGCACCACCTAACCATTTATTTATATTTTATAACAATGCCCTCCTCAAAAAACACCCTTGCCCTCAAGGGTGCTCAATCTGAAATTCTGGAAATTGTTGCTGAAAAGCATACAAAGACATCCAAGTAGCTTCTGCATCTGGATATCCTTGCCACTGAACTAAAATTTCAGTAATAATTCTTCTTTTCTTCCTCCCAACCCTCCTATTCAAAATCTTCTCAGGATAAAGAGTAGATGAAACTGTCGGATAGTCTACCGGAGGGTGCCTTTGTCTCACACTAGGGTCAGGACATAACTTGAGCATAGAGACATGAAATGTTGAGTGAATCCGCGTTTCTGGAGGCAATTCCAACCTGTAGGCCACTGTACCCACTCTGTCCAGAATTTTATAAGGTCTAAAAAACCTAGGGGATAATTTTTGGGCACTTCTAGTGGCAGCTGACACTTGTCTATAGGGCTGCAATTTTAAAAACACCCACTGCCCTACTTCAAAAGACCTGTCAAAACGTTTCAAATCAGCTCTCTACTTCATTGTGTTTGATGATTTATGTAAATAATACTTCAAAACAGCAAGCATTCTCTCTCTAGCTTCAAAACTTCTATCAACTACTTCTACAATAGCTGATCTAGGGATATAGGGTGAATAAACTGGAGGTTTTTGGCCATATAAAAGTTCATAAGGTGTAGCTTTAGTTGCTCATAAGTTGTAGCTTTAGTTGCTGTATGAAAGCTAGTATTGTTCCACCATTCAGCCAATGATAACCATGAAGACCATTCCCTAGGCAATTCCCAACACATACACCGGAGATAAGATTCCAAACAACGGTTGAGCACTTCGGTTTGGCCATCGCTTTGGGGATGGTAAGCCAAAGTTAGGTGTTGCTCAAATTTCGGCTAGAATTGACTTGACAAAGGAGTACCTAATTGATATGTATATTTCGGTTTTGAGGGATGAAATAGCGGACTCTGTGTTGCTATTCAACCCCAGATCACTGCGAGAGACGAGGAGATTAGCAAGGGTTCAAGAGCTGGCCATCGAACATCGAAATTCAAAGAAATCCCAAGAAAAGTCTTGGAGACACGTAGGAAATCAAAACTTGATGACTCAACCTCACTATTATGCATCATCGAGTAACAAAAACGTGTCAAATAAGAGTGGGTCCCAGCCCAACAATTATTTTTCTCATTTTGGAAAAAACTCGGCCGAAAATTCTGGGGTGATAAATCGCAAAAGTTCTGCGCCTAATTTCAACGATAAATCTGGACGATATTCAAAAATTCTTTCAGTTGAGGAGGCTGAGCATCGTGCAAAAACCTATGTTTCTATTTCCATGAAAAATTTTCTAAAGACTATCGATGTCCCCAAGGTAGAAACTTCAGATACATTACATAGAGATGGATGAAGAATCAAACCAGGCCGAACCTGAAGCACCTATCTTGGAGATGGAACCTGACTCTGTTCCAACTATTTCCCTTCACGCCATTAATGGGGTTAATAGTGCAGAGGCTATGCGTGTCCAGGGGTGTGTGGGTAAGCGTCAATTGCAGGTTTTAACTGACAATGGGAGTACCAATGATTTTCTTGATTTATCTATGGCCAATAAATTGGGTTGCTATGGGGGAGGAATTGGGTTCTGTCCAGGTCGCTGGAAGTAGGAGATTGAAGGTATATGGTTGTTGGCTTGGGTTCCAATGGAAAATGCAGGGGATGGAATTTATGTGTGATGTAAGGATTATTGAATTGCATACATATGACCTTGTTTTAGGTCTTGCTTGGCTGAAATCAATTAAACAGGCTTTCTGGGACTATGAAAATTTGTCCATGCATTTTTGGTACAAAGGGAAACTTTGTAAGCTTCAAGCTACCCCTAAAAATTCACTTCAGGTTGTATCTTCCAAGAATTTGGAGCTAAAATGGGCTAATGAACAGCAGATGTTTCTGATTTAAATGTTATAGCCCCAAGAAAATGTTTGACGATGAAATCAGTGCATGAAGGAGTTCCAGCTGAAATACAATATGTTTTGATAGATTATGTTGATGTTTTTGGTGATCCTAAGGGTCTTCCCCCCTTAGGGAAGGTCATAATCACCCAATAATTTTGGAGGAAGGGACTAATCCTATTAGTCTCAAACCATACAGATATTCAGCTGCCCATAAAGATGTGATTGAGAAGCAAGTGGGGGGGCTTCTAAAGAATGGAATGTTGCAAGAAAGTGCCTCTCCTTTTTCGGAACCTATTGTTCTTGTGAAGAAAAAGGATGGGTCGTGGAGGATGTGTATAGATTACCGTGAGTTGAATAAGAAGACGGTGAAGAATCAATATCTAATTCCTCTAGTTGAGGATTTATTGGATGAATTACATGCTGCCCAGTGGTTTACAAAGCTGGATTTGAAGGCGGGTTATCACCAAATCCGAATGAATCCAAGTGATGTGTACAAGATAGCTTTCAAAACCCATTCTAGCCATTTTGAATGGTTGGTGATGCCGCTTGGATTGACCAATGCTCTAGCAACTTTTTAAGGGGCTATGAATGAGGTTTTTTGTTCTTATCTTGGAAAGTTTGTTTTGGTGTTTTTTGATGATATTCTTGTGTATAGTTCTTCTTTGATAGATCATGTTAACCATCTCAAAGAAGTGTTGCAACTGCTACGTGCTAACCAATTTTATGTGAAGGTAATAAATGTACTTTTGCAGTGGAGCATGTTGAATATTTGGGACATGTGATTAGCCTTGGGCAAGTGGCTACGGATCTGGAAAATATTAAAGCAGTAGTTGAGTGGCCAAAGCCTAAAACAGTGAGGCAACTGCAAGGTTTCCTTGGTCTTGCGGGATATTATCACAAGTTTATCAAGGGGTATGGTGGTCTAGCCAAGCCTCTTACTTTGTTATTGAGGAATGATGCTTTTTCATGGTTCGATTCAGCTAGAGAAGCCTTTCAAAAGTTGAAAGAGGTGCTGATTTCTGCTCCGGTTTTAGCACTACCTGATTTTTCTAAGGGTTTTGTTGTGGAAACCGACGCTTGAGGTGTGGGCATTGGTGCTGTATTGATGCAACAGGGGCATCCCATTGCGTATTTCAGCAAGGCTCTTGCTCCAAAGCATGTGAATTTGTCAATATATGAGAAGGAATTGTTGGCGGTGGTACAAGCGATTGAATATTGGCATCAATACTTGGAAAGGTCCAAGTTTATCATAAAAGCTGATCAGGAAAGCCTTAAATATTTGCTGGGACAGCAGCTGAAGACCCCTTTTCAGATGTATTAGATTGCTAAATTGATGGGGTATGACTACGAAATTCAATATAAGAAAGGGTGTGATAACACCGTTGCCTATGCTTTGTATCGTTTGCCTATTTTAGGGGCTGAATTGCTTCAAATGGCCCTAGATACAGGTTCTCCAGAAATGTTACAGCAGATTAAAGATAGTTGGAATAATGATGTTGACTATGTAGCCATTATTGAGGAGTTGAAGAAGAAAGGTGAGGTGTGGAAGAAGTATTCTTGGGATGGAGAGCATTTGAGAATGAATAACCGATTGGTTGTGGGGGGTGATAATTCCCTAAAACAAAAGATTCTTGAGTGGATGCATACTAGTCCACAAGGAGGGCATTCTGGGATACAAGCTACATATCACCGTATTAGAGGACTCTTTTGGTAGAAGAAGTTACACAAAGATGTTGAAGACTTTGTAAAAGGGTGTGACACTTGTGCTAGGTGCAAGTATGAGACGGTGGCAAGTCCGAGGTTGTTGCAGCCACTACCTATTCCTAGTAAGGTGTAGGAGAGCATTAGTATGGACTTTATAGAAGGCCTACCCAAATATGGAGGTAAGGAAGTTATTTGGGTAATTGTTGATAAGATGAGCAAATATGCTCACTTTATTCCTCTTTCACATCCCTTTTCCGCTTCCACCTTGGCATAATGTTTTTTGGATCAAATTTATAAGTTACATGGTGCTCCATCGGAAATAATAAGTGATAGGGATTCTGTTTTCTTGAGTAATTTCTGGAGGGAGTTTTTTAAGGTACTGAAAGTTGAGCAACACCTAACTTCGGCTTACCATCCCCAAAGTGATGGCCAAACTGAAGTGTTCAACTGTTGTTTGGAATCTTATCTCCGGTGTATGTGTTGGGAATCGCCTAGAAAATGGTCTACATGGTTATCATTGGCCGAATGGTGGTCAAATCGGGTGTTATATTCAGCGAGTGTGCTTTCTTGTTTCAGTCTCGTGAGATCAGCCATAGGTCTCTCATGTGGGTCACCAAACGTATTAACAAGCATGGCCACATATTCGTTCCAATTTGGAGGTCTGCCACGCCATCTTCTTTCTTCTGGAACGTGCCAATGATAGCTCTCCTCGTCAAGATTCAGGGAAGCCATGCGAACCTTTAATTCTGGGGTGTCCGGTCCAAATTAAAGAACTGCTCACATTTAGAAATCCAGGTATGAATATCCCTCCCTTGATATCTTGGAAACTCCATTTTTGTAAACTAGGTAGGCCTCCATATCCTCCTCCCCCAGTATGATTAGCACCATTTCTGAAATGCCCCAGGTTATTATTAACCTCAATGGTTATTGCCCTGAAATCGCGAGCCACTACTTGTAACTCCTCTCGAAAACTCCTACGTAACCTAGCCATTTCCTCCCTGAATAACCCATCCATATCTCCAAGCCTTTGCTCAAGGACCTGCAAACGATCCTTCAAACCAGTCCTTTCAGCCTTTGCGTCTGCCATCTCCTTCAATCAGAGTCAAGAAGCGTACAAGAACCAATAACCGGAGCCAAAGATTGACTGGCTCTGATACCATTGTTATGGTATTTCACTAAGAACCCAGAAAACATGATAGAAAATGAAGAACCAAAGAAAATAGAGAACTATTCACACACAGAACCAGAAAAATGCCCATAGCCTTTCTATTAGTCAAAGACGGTCAAAACATCATTACAATGGGTTATGAGATAGGCTTTACATATCTGTTACCTATCCTCCCCAACCAATCAGAATTATCCAGAATATATCTATTCCAACTATATACAGGGGTATATATGCGCCATTCAAGATACAGGGCAACACAGGGACATATTTGCACCACATAACCATTTATTTATATTCTATAACACATACTGATGAGAAAGAAACCATTTTTGTAACATTTAAAGAATCTTGGACCATAATTACTACAATGAAAAGAGTAAAAATTCCAGAAATAGATTATAATACTATTGTACTAGCCACGCTAGTGCGTGTAAGGGAAGCATTTGATAGATACTGAAAGCAACAAAAATCAAATGAATAAAACTCCAACGCTACCCTTCCTAAATATTCTTAAAGAACAAAATAAACATCAAAATTAAGTATGTATGAAGCCAAAAAGTGGATGAAAATCTTCAGACATGAGTGAACATCAAAATTAACGATGTATAAAACATGAAATTGAAAATAGAAAATAGGAAATGAAAAATACTTGTACACTCTACCATATTTTTTGGTTGAGTCTTTCATATTCAATCATAGAAGCTAAAATAGAAAATGAAAAATGAATAGCTACAAGGAAAAAATTTCAGGGATGCACATACTAGTCCTAAGTAATTGGTCAAGAAAGAGAGGTCTGACGGCATCGTAAACCCTGCAGAGGCAGGAGAGGTCATCGCCTTTGTAAAACTTGGTGATAAGAAGAAGGTTGGCAAGGCATTGTTTGTCTCATTCTCCTTTCAATAGCCTCAAGTAGTCTTCAAGATTCGGACTTTGCTCTTGCTGTGTTTTGTGCATACTACTGCAAAATAACCATTTTAGACCACCTTTTTAAGACCTTATATTGAAGATAAGGTCTAAAAAGTGTGGCCGGTGGCATTTTTGTAAATATATCCTAATTGTTTAGAGCTTATTTTTAGAGATAAGGTCTAAAAAGTGTGACGGGTGGCAATTTTGTAAATATGTTTAGATTATTTAAACCTTATATGTAAAGATAAGCTCTAAAATGTGTGTTTTTATAATTATATATTTAAACTATATTAGACCTAATTTTTAAAAATAACTTCTCACAGATTAAGTATCTAGTTTCTCGTGGCACGATCTTCTTCTTCGCTCATTCTTTCTTGCACGATTTTCTTCTTCGATCAAGTTGCCGCACGAGCATCTACTAGAACTCGACGGAGATTAAGCAGTTGAAGGTTGAACCCCTGCATTTGAAAAATTAGGGATCGATCTCCACCATCTCCCTGCACTCGAAAGCAATTGACTTGAAGAAACACCGTCATCGTCGCCGGAAATTTTGACCTCACCTTCATCCTTCGGGTTTCAATTTCGTTTGACAGAAATACCTCCGTTTCATCTTTTATCCTCTTTTTGATTACTTTCTCATCGGAGCTCGCATAGTTAGATCCTCACAAGGTATGTAACGCTACGACTCTTAAAGCATTTTATTATGAAATTATGAAACATTTGGGTTCATTAAGGTTTCAGTATTTCTATGATTGTTGGTTGTTTTTTTTCTTTTGTTATGCCCTTCGATTCGAGTAAATTGATTGATTATATCTTTGAGAGAATCATGCTTTAGTATGCCTACGCTAGTCCTGTCTTCAATTTGAGTTTAAGGTTGTTTGCATATATTGTTTTGCTACAGATCATAAAGCGTGGCTCTACAACGTTTTCCTAAATTCCCTAATTTTCATACTTGCGAATCAGTTGCAGTTTAGTACAATGTGCTTAGTTGTGATAAAGCGATTTGATGTATCAATCACCTTCATTTGGGACAGTGTCTATTATTTAATTTTAGAGAATTCCTTTTTACCTTTAATTTGTTGGCCTTTTGAAACCATCCAGGAAATTACGTTGAAGGTTTTAAAGTTTAATGCTTCTAATTTTCATACTTGCTACCAGGCGTTTTTCACTACCATTCATTTTGGGTTTAAGGTTTTGAGAGGGTGAAGTACAAGAAGACTTAAATAGCAAAAGGAGGTGATAACTTGGGTGTTATTTATGAATATTTGAGATTTATCATGTGGGTCTGAATGTTGCAGATATACTGACATTGAAAAAGACTAAGCTTTGTTGTTAGAAGGTTTTGCCTTCATACAGATTCTGCATTGTATTCACTTGGCAAAAGAAATTGTAATTGTTTTAGCTTGTTAAATATTTTTGCTAGTTCTGATGAAAAAATGTGCTATAGAAAGATTCACATATATTAGGAAAAAAAGGACATGGAGAAGCTCATTCTGATTAAATTATTGAGTCATGATTCCCAATTCTATAACATTTTTAATAGCACAAAACCTAATGGGGTGGTAGTTGCATATTGGTCACTACCTTTCCATCATGAGAAAGTAATGTCACTTGGACTCAAATAGTGGCCATTACCTATTCACTATTAATAAGGCATTACGGTACATGTGTGAGTATTGGATTGGATGGTCCTAAAATAAATTATTTAAATCGAAAAAAACTATGCAAAATAATCCACTTGAAATTTGCTGATTTTTCCTGAAGAATTTGCTAGCTAGGGGCAATAATTTAACGATGCTGTAGAGTCCCCCTGCTTTTTTCTTGCATTTGCTATTTGGGGGTTTTCGTCATTTGTCTTTCTTTGGATTCTGATTCTCTCAGCATCCAATCATCTCTTTGTTACAGCTTACATGCTGGAGTTAGTGGGAATTTTAATTATTTACAATAGGAAATGACTGATGTAGCCTTTTGAATTCCTCAACTTTAGGATCAAATATTAATACCTTGTGAATATTTTATTTAGCTAATTTGGCTAATTGATTGGAAACGGTTTCAAATCTAATTATAAACAAGTATTTGCTTTTTAAAGTTTGACTTTTTTTTAGTCATCCACCATTAGAGATACAGTCTTGATTGGCCAAACTTCTATATGTTTATGTGCGCAGGGGATAGTTCATTCTGATTAAATTATAAGGTGACTTTTTCATAAAAGTTGTTTTGGATTTTCCAGGCACAATAGTTGCAATCTTCTCCCATCTCATAGAAACTATTATCTTGTCCTTCCCATTTACTTCTTATTCCATGATCATATAATAGAAAAAAGAGGATAGATGCATTTTTTGTCTGAGTCCTTAAACTTTAATGTGAGTTCTCAATGTATTAACTTGCTGCCATTGTCTTTGTCCCTCCTTGTATTATTATAGGTACATGAACCGTGAGTTGGTTTCTTCAGGCAAAAGGAAACATTTTGGATTTAATTGTCCAATGAATATCCAAGAGAAAGTGACCACTGCTACCTCAAGACTTGCAGATATGTTGGAACCTTTGTATGATGAATAGTTATGTAATTAAATTTGGCTGAACTTGAATTGGAAGATTGTTGGTTGTATATTTAATTTTATTTGAAAGCCTTCACGGATAGATTGAATTCCTTAATACTTTGGTGTTGTAATTTTATTGCAGGAAAATGGGTTTTGAGGGAAAACAAATGAAACCAAAAAAATATTATATTTAGACCTTATATAAAAATATGGGGTAAAGAACGTTTAAATTTTTAGACCTTATAAAATATTTATAAGGTCTAATAGGTGTTATTCTAGATCTTAGATGAACATATGAGTTCTAAAAAATATAAAATTTTAGACCTTACATGAGTGTTATGAGGTCTAAAATATTAAGCTTTTAGACCTCATAGTTACATATTAGGTCTAAATTATCCTTTTTAGACCTTATGTTAATAAGGTCTAAAAAGTGGTGGACTTTTTAAACCCCCTGAAACAAGACCCCATGTAGATGAGGTCTAAAAAGCCCTTTATATGAGGTCTAAAAGCCTTTTTTTGCACTAGTGGCAGAAACGAAAAAAAGAAAGTGTTTAGAGTGTGGATGGCGATGGAGGGAAGGTAGAGTAAGAGAGAAGGATTACCATGGATGCAGAGGGGTGAGGGGTAAATCTAGGTCGACAGAGAATGAGAAGAAGATGAAGGGAACTAGGGTTTGAAAGTCTCTAATAAATTACAAATATGTCGCCGCTTATGTTTTTAACGCCTGTTTGTTTTAAATAAGATGTGAAAAGTCTCACAAAAATTGCAAAAATGTCACTGACATTTTTTAACATCTGTTTTTATCTAAAACAGACATTAAAAGCCACCTAAAAATTACAAAAATGCCACTGCCTATTTTTTACATCAGTTTTTTCAGAAACGGACGTGGATAAGTGACATTAATGTCATTATTTGTAGTAGTGGTAAGATCCGAACCCAAAGGAGTTTTAGTCTGCTTATCAACATGAATAACAGCTTAGCTAAGAAAACACCCTTTTGACTTTGAAGCTTCTTTAGGCCACAACCTCCATTCTTGTAAGGTTAACACATGTCATCCCATTTAAGAAAACTTATACTGCGATGTTAATGGTCAGACCCGTATACAAAATCATGTGTGATCCTCACTAGTTAAAAACATCATGAGGATGGCAGGAGGGAGGTTTGCATGGCACAAAAGGGAATGGTAGTAAGCATCGACTTTGCAAGGGTGACACGACCAGCCAGAGATGATTTTGTTTTCTAGTTGGATAACCTTTTTACATTCTCAGTGATCTATTGGTATGTATCTTTTGTTACTCTTAAATCCAAAAGTGGAACCCCAAGTATTTTCCTAGGTGTTTGGTTTTAGCATATATGAGGTAATCATATGCATACTTAGACTCCGGGTATTTAACATTACGGGAGAAAAAGATTCTGGTTTTGTTGTAGCTAATAGAGTGACCAAATGTAAAGCAAAACTCAGAGAGAATCCTTTTAGTGACTCGAAGTTGCTTCTTACTTGTTGAGCTGAAAAAGGATTAAATTATCTTCGAAAAAGCAGTGAGGGGGTCCGTTTCTTCCCATTTTAATGGTTTCCCAATTTCCTCTTTCTACCTCAAAATGAATGGCCTGCGATAAGTGTTACATGCACAAGACAAGGATGTAAGGTGACAAGGGGTCCCCTTCACGGATGCCCCTAGAGGGTTGGAAGCTCATGGAGGGAGTCCTATTCCATAGGATTTGCATGGTAGAGTAGGTGCTACAATGCATGATTAGCTTGATTATGTTGTTTAGGAAGTGAGCATCCTTCAATGTTTCTTCAATGAAGCTCCATTTAAGTCTATCAAATGCTTTTTCAAGATCAACCATTCGATCAAATGAGAAAAAGTTCATCCAACTCTTTGTTTCTAAGTCACCACATTCCTACTCATCATCACTACAATCCTTCTTGTTATTGTCGTTGTCAACATTCGTGGTGTAACATCCAAAAATTATATATATATATATAATGATAATAATAATAGTAGTAGTATAGGAAGGAAAAGATTTGTTAAGAAAGTTAAAATTAGAAGTGAGTGTGTTATGGGAGGGGGGTGAAGGTGTATAATTGTGCTAAAGAGGAGGCATCAGTATTGGATTATAAAAAGAAAACATATAATTAAAAAAAGTTGGAAGGTAGGTGTCAGAGGAGATAATGATGAAATAAAGTAATAAAAAAAGAGATTTATTACGTATAAGTAAGATAATGATGCAGAGGCTAATTGGTCTGAATGCTTTGAGTCTCCTGGGTCAGTATACTTTGGGGATGAGCGTGATGACCTTTTAATTGTGCACAAGGTCAAGTGAACCTCCATTATAGACTTGCTTAATTATTTCTCATAGAGATGGGTCCCCCACTCCCCATTAGTGTTGATAAAAGTATGCATGCACTCCATCTATGCATGGGGATTTCAACAGCTTGATGTCAAAGAGGGCTTTCTTGATTTCCTTTATTGAAACTGGGGAGGAAAGAGTTAGCCAACAAGAGTTTTGAATTGAGGGAAACATACCATGATATTTTTAGGGTGTGTGCGTCACTTTGTGGTTTTATGAGTACAACAAAAAAGGTTTGTACTTTGTAGTCACTGGTAAAAGTCTTAAGGACAGAGACAAAATTGGTAGCAGTAGCGCCTTGACAATTCCATATGAGAGCTGGTAAAATTGGCGGCAGCAGTGTCTTAAGGTTTGTACTTTGTAGTCAATAGTAAAAGTCTTAAGGAAGGACGAATTAACACTCCATGTTTGATTGACCATGGTTTTCTTTCCTTTCATCTGCGTCTTCCTCGATTTGACCATTCTGAGACGAAACTGGGATATCTAGGGATTTGGTGGGAGCTTTAAACATTACCTCAGCTAATGATGCCGGGGGATCTCTGGCTTTGGATTTGGCATGTTTGAGTGAGATCCCTGGGTGAGTTTGAATATGAGTTTTATCTAGGTCTAGGTCGGGGGGTTTTGGGTGAGCATTTTCTTCACCCAGTTCCAAGGTGGGTTGGGTTAGGGGTTAAGAATGGGCTTAAGTGCTTGTCTTGGGTTGGGGAGGGTAATAATGGAGTGATGGGCAAGGTAGAGGGATGGAGTAGTGAGGTTTTCATGTAAGCTCAGCTAGCAAACACAGAATCAGGGTTGGTCATAGGCAGCGATTTCTTTGGGATGTATGCTAAGAAGGATGACATGGATTTTATATGTTACTATGAGGTTTCATTCATTTAGCTTATGAGGGTTTGATTTTTGGTTGGGTTGGGAAAGCATGAGATTTGGTTAACTAACTACCTAAGCTAACTAATGCAAAAAGCATTGGGGTGCAAATGCAAAATAATTAAAAACCAAGGATTGCACAAGTGGTGCTCTCCTAGATTGTCTCACGTGGAGTCGATTAACTAACTACCTAAGCTAACTAAATGCATGGAAAAGCAATAAAAATTAGGGTTTTGTGATTTTGATTAGGAAAACTAAACTACTTCTTTTTGGGATTTTTTTTATAAGAAAAGCAAATAAAATGATGTTGTGAAACTTATGGGATAAACATGAGTCTCTTGATGAATTGGGGAACCTTCCTAGCTTGTAAAAGGATATGGAAGTTCTAATCCGAGTTCTAATGATAAAACTTAAGGCAATCGCTCTTAGTCTAGTTACCTAATTAACCAATTAATGTGACACATCGCTCATTCAATTAATTAATCAAACAACCGTTAATTCCCAACTCTGTAGTCAAAAATCATGATAAACATGTAAAGAGACTCTCGTTAGAAGTAAATCAAACCATCTAACGTTGGTCCTAGTGTCTAAACACACATACAATCGCACATGCATTCAACATATTCTAGAAATCTAAATGAGATATAAATGAAGCATATCTTTTGCATAATATCATGTAAACAACACTAGGTTCATACACATAAAAGGCATTGCTTGATTACATGCATGACCGATAGAAATTCAAAGACAACTTTTTCCAAAAGCATTTACATATACCAAAATACAAGGAATTGAAATACATAGATGAGATTGGACAAGAAAAGAAACTAATAAATCCTCATTAAAGACATTGAAGCTCCGGTTGCCTTCCTCCATCAAGATCCCCACAAAGGTGCCTAGCCACTCATGCTCTCGATCAACATGGATTGGATTTTGGAATTGGAAGTCATGAGAGTGTCGTGGAAGATGATTTTCGTGCAAAGGGGAGAGGAGAGAAGGAGAAGGACGAAAATTTGAGAGAGGGATTAGTAGAAATTCGTTGGTGGCCTATATATAGCACAAGAGGCAACCCAAAACCTTCCAAATTGGCCTAGGATGTCCTATTCTTACTAAGACTAACAAATAGAAAAGGTTTAGGGAAAGAATTATGGGATGAAAGAGAGAATGGGTGAATGAAATAGGAAATTTGGATTCCCCTCTCTATGGCACAAGAAACCACTTAAAAGCTATCCAAAATGGCATCTGGTTGCCTAATTTTGCTGCCCATACCAAATAGGAAAGATTTGGGGAAGAGCCAAGCACTTTCTCTTAAGAAATCTAGCCAAAATAGGAAGTTGTGATTAGAATAATCAATTAGGAAACTTCTTAACCTCAATCAAGCCTAGGGTTGCCTATTCTTGTAGAAATAACAAAAACAAAAATATTTTAGGTAAACCCAATCAACCAATCCAATAGGAAATTTCCTATTCTTCTTGATTTTTGCAATTAGGAAAGTTTAGAGGCCAATCCATTAGCCTCAATCAATTAATCCAATTTCCTAATAAGCAATTTCCTATTGTGCAAAATATCCTCTTTTACAGAAGTTTCCTTCTTTGCATAATTTTCCTTTTTTTTGCAGAAGTTTCCTATTTTGCTTTTTTCTTGCTTTGACCTTTATTCTTTACACCTACAATGGAAATTTTAAGCACATGTGAAGTATTTCAAGTCTAGAAACAATAAATGCATGAGTTAAATGCTTACTATGCTCAAATTATAATGAAAATACAATTAACTCTCTAATCTTGGATCCTAAGTATAAAAGTAACTAAATCCTCATTTAATGGATTAGAACAAATGCTAATTTCCTATAATTAATAGGTAAAAACATGTAATAATTAAGTGTAATCAGTAGACAAGAGGGGTTTTTTGAGGAGCTTCTTGTGTGGTTTCATTAGTCGCCAATAAGTCAAATCTGGACCCACTACTTACAGCTTTTACGGTACTATTTTTTGGCACTTTCTGGGCAACGTTCTCTTATCTCTATCAATCACAGTCTTGGTCTGTGGAGTTGCAAGCGTCTCTAATGGGGGGTTGGTGGGGGTCACTGGAATTCCTCGAACATACCCAAATGGCCATGATAACCATAATGGTAATAGATTGTTGGTAGCCCTTCATACTCCAGAAAGGGAGTGTGGCTATCGACTATGATTTTGGATCTCAAGGCTTGTGATAAATCAATCAGGACATCCATTCGTGCAAACTTTCCTCTCTTAGCAAAAGTAGTATTGTATTCAATACGGAGGACTCTTCCTAATACTTCTCTGATATCTCGTATCACACTCTTCTTATAGTATTTGGCCTATATTCATGGTATTCTAATCCAACACATGACCTGAGAGGTGTGGTGGGATGTTGGTAAGAAATCTGGGGTCCATGGTTGTTTTGTAAGGTAGTGACCAAAGATGACCTAGGGGCCACCAAGCAGCATTGTGTTGTAGCCACCTTAACTATTGAGCTTGGCAATAAAACAGTTCTCCTCTAAATCAGTGAGTTGAACCAATCAAGATAGATTCCAGATACTAATCACTTTATGTTTAAGGGTGTTATATCTGATGTTTCTGCTGAGCATTTTAATGACCACTGCATATTGCATTTCCTCGTTTAACAATTGGTGGACTCTTATAGAGAAGGATATGGAAGGTATTGGACTATTACAACCAATTTTGATGTCTCTATCATGAAAGGTGAGGTCTTCATCCTTATCCTTGTGTTGATTAGAGTAGTTGAGCAGCATGTCCTTGAAGGTCAGAGTTTTTCTGCTTGTGCTTCCATTTCAGCGTCTCCTTTGACAAAACCTGGTGCTCTATCATCTTCGGCCGTATCATCATTGTCTGATGAGGAAATTCTATTGTAGGACAAGTAGTCTGTATCATCAATATCTCTTATTTCTACCTTATTGGTGGTCTGATTGTCATGAGGAAATGTAGGTGGTTCATCTTTCTCCAGCAACTTGGTTGAGAGGGAACGCTCCATCAACGTTCAGGGTGGTTCGGAGTCGTAGACTTTAAACTAACAGTTAAATAACCGACGTTCAATGAAACAAAACATGATTTATGAAGTCCACAAAGTGAATCCAACGATGCTTTGATATTATGTTTAAAGCACTAGTTTTCTCCCCAGCTTTTTTTTTGTTCCATACATGTCATTTTAATGTTGAAATTTGTGCAATCTCGCCTAAGTCCTGGAATCAAAACAATGATACTATTCCATTAAACTTTATTAATAGTAGACAAGAGTTCCATTTAATTATTTGACTTGGTCATTTCCACACTTTTCCAAAGATTTTTTCAAATATTTTATATGAGAGATAAGTATATTGTCTTCTTTTTTGTTTGATTTGAAAACATAAGAAAACATTCAATTCTCTCATCATTAACATTTTTATAATCTTAACAAATTTATGGCACCCATTTGGTATAAGCTTGAAGTCTTTGATACAAGAAAACACTAGAAGCATTCTAATAGCATCCAAGTGAAATAATTGTAAAATGAAAAATAAATCCTAACTAGCAAAATAAAACAAATCTAAGCTACGGTTAATGAAAAAAGTGATGGCTTGGATTATCATAACTTTGATTACTTCTTAATGTCTAATTTCTCCCTTCAATCGAAATTAACGCTATATTTGCTAGTCTAGGACTCTTAATTAACTAAGAGTGTATCAACTAAAACACATTCTAATTAAATTAATCCCTAATATCTTAGGTGATTACTTAACTAGACTAAATTAAGCTCAAGGCTAATGTGACTATGAAGAGTCGGTAGGTATATGTCTACTCTACAAGTGAATTGAGTCCAAAAACTCAAACCTACATGATTCAATTGAAGGTTTAGTCTAAATTTCCTATGTCTAGGCTCCTTCAGAACACCAAATTTAATCTCAATCAGATGTCTCTTGTTTCAGGATAATTAATCACACAATTAAATAATCAAATAAAGATTGAAATTGTCATCCACTAATTCATAATCAAACTATAATAATCCAAAAACAAAAGTTTAGCTACACAAGCCTTTATTTAAATTCATCGAAGCACATTGGAGTTCCTTTTGTCCCCACTTCGGCTCCCATCAACTGTAAGAAAGATGGAAGGATTGGTGCCCTCTCCCGGTTGAAGACTAATTCCATGCTTATAAAGGAAGTGAATATTGCACCTCTTGCTTTCTTTTACTCCTCTCCTTGTGCGTTTTCCTTCAACAATTAGATCTCTTATTCTTTTCCAAAACTTTGCACTTTTTCCTTTTTATTTTTCTTGCACAATCATGATTACCGATTGATGGTTTAAAGATCATTTTGGCCAATGAACTATAGGCCAAGTATCACCTGGTATATATATATATTAATAAGTAGCATCTTGGATGCCACAGTTTTAAATGCGAACAAAATGGCCAACATCGTCAGATGTAGCAAACGGTCATTATGTCCCTGCCATGTGTCGACACGTTAGTGGTCCACGTCATTGTTTTGATCTACTGGCAATCCATGTGGACGAATGACGTGTCGTCACATGGCACACACATAACGCCGTTTAGCTACATTTGAAGGTGTTGGCCATTTTGTCCACTCTTAAAACTTGCATCCAAGATGTCATTTATTAATAGATGTGTCAGGTGATACTTGACCTATATTTCATTGACCAAAATGATATTTAACCCTTGATTGATTTATGGGTGGCTGCTAATAAAAAACAAAACTAAAACTAAAATTAAAATAATACCAACTACTAAAGTGGAATACTAATAATAATGATAAAACTGAAACATTTTTTTTTAATTTTCAATATTCTTTTTTCTATTTCCTTAATTTAGATTTAATTACCTATTCTAATTAGAGATATTTTAAAATAAATCCCCAGATAATGTGTTAAATTGATATCCTTATCAAATTCCAATAAAACTTCTTAATTTTTGAATTGATGACTACCCAAATATAATAAAATATTTCTAAACATATACTAAATATAGGGAGTCAATACACCCCCACACTTTCATCAAATCTTGTCCTCAAGATTTTTAATCATAAAAACAATTAATGAAAACCATAGAACCAAGATTTTAAAGTGGAGATCACAAGATTGGAAGCAATTCAAACTTTCAAAAATTAACTTTTCATAGAAATCTTTTTCACCTTCAAAAAATGTAAATAGCAAGGAAATTAATTTGGAAAAGATAAACCACAATAACAGGTCCCTCTCTGGTCAAGTGCTTGCTCTCTACTCTCAAGATAACTAACGGCTTGTGTTTCACTCAATTCCATCTATTGCAACCCATCTACCATAAGCTTGTTTATCATCTCAATCTTCACTATACTATCTCACTGCATACACAAATCAATAGGACTTTCAAGTGTTATAATGAATGAGGTAAGATAATGAAATGAAAGTGGTGTACGGAGGAATGCTTTAATTAATCCCAAGCAATTTAGTGATAAACATGAAGATATAAGGAATCACAAATTTAAATGAAAGCACAATTATTCTGAACTGAAGCTTATTCTTTAATTTTGACATCATAATCTTTTTTTACTCAACTTTTTTTATTTTCACAAATTCACATGGTGCGTTTTTTTTTTACTTGCTTCACCCTTCTTTAAATGGATATCACTTAGCATTTACTAAAGTAATAACTAATAAGAAAGGAAAAATTGCATCAGATCAAACAAAAGGCTAATATATATGCAATTTTCCTTTTAAAAAATTAAGGCTCAAGGATGTGAAACATGGAATGATGTAAAAGGGTTTGCCATTCGACTAAACTGGCTATGAAAATGAATTCCTAAATGGCTAAATCATTTTTATACATGCAAAGGATTCTAAGTCTCAAAAGAGACTCATGTTCTAGAGATGAAATTGCAATAGATGCACTCCCTCTTAAAAGAATAAACATTAAAGCTTAAATTCCTCACCGAACTTTTGACATCCTAAAGTCATTTACCTAAACCAAATTTCTTGCTTATTTAATAACATTATAAGAAAATGAAATCGAATTCCAATCAAATTCAATTATTTCAAGTTTACATCAAGAGAAAATTGCCAATGTTCACAAATAAAATTAAAATTTACAAAAAAAATTCACCACAATTTTCCTAAAAGTAAATCTCGAGGACAAATCATGTAAAACCAATGACACCCTCAGCCCCACACTCAAATATCACATAGTCCTCAATGTGAACATGTAACATAGTGGAAAATAAGAGAGCACCCATAATTCTAAATATCACCAACCAATTAATACAAACAAGTGACACAACAGGTAATTCCAAATATCAATCACATGAAAATTTGAACCAAAATTATCATTCATTCCTATCAACAATATTCATTTAAATAAAATCAAGAAAAGCAGAAGAAAACTCCCCTTCCTTGTTCTTGATTTGCACTCTCAGCTTATGAGCCATTTCTACCAAGTTGAGACATCATCCGGGCTTACAAGAATTCTACAAAATCAAAATAAAACGTCAAATCCCAAAATATTGGGTTGCCTACTAAGAAGCATTAAGTTTAGAGTCTTCAGCCAGACTTTTCAAAACAAAATTCTAGTCATAAGTATCAAACACCATAATCACCTTGTCTTCATTCTTTTTCAAGCAACAAGGTTTCAAACAAAATAAGTGATCCTTCAAGTTAATTACTTGTGCTTCCTCAATCATAGACAATCTTAATGAACAGGAAATTACTGAATTCAAAGGAAGTATAACATGTTAATCTAACCAATTTGATGTATGACCTTTCAAGAATAATGAGTATCCAATAAAATGAATTTGACTCTCATCAGTAAGATTCAAAACATCAGATATAATATCTTTAGGAACATCCACATCAATATGAGCATCAAAATCACAATTATTAGGCTTCCCCGCTAGAACCTCTACTAGACATTCATTGTTGTCTCCTAAATCAATTTTAAGTTCATTATCACACTCTATGTCATCTATAGTCTCATACAATTTCACATCTTCAACTTCCTCACAAAGATAATCATTAAATCAAGAAGTGGTCATCACGCTTAAGAAATTACTCCCTTCGGTCCTAAATATAAGACTACTTTGACTTTTTTGTGGAAGTTAAGGAAGCAAATTAGACATCTAAATTATAACATATGTCATATGAAATTAGATTACATGTTAATTTATAAGTAGAATAAATTAGTTTTGAGAAAAAAGATTTTTTTGGGGACTGAAATTACTTTTTTTTGAACTGGAAAAAAAAGTTAAAAAAGTCAAAGTGGTCTTATATTTAGGACCGGAGGGAGTATCTTGCATCATTGCCTCAAGGGATGAAATAAGTTGACTTGTATAAACTCCCATATTTTGGACTCTTGACTCAACTCTAGTAATAAATTATTGTTACTTAATCCTAAACTTCTCTAATGATTTCACTAATTCCTCAAATAATCTCTCTAAGTGAGACTCTTTCCTTGACTCTTGGGAAGTTCTCTCAATATATGGATAGGAGGGAAAATGTGGTGTCATTTCATTTGAATAATATTCTAAATGTGGATTCCAAGACTTATGCTTCTCCAAATCCCAACTAGGATTAAAAAAATTGTCAAAATAAGTTTGCTTCCTAATGAAATTATCTCCTATGTAATTAGAGGTTAACCTAAATGGATGATTCTCAAATAAATGACTATCTTCATAGTAAGAATGAGAATACCAATCATATTGAGAGACATCAATATTTCCAGTCTAACCAGCATCTATATTCGCTTGTTTAATTTCATCCACATGCATCTCTAACAAAGAATAGAGATTTGACAATCTATCAAGACAATGCTGTGAATAATCCATTTTTTATTTTTTTTTAAAAAAAGAACAAATAAAGAAAGCTAATCAAATCACACATAAGAAAACAAAATAAAAAAATTTAACAAACTCAAGCTTAAACTGATAATGCTTAATTAATTCCAACCAAATAGTGTTGGCACACAAGTCCCTAACAACTATTTGTTTGTGTCTGTTTAATGGATGGTTTGTGAACTATTTGTATACCTATTGATGATTACAACTATTTGTATGGTTGAAATCTCAAACGACATGATGTGATCATGTTTTGGAAAGTGAAATTATTTCAAAAATGATAGCATGCCATGGTTTTTGACTATTAGATATCTAGAAAGTCATTACTGTATATTAATTGTAGATTATGTTGAGCTGTAGACTGATTGATGCATTCATGGTTGAGTAATTGCACTATCATGTGATAATACTATCAATCGGCCTGTTGAGTGGTTAATTGTTTCTTGTGGATAGGCCGAAATGGCTTTGTGTCCTTGCTAAAGGATATGCCTATTTAGCCTTTTTCATTCCCTAACAGTAAGGAATATGTCACTAAGACTTGGTTGAATCTTGACCCGCAATTCGAGGAGAAAGACTTGCATGTTTTGTGTAACATTTGTTTCATAAATCCATTAATTAACCAACTATTCAACTATAATACCCTTGATCATGATTAACTATGATAAGGAAAAATAATTAATGTAGTGAAAGAAGCTATCATAGTAAGAAAAAGACTTTTCTTAAACTTTGTTAATGTAGTTGCCTAACTATGATAGAAGAAGAAATTCCATAACCAAATGGCAAGAGCTATCATAGTTAGGAAATGTTTCCTTCTCATGTTTCAAAATTCTATCCACTACTATAAAATAAGCATTTGGCATCATCAGTTAACGTTTGTTACATAAAAAATTGACGTAAAAAGAACGCGGTGGCAATTTTGTAAATAAACTCAAAACAAAAGAGAAACAGCATCCCTTATTTTAAATAAGGGACGTTCCAAACCCATCTTCTTCAACCTCACCAAACCCCTTCCTCTCTCTTATTCCTACCTTTACTTCTTCTCCTTTTTCTCTCCCGAAGAAGCCGCCGTTGAACGCCGTCGCCACTGAATGTCGTGCCGCAAATATCTCATCATCTTTGATTGGTATTTGAACGGAGGTACAGTGTCTTCATAGATCTTGTCATTAATCTTTGATCTGAAGTACAAAGTTGTAAATAAAGTTGTAAATCATTATCCTTCTTAGGATCTAGGGCTTTTTTCCTACTCAGTCTCGTGCTAGATTGTTAGTTATACCTTAGTCTTGGTGTTTGTTGAGTTTTAGGGCTTTGATTTTCTGTTTCATTTGATTTTTTTCATTTCTTGGTTTGCTTTTGAATTTCTGTCGGAACTAGTGGATTTTTACTTCGTTAATTTTTTTCCTGGAATCCCCTTTTTTCGAAAAGAGCGTAGGAAAAGGTAAAATCTTTTTTATGAGGAATGGCTTTTTTATCGCAACCTTCCCATTCAGTGGCCAAACAATGTGGTGTGACGAGGCCTTTATCAGTGGCTGGGCCAACGACAGCTGATTTACAAAGGATTTTGGAGTTAAATAAGGTTTGATTTTGTTTTAAGTGCCTTAGATTTTGCAAATTCAGTTATTAGAGGTGTAATTATTGATGAATTCTGGAATTTTCTCTTGGGTTTGGAAGTTTCTGGTTGATTCGGGACTATATGAGAGCGAAGATGAGGCTTTTAAAAGAGAGCATGTCCTTCATCGAGTTGGACAGGTGATTTTGCACCTCTTTTAATATTGATTTCATAATATTAAATATTTTGATAGGGCTGTGTTTCATGGTATTCTTCTTTTATAGGTAGTTTATTTACATGGCTGGGGGAAATCCACTTCAACTGCTCAAATTTGAGTTTAACCAAGTATGAGGATTGAAAGCATTAGAGTATGTTTGTCTTATTCTCTTTTCAGTTATATATTTTTCTTCATTTTGATGCCTTTAGGTTAATTGATTTAGGAATCTAAGAATTATATTACAATATGAACCTTTCCATCATTTGTGACAGTGAAGAACTACATTAGTTTCTTGATACTAGATCCAAATGTAGTGTAAACTTAGTTCATTAAATAGGAAATTCTGGCATTGTTAACTTGTAGTATTGTTTGGCACGTTGAAGCATAGGGGAGGCTGTTACAAAGTAATATGATGTTTTGAGTTCGTGGACACTTGTGTTGAATAGAAGTATAATCATGTATGAGTTGGAAATGGACCGTGTCTTATTTTTCTCTCTTGTCTCGCAGAAGCTGTCAAAGATGAACAAACATTCACGATAAGTTCTTTATTTGAGCAGCCATGCTTTGGAAGGTTGCCTTCAACATGAGAACTGTGTCCCTATTAAGGCCTAGCAGCAAAATGATAAAGAAGACACGGCTCTTTTGGATTTTATACCATTCCTTGAGTGTAAGCCCTTTCATAAGATATGTTAATGAAATCATGTGTGGATATGTTAATGAAATCATGTGTGAAGTTATTTTTGACTTTTTATGTCGGCAAAAATTACTTTATGCCTTCCATTATCATTCCCATAAGTCTTGTACCCATCTAATATATGACGTGAAAAGTTCGGCCTGGAGACTTTTCACGTCACTTATTATCTAATATGCAACGAGAAAAGTCCAACGACAGACTTTAAGAGAGGGCCTTTGTGAGACTATTGACGACTCTCTTTTGCATAATATGTGACATGGAAACTCTGCATTCAACATCACATATTTTGGGGACGTTAAAAGTCCTCTTTTCCACGTTACATGTATTAACATCCCTTGAAAAAGTGACGTGAAAACCCCAAAATAGGTGACGTGGAAACCCTTTTTTGCAGTAGTGATTAATGATAGAAAAGAACACTTCTAAATTTTTGAAAATGCACTATCATGGATATAAAAAGACTGTGCTAACTTTGAAAATGATAACCATGTTAGAAAAGGGCAATTACTAATATGGTTAATAAAAATTCCCCGTATAAAATATTTTAAACCATGTTAGAAAAAGGAATTGACCTATAACATAGTTAGAAAAGAAACTTCCTCAAATGCTTTTAAAAGATTTACCATGTTAGAAAAGGTATAACCTAATATAGTAATTAAAATTCACCACATAAATACACAATTTGCCTTTCACTTTCAAAAATCGTTAAACACACATCAAACAAGCAAATCATTCATAATATACTTTTAGATTCATCCATGCCAATTAATCTCAATATGCCTTATTAATTAACAACATTAAGAGCATCCCAAGGTCTATACAACATACCAAGGGATGCTTTTCAAAATCTTAGGGTCCATGCATGTGAAAATGATAAACATAATTATTCACAAATACCAGATGGGCCTCAAGCCATATGCCAGAAAAGGACCGAATTCAAAGCATACAATTAATTCAAAAGGGTCTGCAGCTCATCATTCTAATAGTTCCATAAACAGTTAAATCATCAAGTACCGGGAAAGGATTGGTCTCAGATAAACAACAAACCTAAACTAGCAATCATGCAATATGATTCATAATAGCCATTCTCAAGTATTTAAGCAAATTCAAATAAGCAGAAGCATATGATAAAAATGCCAAAGAATGAGTGTAATTATACATAACCCTTGCACTATGCCAAAATAGAAGCTCCCTATCAACTTGGTGAGTAGTAGCTAGGTCCTTTCCCTGAGACACTACAGTTAGACTAGCACCTACAAGGGGTTTAGCAAATAAGGGTGAGACAGAGTGTCAAGTAACATGCTTCCTACTTGCCTACATGTGAGTGTATGATAGCAAGGTGTCAAGTTAGAAATCATACAATATATATACTTCAAAACATGTACAGATAACCACATGCTAACGACATGTCCAACACCAAAACTCATTTACAATCCAATGCATATACAGATAATTGCTTCCTCAAAACAGTTCATATACATGTTTCACACATAGCTAATACGATCGCTTTGCGTATCGTCAAGGTTTGTCTACTACCATTAGGTGGACAAAGTGGAACCAGACATGGTCACATTCCTGCCTCAAAACCATGATGGAACCAGACGAGGTCACAATCCCGAATTTAAACCATGGTGGGACCAAATAGGGCCACATTCTTGAATTGGACCACGAAGGGGTCACATTCCCTTTTACAATATCGTAAGTCCCTAAGGGACAATAGGGTTTCTCATCATGTGATGGTAACCATAATCAATACACCAGTGTGCAGACTACTAAACAACAAGTGTATATCAACCGTAATGCAACTTTCACCAAAATTAGAAGCTTGGCCTTTCTATTGTTTGAAAACCACATGTAGTATGATTAAAACATATAATATGCCACTTTCAATGATAAGAATCTTAGATGACGATGTATAGCAAAATAATCAGTGCAAAATCATTTAATTTATATGTACCACAATAATCCATAAGGTGTAAGAGATTTAGAATACTCTTACCAACAACGCACACACACATAGGACAAGTAGTAGGCAGTTACTTTGAAGCCAAAAACCAAATGTAACCACAATAGGGAAGCTTTTCCTCATGCTCAACTCAAACATGACTCTACAAGAGAATTAACAACATATACACATGATTAAGTAATATAATCAAGTGTCAACACAAATAGGAAATTAAATTCCCTTCTAAGTTCCCTTAGGTAACTTAGGAAAACAATAAAATTTAAACATTTTCACAATCATTAACCACTCCCAATAATCCGACAATTTCTAAATCTCAATTTCTCTTTCAATCCAT
Organism: Mimosa bimucronata; assembly: GCA_037074515.1. Classification (NCBI taxonomy): domain Eukaryota; kingdom Viridiplantae; phylum Streptophyta; class Magnoliopsida; order Fabales; family Fabaceae; genus Mimosa; species Mimosa bimucronata. Next base: position 45,830,716 of record CM073442.1, read on the forward strand.
TCACTTTCCCAGTTGTTACAACCAAGGCACCACAAAAATTTGCAATTTAAGCCTAACTACTAGTTAACTCAATCATTACTAAATCCCTTATCACAAAAATTCATCCAACTCCAACATTTATTTTCCTTAACAATATCTAACAGTTCTAGCTTATGCACAAATTAATCCATAAATCAACTCAAAATCACCAAAAGCGAAATTACTCAAACCCTTTCCATTTTCATCATTCCATAATCATCTACTAACCTCATCTAACAAAGTAGGACCACCAACTTACTCATTAACATCTTAAAAGCCAAAAATCCCACTCAAATCCTTACTTTTCCAAACTTTAAATATAAAAAATTAGTATTCCCAACAACCTTAACCATTTGAATTCATCCATTTTCATATTGAAGCTATTTCAAAACATCAAATCTCAGAAAACTATTTGGATTTTTGAAATCATTTCCCAAACCCTAAATTTTCAAACTTTAACAATCCATTTAGCATACCAAATTGATTTTCCAACAATACAAACCAATTGGATAGCTTAGAGTTAGAAATCAAGTTTGTGTTTAACCTCAAAGTTTTGATGATAACCCAACATGCTTAGGCTAAGAAAATTATAGATCTCTTAACTTAGAAAATATTTTGAAACAAGTTTTTAAACTAAGCTAAGAACCATCGACAACTTGATGAACCATCGATAGATTATGAGCTTCAACCATTGATGGAGCATAGAGCATACATCGAGTTTTGAGGAACAATCAATTATTACATGTTCAATCTTTGTATAGTTTAACTTAGAAATTTTTTGCAACTTCAAACTTTCATCTAGCATTGTTATGATCAATCGATTGTTGGTTAATAATCGATGGCCTAATGATTTCGTCAATGATCAGCACAAAAATATCATCGAGCGTCTCTATAAATCATCGATTAATTGAGAACAATAGATGGACAAATCATCCATTGAGCATTGCTTTATATGTCCATTCAATAGCTCACTATTTCATTGAGTATTGTAGGTAAAATTCTTTAGAGCATTGAAACTTCCATCGAGTAAACCATGAATGCTTGATTGTCGATCACACCCATCAATGGAACAAATCCAAGAACAATGGATCTCTAAAATTCAAAGGCCTCCAGCCTTTTTTTTCCTCAGCAACCCTTTTGGGCATTGAGGCCTCTAGCCTTTTCTTTCCAGCGACCTGCTTCAAACTTACAAAATTCTTAACTTTTCCTATAGATCTCCAAAAATTAAAAATTATAACTCTATGGAAAGCTTATGATATCACCTCTCTAATGCAACAAGAATCACTCCAAAAAAAACCATTTAGTATTAATTCACCCTATTTATCACTACTCCCTAATCCACACTCCCTTTTGCATTTTCACAACAAATCCTAAATCCTTAACAATCTCAATCATCAAATAGTTCATATCCCACAATACACCTCAAAGATTACCCAATTTCCCCAAAATCACCAATATTAATCATTAATCCCTATACTCAGAATTTAGGATATTACATTTTGAATAAATAATTATAGGATAGTGGATGTTCATTTGGATACATGCATAATGTAACATTCGCTTTCAAATCCCTTTAATTAACCACATTTCCTTACACAAACCGCATTTAATTAAAACTATCTATGATAGGAGAAAAAACTCACTTTGTAAAATCACTATCATAGTTAGAAAAAGATTTGACTCATAATTTCCTTTCAAGTCCAAATGAAAATCACCTAACTATGATAGAAAATAAACTTTCCAATTGACATGAAAAAAGCTATCATAGTTAGAAAAAGTTTTTACCAATTCTTTCACAAATCACATTTAAATGCTTTCAACTATGATAGGAAAAGGAGTTCACTTAGTAAGAATCACTATCATAGTTAGAAAATGCTTTTAGTAATCATTTCAAAGCCTACCCATGATAGAAAAGGGTTTTCTAATATAAAATGGAAACAAACTATCATGGATATTTAAATTCTTGTAAATATTTAAACAGGCTAACCATGTTAGAAAATTGACAATGGCTAACATGGTTATTAAAATTTTCCCTAAGTAAGGTAGTTTAGTCTAACTATGTTAGAAAAGAAGTCAACTACTAACATAATTAGAAAAAAATCTTTTTAAAAATACTTTAATGTTTTACCATGTTAGAAAAAGGGCTAACCTAACATGGTAAGTTAAAATAGCACTTTATACATAGAAACACCCTTTCCATTTCCAAACCTTATACGCTCAAACCAATCAATCATTAATCAAATAATTACCAACTCATTCAAACTCCCGACCTTAGTGCAACAGTGTCAAAAACAAGCCTCCCATAATTTTGAGCTCACACATGTAAGCTCATAATATAATTCATACATTGATAATACACAGGCCTCAAGCCATATGCTGGAAAGGACTAGATTTAGAACATGCTCAAAACAAACAAAGAACTTTGGCCTATAACATGCATAATCATCCACACAGTATATGATAACCACCAAGTGCCAGAGAAAGAGGCCGTTATCAGATAAATTCATCCTAAAGGCCTCAGGCCTATAACTAGTAATCCATACAAATCATCATAAACAGTCATCCTCAAAACATCAATTTCAATTCAAATAATAGAAAGCATAAATAAATGTCCTAAGTTTGGGAATATACATTTACGTGCTTTGACCCTCATTCTTTACACCTACAATGGAAATTTAAGCACATGTGAAGTATTTCAAGTCCAAAAATAATAAATGTGTGATTTAAATGCCTAATATGCTCAAATTATAATGAAAATGAAATTAACTCTCTAATATTGGACCCTAAGTATAAAAGTGCCTTAATCCCTATTTAATAGCCTAGAATAAATGCTAATTTCCTATAATTAATAGATAAAAACATGTAATAATCAAGTGCAATCAGAAGATGAAGGTGAAGGCGAGGCTTAGTGTTTTGGGAAGCGAGGGTAGGCGAAGGCGAGATTGATGAGAGGCAGTTAGGACCATTACTTTTGAGCTTGAAAGTGGAGCTTGTATAGGGTTTCAAATTGAAGGGTTTCAGCTTCTGTTTTGAAAGGTAAGTTACGAATTTTGAAGATAAATGTTTATTTTTAGTTAGAATAGTGATTTTCCTTGAAAGCTCTTGACTAATTTGGAGATTCCCTTTATGCAGGTCATATAGCGACAAATGGGGCCCACAATGTTGATGGAGAAGATGAGACAAAATGGGACCACTGTTTAAAGAGTCTGAAGACGCTACACGACATGTTGTGGGAAGAGGTATGCAATGATTATGAGTTAGCACAAGATAGTTATCGAAGAACAAAAGCAATAATCAGAGCGTTGGATTTAGATTTGAACGAAAAAGTTTTAGGTAAAGATTATAATGGGAATGTAAGAGAAGAAGGATGTAATGCTAAAATTGAACCTGAACTTGAAATACCCAATGAAAATATTGAATATGATTTTAACTTAGAGAATGACTATGAAAATAGTTGAGAGGATAAAGATTGTAACGATATGGATGAAGAATCCTTAGAGAGTGAGGATGAAACTTACAAGGGGAATTCAGGAAGTTCTGATACAGAGGAGAGTGTGTTTGATGATTATGGCTATGAAGAAAATGTGGAAGAGGGATTTGAAGAGGATGAACTTAAAATGGGCCTCAATTATAATGGGCCTATGGAAGAGAGGGATGGGCTAGATGGGCTAGATGTCTTAGATGGGTCAATAGAGAAACCTTTTTTCTCATTAGGCATCTCTTGGATATGACCGAGCTAAGGAAGGCCATTGATAGCTATGTTATAATGAAGGGGGTGAAGGTAAGGATAGTAAATAGTGAGAGGAGATTTTTCTTAGCTACATGTCAAGAGGGATGCCCATTTAGGCTATATGCATCAATTGATGGTTTTGGTATTGGGTATATTGTGAAGTCTCTACATAACAAGCATATGTGTGCCGGGGTTTTTAAGAACAGAAGGACAAGTGCAAAGTGGGTAGTTGAATACTTCAAGGAGAGAGTACAAGAGAATATGAAATATAGTGTGTCTGAGATGAAGAAGAATTTAGAGAAGAAGCTGCAATTGTATGTGAGGACTATTAAGTCGAAGAGGCTAGGACGATAATTATGACTGAGATGGAAGGGAGTTTTCTGGAAGAATTTGGCAAGTTTGAGGCATATTTTAATGAATTAAAAGTGTCAAATCCGAGATCCTATGTTAGTGTCAAGGTAAGAAGGGAGGCTTTAGAGCAAGGGAAAAGAGTGTTATGAAGAATGTATGTTTGTTTTAATGCTGTTAAGGTATGTAATCTGTTTGTATAGTGAAATAATCCAGTTTGTAGAGTGTTCCAAAGCATATTGTAATCTGTTTGTTGTAATCTGCATGCTAGATTGGTTGGAAGAATGGGTGCTAGCCATTCATTGGGCTTGATAGGACTTTTCTAAAAGGCAGATGCTGGGGAATTCTGTTAACGGCTGTTGGGTTATATGCAAATGACTCACTATACCAGCTAGCTGTTGCTCTAACTAACAAAGAGACAAATGTCACATGGACTTGGATTTTATAGAATGGATTCAATGCTCACTTGACCTTGGTGATTGTAGCGAAGTCATACTTATGTCTGACATGTAGAAGGTTAGAATATTTTGCATTTTTTAGTTGTTGACTAACTTAGTTAATTTTCTAACTTAACATTGTTCCTCATGCACTAGATCATTGATGAAATGAATTTTTTTTTTCTGTTGCATTTTGAATATATGCTATAATTATGTCAAGAATTACAACTATACCATTCAAACTGATACCTGACTGAAATCCTTTGGGAAGTCTGATAGCACACTCAGTGGAGTTTCATTGTTGTATGCTATAATATAGTGCAGTGAGCCACTTGAGATAAGTTTTTATCACTGCCTCTCTGAATTTGGAAAGGTCTATATAATGAGATGCAGATTTGGGAATAAAAAACCAAGGCACAACATGTTTGTTTTTTTTGGCTCTATTAATTTGTGATTGTAACGTGTGTTTTACCTTTCTTGTTTCAGCTTGCTTTAAATTTAGTATAGGTTGTTCATAATGGAACTGCAACTCAACCTATAGCTAAGGATACAAGTCCCAGCAGAAAATTTCTGCTTCTCAAGTAGATGAATGCTAGACAATACTTAAAGTTAATATCTACTCCACCTGCACCAGAGGAAATTAGGCGAATTCCCTTCACTAACCAGGGGGCAGGTCCTTCATAGCGAAGAAGCTTCCAGTTAAACAACCTAGATTAATGTGGAATGGCAAGCCAAGCATTTCTAACTCAAAATTGCAACATCAGAGGGACATGATGATAACAAGATGAAGGCTTGCATGTGAAAAGATTTATACAAGGAGCAAGGTGAAGGACTCGACCAATGGCAAAAAGACTATGTGAATGACAATATTGCAGTGTCTTTTGGTTGCAGTTCATGTACTTTTTTTTAATCATTGTAGTGTCTGTTGGTTTAGGCTGGCTACAAATGTAACTAGTATTTTGCCTGTGTCTCCAATGTGTTTTGGATCTGTGTCATCCCCAAAATATGTAACCATTGACATCTATGCTTTTGACATATTTCGGATTCTGTCTCTTATATATATGATGTTGTCATATTTTCTAACAGGTTATTGCACACATTATTAAACATATGCCATATTTCTCCTGCCATATAACAGTTATTATAATGATCAATAATGAAAAATGTTAAAACAACAACAATTAACATGATAAACTTACATTATAAATTATAATCTCCACATAGGTACATGAACTTAAGTACATAATTTTTTCAACGTTAGGTGCATAAGCACGCCACCACAAATTTCTTCCTCATTGTAGTAACAATCTGCTACTAGAAACCTGAACCATTGCTTCCTTACACAATGAGCACTAAACATACACAAGTACTAAAAACTAGCACTAAGAACTACTTCCTTGCACAATTAACACTAAAAATACACAAGTCAATACTAGCAAAGCCACAGCTACATTGTACTTTATTTCCCTCTTCCTCATTGCAGCAACAATCTGCTTGTTCCTTACCTTATTCCGCTGCAAAATCTTCTTCACTTCCGCTTCATCAAATACTGCTTTGACATCCCTCCCATAATCACATGTTTGAAGCTTTGAGTTTTCTTCATACAATCTATCGATATAGTCAAGGAGCTCCTTAATCACACTCTTCAGCCTTTCACCAAAATTGGCATCATGCTAATAGAAATATTTACACTCACCACTCTGTTAACAAAACTATTAGCTTCAAAATCAACAAAATTCGTTTCACAGCCAACTTAAACTTTAACTTCTCACCTGGTTCGATAATGGGCATAGCAGAACCTCATCCTTGGGTTGGTGTCACTCCATGAAGTCCATCTCGGAGTAGGTAAGTTATGATGGCAAAACCTTGTTGATTCCTTGTATCTATCCTTGCGGTTCACCTTCTCATCTTCAAAAGGCTTCGCCATTGTCTACTTCCAGAAGAAGACGATGATGAAGCCATGCAGATCTTCTGTGGGGTTTGCGATTTCATCTTTGGGGTTCACTCTTCCTGGTCACCGATTTCATTTCTAGGGCTCATCTTCCTTGTTTTAAAAGGAAACAGATTGGGGACATTGAACAAAAAGGGTGATATAAAAAAGTCAGCTCAATGATTTGACTAAGAAAAAAAGGACCCAGTGAAATGTCCACATGGCAATGACCTGGATTACCAATAGAGCACACTTAATAACATGGTTAATGACTTGCCTACATGTGGCTACTAACTAACGGGTGTTAGGCTTGGCCTGACGGTGTTGGCCAATAAGTGCGATTTTAAATGGTCCTTAGAATATCAGATACTTTTTATTAATAATTGTGTTAGATGATAATTGCACAATTGTTCATTGGCATATTGATATTTAATCCTTTTTCTTAATCAAATGATTAAATCACAACTAAGGATTAAATTCCCTCTTAAGTCCCAATTGTGCACTTTAGGAAATTCATCACAAAATAAAATTCAATTTTAGATAATAACAGACTGATTTGTCACCTTCCTAAATGCCTTGGGGTGTAAATGAAAAATTAAATCTAATCAAGGATTACACTAGTGGTGCTCTCCCGGATCATCTCTCAACGAGCCTAATGAACTAACCTAGGAAAACTAAATGCATGAAAAGCTATAAAAATTCGGGGTTTTTGTGATTTTGATTTGGAAAACTAAACTAAATATTTTTGGGATTTTTAATTTTTGAGAAAGTAAATAAATTGGTTGTGAAACGTATGAGATGAACATGGGTCTCTTGATGAATTGGGCAACTTTCCTAGGTTCTAAAAGAATATGGGAGTTCTAATCCAAGTTCTAATGATAAAACCTAAGGCAATCGCTCTTAGTCTAGTTACCTAATTGACTAATTAATGTGGCGCATTGCTCATTCAATTGATTAATCGAACAACCGTTAAATCCTAACTTGGTAGTGAAGAATCATGATAAACATGCAAAGAGACTCTCATTAGAAGTAAATCAAATCATCTAACGTTAAACCTAGTGTCTAAACACACATACAATCGCACATGCATTCAACATATTCTAGAAATCCAAAGGAGATATAAGTGAAGCATATCCTTTGCATAATATCATGAAAACAACACTAGGTTCATACACATAAAAAAACATTGCTTGATTACATGCATGACCGATAAAAATTCAAAGACAACTTGTTCCAAAAGCATATACATATACCAAAACACAAGGAATTGAAATACATAGATGAGATTGGACAAGAAAAGAAACTAATAACTCCCCATTAAAGACGTTGAAGCTCCAGTTGCCTTCCTCCATCAAGATCCCCACAAAGGTGCCTAGCCACTTATGCTCTCAAAGCAACAGCTCGCATATTGAATTGATAGCCCCATGAGAGTGTAGTGGAAGGTTGAATTCGGACAAGGAGGAGAGGAGAGGAGAGGAGGGGAGGACAAAAATTTGAGAGAGGGATTGAAAATTAGTTGGTCCCTTATTTATAGCACAAGAGGCAACCCAAAACCTTCCAAATTGGCCTATGGTGTCCTATTCTTACTAGGATTAACAAATAGGAAAAGATTGGGGAAAGAATTATGGGATGAAAGAGGGAATGGGTGAGTAAATATGGAAATTCGGATTCCCCTCTCCATGGCACGAGAAACCACTTAAAAACTATCCAAAACGGCATCCAGTTGCCTAATTTGGCCACCCATAACATATAGGAAAGATTTGGGGAAGATCCAATCACTCAATCTCAAAACTAGGGTTGCCTATTCTTGCAGAAGTTTCCTATTTTACGAAAGTTTCCTTTTTTACAGAAGTTTCTTATTTTGCTTTGTTCTTTCTTTGACCTTTATTCTTTGCACCTACAATGGAGATTTTAAGCACATGTGAAGTATTTCAAGTCCAGAAACAATAAATGCATGAGTTAAATGCCTAATATGCTCAAATTGTAATGGAAATGCAATTAACTCTCTAATCTTAGACCCTAAGTATAAAAGTTCCTAAATCCCCATTTGATAGCCTAGAACTGTTGGAACTCTACATTTTGATGATAACCAAACATGACTTAGGCAATAGGGTCATGAGATCTTAACTTAGAAAAATACTTCGATAAACTGGTTCTTAAAATCTAAGTTAAGCAATAGATTGGAAAATCAGTCAATCGATTGAAGAATGTATCCCGCAATCGATGGCATATCGATTGCATATCCAGTGCAGCCTGTCAATCGATGGAAAACCAAGCAATCGATTGATGCGCAGAATTACACTAAGTAATCAGAATTCAATCAGTCTATTGATTGGAATGATAATTGATTCAGATAGCAATCGATAAGCAATCTGTTGGCAACCGATTGAAGCTTACTTTTAAAACAATGAAATATGAAATCTATTGGAGCTTGATCAATCGATTGTCAAGAGGCAATCAATTGACAGCCTCAGTTTCTATTCGATAGCTAACACTTCAATCGAGTGATGTAGGTGAAAATTTGAAGCAATCTGAAGGCAATCGATTGACAGCTAGAGACATCAATCGATTGACACAATTTGCAATCGATTGAAAACTGAAGACTTTCAAATCTGTTTCTTTTCTCATGTCTAACTATCTTTATATTGCAAAATGTACTTGTTGCTATTTTGGGTAGTTAATGTTAGACACAGAAAACTCAAACCAAATAGCCGTTACACTCAGCAACACAATCTGGTACAATGCGCTCAGGAAAAAGAAAGAGGAAATGTATATTGGCACCTGGAGCATTAATTGCATCTCAGAATCATCATCAATCTCCAAAATTTCATCTCTCTCTCTCTTGGCTTCACAACTGCTGCACAGAAGGCTCAGACTTTACTCAACGGGCAAAAAGTTTCCTAAGGACTATAAAAGCGTTAAAGAAGAAATTGGTTGGTAGAGAGCATTAAGTGATATCCAACTACAATTTCCAACTGCAATCAATACTATCTGAGTTCTCCCATCTGTTCTTCAGTCTGTAATACTATCAGCTCAAGTGTGTGAGCAATCTCTGTATTTTCCTGATATACTTTTGATTTATGTAATATCCTTGGGATAGTGGGATCCCAGTGTAAGGGGTGTATTCTTACAAGTTGTAAATGGGAGTGATCTGTAAGGGGAAGATCTTACTGTGAGAGATCACCTGTAAAGGCACTTAAGAGCCTGGTTTGAATCTTGGGAATTAGTGGAACCCAATTGGAAGTTGCAGAACTGGATGTAGGCCAAGACTTTGGGCTGAACCAGTATAAATTCTATTCTCACAAAGTTTTTAAATTTTATAAAGCACAATTCACCCCCTCTTGTGCATTCCTGTCATCTACAAGAACAAATGCTAATTTCCTATAATTAGTGGATAAAAACATGTAATAATCAAGTGTAATCACTCACACTACAACCAAAAACCCTTGAACACGCTCAATTACTCTATTCTCATCTTAATTTCTCTTTCCTTCAACATAGTCCATTGAATCAATATAAGCCAAATCTAAGCCCAAGAAATTTCCAATCAATTAATCATAAATCTTGAATCAATATATATACACTCACTATAATCTTCTGTACTTCCATGAACCCCACATCTTTCATAAGTTAGCTAAAATCAATCCTAGGTTAAACATAAGGTTCATAATTAAAATTGTTCAATTCTCAATGTGATATACCAAAATTTAATTAAGGATTAGTGGTAAATTAAGATTTGATTTTGGGATTTAATTAAGGAACTTTGAAAGCTTTATAAATAAAGTCATTATAATAGAAGTATTTAAGAGAAAATTCTGGTTAGAGGAAAATTAAGGTTAGAGGAATTATTTTGGTACCCAAAAGGGGTTATCATTGAAGAAAATTCTTAGCTTGTTATAAAGACAATTTTTATAAGTCAAAAGGATAACATTTGGCTTGAAGAAAATATCTTATTATAATGATTTGAGGGATTATTTGTAATTTCTCTCCCTTATATATTATTTTTATTCCCTTAATTTCTATGTCATTTCCCATTTTTCCTTTCCCTTTCCTAATCTCCTTCCTCATCACTTTCTCCATCGCACCATGTTCCTCTTCCCCTTCATCTTCTTTGTTCGGCTAGCATGAGAGGGGAGGCGACACTGCCACCGCTGATCGCCAATGAGAGGGAGAGCTCCTCCTTTCCACCCTTCTTTCACTTCTTTTCCCCTTCATTCCCTATCATCGTACGACGGTGAAGCTCGCTGCTGTTGACATAGGAAAAAGGATCTGCCGGCTTCTCTTCCTCTCACCCTCCTTCATGTTTTGTCTTCGGCTTCCCTGTGGATATGTGTACGCGCGTGCGTGCGACACGATAAGAGAGGGTAAAAATTAGGGAGGGTTGTGGCCAGTGATTTTAGGTGCTTTTAGGGTGGTTTCCAATGACTGTGAGGAGTGGGTAAGCCTATTTATATTCCCTATTTACATTGTCTTTGATTTCAAAATTCTTCAAAGAGTAAAGTTAGGGTTTTGCTAGATTTCTGAAATTTTGGATTGATTAGAGTAAATTGGTTGACTCTACATGTTCATGTAGGTTATTTGATGATGATAGTATGGATAGTTTGGTTAGAGTTATAGTTGAATGTGAATTGGAAGTGTTGGGTGCTTGTGTAAGGGTTAGAATGTTGAAATTTGTTATGTTGAATATGGATTTATGTTTTAAAGGAGTTATATGAAGGTATTGGTGCTTATTCGTGATTCTAAAATAATTGATTTGTGGAGATATTATTTTGGGTTGATGTTTGGGTGTTCAAAGAGAGGAAAATTGTTTGGTAGGCCTAGAGAAACCTATTTGGATGTTGTTTTAGAAGTGATATGATGATTGTTATTGAAATTGGATATGGATATTTGATGGTTGGGAGTTGAGTGTTTGGAATAGAATGGTTGTGATGGTAGGTCTCTTTTGGCCTAGGCTTGAATTTGCAAGTTTAGGATGGATGATGATTTAAGATGATAATATGATTGATTTGTGATATTGGTAATTGAGTTAAATTTGTAGTTGAAGTTAATTTAAAGGTTTTGATGTTTATTGGTGAATTTTGGCCTAGGATGGATTTTGGGGCATTTATGTGGAGAAGGGTAGATTAAATGTTGAGTTAAGGGTTTCAATGAATTTATTAAAGGTTAATTAAAGTTCTAAAGGATTGAAGTTATGGGAAAATGTGGTGGATTGGTTTTGGGATGAATTGTGTAATTGGATTATAAGTGTCTAAGATTATTGTTGGGATCAGTATGGTGCATGATGAATTGATGATGATTTGAGGATTTTAGTAGGATTTTATGAATTTATAATTTATGGTTGATTGCTTGGAAACTCTCCTTAGATTCGAACTTGTGATTGGAGATCGATTAAGTAGAGATGCCTATGTTAAGGAAAAGGGGAATTGGGCGAATTTTGATGATAGGCAAGAGTATTATCAATAGCATATTCTTTTAGCTCAATGTTCAGAGTACTAGCTATATCATATCAGCATACATTCTTCTATTGATTGCTAATCCCTTATCGCTAGATACTTAATTGCTTTTTAGCTTTAAGGATACTGAGATGTTTATTAAAGGGTGTTTCAAGGTATCCTATTATCGATAGCTAAACGAGTTAGCGCTAGCAACTATGTTAGCTCATTTGACTCATTTGCTCTCAGGCACTGGCAATCTGAATGATCATTATCTGAAGCACTTTTGTTATCGATAGCTTAACCTGTTATCGCTAGCTGATTCCATTAGCTCAATGAAATGGTTCATTGTTCAGCTGGTTATGCTTCCTTTTATTTTTCATGTTCTTAATGAGCTACTAGCGATAGGATTTTTCTCAGCGATGGTGCTAGACTTAGCGATAGATATTAATTTTGTTATTTCTAAGTCTTCACTTGCCATGGCTCTGTCTTTTAACTATAGAGATACACTTAGCGATAAAGATATTTGTTCTTAGAGATCTGCTAAGTTTCCATCTGTTATAGTTGATTTCTTTCATCTTAGCAATATATCTTTATTCTTGTAATGGTGATCTGTTACCTATCAGATTTTACTTGTTTTAATTCAAAGGTAACTTGCGCTTATTTGCTTATGTTATTTATGGGGTCAGTCTTCATCAAAACTTAAGATTCTAACAGTGTGGGTATTTAAAATGGATGAATTATGGTTTCATGAAGGATGGGATGTTTTCAAAATGGTTGTAGTTAGAATTCATAAGTTGTGTTGTGCTTGGTATTGATTTGAATTATTGATTTGTGGAATTTCAAAGAAAGGCAAAGTTTTGGTTTTATAATTTGACTTTTAAATACCATGTAAGATGAGCATTTTCTAACATGATAAACTATTTTCTTAGATGAAATCTTTTATAACTATGTTAGTAGGTAAATCCTTTCTAACATAGCTACCCTATTGTTTTTAAAACAAGATGTATATATTTCTTTTCTAAGTATGTTAGAAAGGGAAAATATTTTCTTACACAGTTACCTAACTATTTTTGAAATGCCTTGGATTTTGAAAAGTAACTATATTAGTTGAGTTTTTTCTAACATTTTTATTCTATATAGGTAAATTTTAATAACTATATTAGGTGTTTTCTTTCTAAAATGGTTTGTGAATTTTGGGATCATTTAGATTTTTGAAAAGCTCTTTTAACCATGGTAGTTATGTTCTTTTTCTACCACGGTTTGTTTCCCAAAGTATCTTCAAGTTTTGTTTATCCATGATAGACCTTATTAAATTGTAACTAGTGTTCTTTTATATAATGGGTAACTAAAAATTCAATTTTATAAGTTTTATCTTTTGTGATTATGATATATCATTTTCTATGATAGTTAGAATTCTAAAGTAACTAAATTCTTTTATAACTACGATAAGCTTTTTGGTATTTAGTGGTTTCTCTTCTATCGTAGTTATCCCTTATTAAAATTAAAGCATTATAAGATATGATAGACTCTTTGCTATTATAGTTAGGTTTTCAATAGTTTAATTAAACTCTTTTCTAATTACTATAGACCTCTTGATCTTAATAACTCTCTTTTCTATCAAAGTTAATATTACATTGGTTTCAATTGATTAATCAAGATTAATTGTGGTTTCAAATGGAATCAGTGAGGAGGATTTCATAGTATAAGTCCCATATGGCACCTTGTCTATCTTGGTTAATCACTTAACTTGTGATTTAAATAACTATGTTAGCCAATGTTTTTCTAAATAATCATGTTAGTTTCTTTCTTTTTCTAACATAGTTATGTCTAGAAAATTTTGAAAGAAAGTTTGAGATATAGGAGAGTTTTTTTATAACCATGTTAGGTTGATGCTTTTATTACATGGCACTTACATGTCCTCTTGCCCTAACCCTTCCCCCTTTCCCTCTTCTTTTCTCTTGTCTTGACTTTCTTCTATGATTCTTGCTTGACATTGTTTCCCTTGTGGATCATTTTGCCTTTTGTGTTCAGTTTATAAACTTTTTTATTAATTTAAATGGCTACATCAGTATTAAACACATACTCCCTCTAATCCTATATATAAGGCTTATTTGGGAAGTTAGTTTTGATCCTAAATTTTTGTTAATTTTTTTTTTCCAAATTATCCCTATCTATGCTTCTCCAACAATAATAAAGTAAGATGGGACATGGAGTAAGATAAGATGATTGGGTATTTAAAAAAACATATTATATTAATTAACATAACTAACATAATTAATTTAATCAAATTAGTTAAACAGGTCTTTTAGGACCGGAGGGAGTAATATGTTTTACCTAATTAAATTTTCCTATTAGCTTCTCAAATCAGCTTAATTAGCAAAGTTAGTGCCACAGGCTAAATTAATGTCATCATGTGCATCTTTTAGTCATTTTTTTAAACTTTAGGGGCCAAAGGGTAATAACCGATACAAAGTTAAATGATCAAATCACCGATTTTAAAGTTCACATATTAAATTTAAAAATTGAGATCCTGACATAGTTAGTGGGCCGGCCTTTACAAGTTCCAAGAAGATAATAAAGCCATCGTCAAATTAAAATTTGGGATCCTGACATCTTCTCCCTCAACATCTTCGACAACAGATTTTTTTCCCTCTATGACATAAAATACTTCAGCGGGGGTTTATATGTATGGAAATGTTTCCTTGTACCATCTTTTACCTATCTTGAATCAGGAAGTAAATTTCTACGTACATACTTCCTTAGCTTCCTATATATTTACACTTTAAGGTATCCGAGATGAGCCCAGTCCAGACTGCAGATTAATGCTTCAATAGCATGGCTTCCATCTCTTCCCTCCTCGCAGCATGTTTTAGCTTCTCCAACGCAACAAGTCCAACTTGCCTTACTCTTTCTCTAGACAACCCTATCCTGCAAAATACATGTGAACCATTAAGAAAATTTTCTTCCTTTAACTCGACATATACGTAAGAGCCCCCCCTGTCTCTCTCTCACAGCATAAAATACCTAAACGTAAGAGCTTGAAGGCTCATCTCGATTAGGCATCTAAAGAGTATGATCAAGAAAGCTCATTGATAATGGAATCCATGCATCAGAACCTTTCAACAACTGTGAATGAATTGTAGATGTACAAGACAATGCATAACAAAAGTTCAAGAAATAGAGGAAAAGTTCAATTGGCAATGACAATTATATAGAAAATAACTAGAAACTATATTACACGTTGAACTCACCGTTTACTAATGTCCTCCCAAGTAAGACACTCTCTATCCAGTCCATAATAAAGACGAATAATGTCTTTCTCTCGTTCCCCAAGGGTCACATTGATGAGTTTATTCACTTCGTCCTGCGCATATATTTACAAGAGGAGTTAATTTCAGGGTTTCTTCTCCGTCTTTTTTTTTTTTTTTTTGAGGGGGGGGGGGGGGGGGGTTGCGGGACAGTCTAAAAACAATACAATAGAGCCACAAGCAAGCTCAACCACAGCTGTTATACACCCTTAACAATGAAATATTAGTTCAAGTTCAGCACCCCTCCCCTTCTCTTCCGCAATCTAACTGATAAAAGCATTGAGAAGTTGAATCTATTCTTAGCAAACCTCCCAACCCCGGGAGTAATTCTTTCTTTAAGAATTTATGACAACTTGATTATAAGAGTAGTAAGTGGTGTGAAAACAAATTCGTCTCAGATTGAATGTGAACTAATTTGTCTAGGAGGTAATCGGAATAAAGCTGAATTAAATATAAACTTCTTAAACTTTGGGTCTTGTACAAATAACGTTTCTGTTGGCAGAACAAAAAATGTACAGATAATATTTCTAACCCATAAAATTTTACAATAAACGCCTGCTAAACTTTTCATATTTATGCAATAACTTCTCTGCCATCAACGCTTTCGTTATGTCATTAAAAGAAAATGATATGACAGATGGTTTGTCTCCATATAATTAAAGCTTAGGGATGTTATCTGCACGAAACTCAAAGTTTGAGGAGGCTATTTATACACACACACAAAAAAGTTGTAAAAGGTACAGGATTAACAACAGATTATGCTTAGGTGTACTATGGATGTGAAAACAAAGGCCAGGTGGACTATGGATGTAAAATGGTGGAAAGTAAAACCATGATTTGTATATGGTACAAAAACAATTTTTATTTTTTCTTTATTTTTTTCTTCATTCTTGATGATAGACATTAGAAAGATTGAATGTTGAAAGTTAAATATTAAGGAGATATAATATAATCTAATATAATATAATGTAATGTAATATATTTTTTATTAATATTTTTGGTGATTAAGTCAGCTCATTTAACCAATATGATGAGCAAGGTTTCAATTTTCAACCCATAAAATTTAGGTGGCCCATATCTGCTAGCCTATTTAACTCTCAACTCATGAAGGGCTGGCTCCATAAACTCCCTTGGCCTGTTTTGAGGGCTTTAATACATCAACAAAACAAATAAGTTAATTTGCTAGAGTTGTTTATTATCTTGATGTCTTCATATTGTGGCTAGAATGCAAATCAACTACGGACTACAGAAAAAGTATAAACTACGCAGGTAAAAATGCAATGGATTTATATCAAAACAGGCATTTAAGTCATATGCTCTACTTCGATATGTCAACACAAGCGTGAATCTTCCAAGTCCCGACACATTCAGATATCGTAAGAAGTATACCTTTAGTGCCCACTCATTTACCCCATTCCAGGGAATATTCTCAATGCGATTATCAGCAATATACTGGAAATGAAGAGAATTATTGTGAGAAAGATGATTACTAGGAATTAAAAGGAAAAGGCAACTTGTTCTAAGAATCTTTGTTGAATTGACAAGTATTTTGAGTTTTTAAGTAAACTTACACTATGATGAGTTTCTCCTGGGAGACCATTCAAAGAGGGGAATGCTTCCCTATCAAGGGAAATAACTTTATTGATTGCCTGCAATTTGTAAATGCATATTAAACAGACGAATAACAGGATTTCAAATATAATATGCCCAAACAATACTCATTGTTATATTACCTCAACAGCGTTCCTAACTTTCTTTTGGGACATATTTAAGCATTCTGCAATCCTCTGAAAAGAAGGGGAATAATTCAGGCACGTATATCAATAGTTTGGAATCTTAAAATATCTGATTTGAAATTGCTTTCTGATGTGAATCAAATTAACTTACATCAACTGTTGGAGTAATGCCTCTTTCTTCCAGTCTAAATTTTGCATTGCGGATTGAAGCTAATCTCTCATGCAAGTGAGTGGGCAATCTCAATGTTCTAGAATTCTCAACTAAAGCTCTTGAAACACCCTGATACACAGAAAAGAAAAGATAATAACTCAAGTTGGTTGGACAAATTTGAGGTATAAGATGTCATTCTAATTTGTTGGTACATGTTAAGTGGAACTTTGAAACCAATTAAAATAGAATGAAAAGGTTGATGCAGATGTTTTCTCTAGTCTACATCCTGGTTTTTATATTCAGAAACAAAGTATGAAATTCATCAATCATATTTTCTCTAGCAGAATTCATGGCTAAATAATGACAGGAAAAATACCATACTGAATACCTGAATTATAACTTGCATGAAGCTATAATATTTGCATTTAGTGTATACTTATTTAATGTCCGGTAAATATATCTTTCAATATGTTGTCCTACTTCCTGATTTCTATATAAATTCAGTTTTACAAATGTAAAAGTTGACATGTATGTCTGGTAAATATAATACATAAAATTGTAAGGATATCTGACATTCTGTCCTCTAAAATACAAATTGAAAATATCAAAAAACATGCAAGTCTAACCTGACGTATCCACCAGTAAACATAAGTTGAAATCTTAAAGCCTTTTGATGAATCAAACTTCTCAATTCCACGAAGTAGTCCAATCAAACCGCCCTAAACATGTAAACATTACAGGTCTATCATAAAAGAGGAAATTAAGAAGCTGAATGAAGAAAAAGACAACTTAGCCTGTCATAATTGAAGTGAAATATTATAAATCACCTGAACAAGGTCAGCCATTTCAGCACCCATGTTATCATATCTTTGAGCAATTGACATAACTAAACGAACATTGCTCATAGTCAACTTCTCTCTGGCTAAAGAGCACTCTATCAATTTTTCTTGAAGTTCAGCATGAGATATCCTCAATGATGATGCAAGTTGATCATCAGAGGGTTCACATCCTAATCTTTCCTTCAGTCTGGAATTGACTCACAAGGCTTAGAAGCTATCTATAAATTATTAACTCTCAGATAAAGTACATACGAAGAAAGTCAAGTTACAGAATCATTTGGAAAAATTCCTTCCAATGATATGAAATGTTGGTGATGATGATGTATCAAGAAAAATGTCAATGTGGTTTTGTTCATCAATTCTTTCAATATGGTAATTATTTTGTCAAGAGAATTTATACGATATTTATATAATCTTTCCTGCATTATTGTAATATATCAAATTATATTCATAAAAAAGCAGCAACTTCTCTTTCTCTATCACTCCCAATCTGTGTTGAAAGTTAACTAACAATGTTAAGAATTTAATTTTAGTTTACATATTTTGAGAATATCTGGTTTACGTTGTTTCCTAATAAAGGCAAACCGAAAAAGCCACCAGATCACTCTACATTAGGTTTTCATGCTCCATCGCTAAAAAGATATACTAGGTTTTATATTTTGCATAAGCTTATTAATAAAATTAAACAGAAACTATACATTTATATTATTCAGTAACATAAACTAAATGCTAACTAAAATAAGGAATTATTTCTTGTCATGTCAGTAAATTGTAAGTTCAAGCAAACGAGTGATTACCGGGTTTTATGCTCATCCAGCAAAAGTCCAACTTTTATCTTCTCTGATAAGTTGACAACCTCAGCATGAGAGAGCAATTCCTCACTCACTACCCCTTTAACATAGCCCTTCAAACGGTTCTGAAGCAATTCGGGATTGATCACTGATTTAGGCTGAAAAGCAGGACATGATTTTATCACCGCATAACCAGTATTACTACTAGATTTCCTTTTAATATTTATTCTTCTCTGCCTTGCAGACACCCCAGAGCATGTGACTGCCACTTTCTTGGGAGTTTTTTGTTTTTTTGAATGCTCGGTCAGCACTTCCCTTTCAAAAGAAAGGTTCCATTGCTTTTCCAGCATTGACTTCTGCAGCAAAAGAAGAGCCTCCACAGAATAACCCAGGTCAGAGCTTTCCACCTCCAATTCATTGTAATTGTATCTCTGAAACCATGGCTCCGGAATGGCTGGGTCAGTATCAATATGCTCTTTAAAAGACTTAATGGATTGACTTTGCCGGTTGGATGTTGGAAGAGTGGGTGCATAATTGGCCGACTTCTTAGCAACTATAACGGACTTGGTAGTAGTAATCTGATAGTGCGCAGATCCATAATCATTGCCGTAAGAGAGCTTTTCTGTTATATCAGAGAAATGGTGAGTAGAACTCAACAGCCTCTTTCCTGCACTGACTCCAATAACTGCAGCAATGGCCATCATATGCCTTCCTGTTCACTATGTACGATTACCATCAAACTCTTCTATTATATCGATGAACCTTGTCTACTGCTGGTATAGCTTTCAGAAACTTTCCAGTTTGTTGTTAACCTTCGCATAAATCAAAGGATTACATCCAGAAATAAAATTATAAACCAGGAATTTTCTAGAAATTTCAAACTTTAAAAAAAGATTTATAATTTCCTAGAAGCCTGAGAATATAACACACTAAGAAAAGCATAAAAGCCCGCTGCAAATAACATAAAACCAACACGGACTCCAAATGGAACTAGGCCTTGTTGTTGTTGGTTTTTTTTTTTTGGGGGGGGGGGGGGGGGCATGGGGTCTGTAAATGGCATACCTGAATAAATCACGATCGACGATGACGATGACGATGACGGCGACGAGAAAGATGAGAAGCCGAAAAAAAGGCCAGTAAAGCTGAATCAAACAGAAAGACGATTATTATTATTCCAGAAGCTACCAGTTAGCATTCAATCAGATGCTGATGCAGTTCATAATGCAGAGTAAAAGACTTCAATAACAACAGTTGCACTAACCTGTGTCTGGGAGTTAACGTCGATAAATTCTGTGTCTTGAATTCTTCGAAGTTTTATTATTATTATTATTATGTTACTGATATATCGGGGGATGCCAATAAGGGAGATGTGTGATATTGAGTGGGTGGAGAAAAACCAAAAAAAAAAAAAAAAAGGGAATATGAGGAGAGATCAAGATATGGGGGAGAAAGACGCTATTGGCTGGAAGAGATATTGGGTCCAGCTTCGAGTGGTCTACACTGCATGAGCTTCACCGCTCTTTTCATTCCACGTTTTAGATTCAACCATCGCCTTTTTATATCTTCATTTCTATTTTTATGTGGAAGAAAATAACTCCAAAAGGAGGTGGTGCCAGTAATGGGTGCTTTGGAGTGTACTAGTATAAGGTGAATTAAATATATATATATACACATACACATACACATATTTTTTTAGGGACAAAAAATAATGGGAAAATTAATTTGAAGTCTCAAGGAAGACACATTATTAAAGAGAAATCACACAAAATGACCATATCAAAGTAGGGTCTCAAGGACTTGGTTTGTATTAAGACCCAAAACAAAATTACACATCTACCCCTTTATATTTAACAAAGTAAAACAATCTGTGGAAGCTCGCTTCACGATGCGATATTCTTATATGAAAAGCTTTCGAAGACAGATGAAAGAAAGCTAAAAGAAGGCAAGAATGTTGGCTTCAACTATATCATCCGTCATATGAAAAACCAACTTGAATTTATGTCCTAAAATAGTGGTATGTACCAAGGTTCAAAAAACCGGACCGGGTATCGAACCGGATGAGGCACTGGTTCAAGGGTTAATGGTCAGATCGGGGTCAGACTGGGTCAAACCGGATTATATTAAAATAATAAAATTTTATTGATATTAACATTAATAATCACTAATATCAAAATGTAAATGTAGATAGGTATGCATGATTCATCAAATATGAATATTTTAATGTTTCTATAAAGGAAAAAAGAGAAAATATTAGTTGATTACACATGAAAATAAATATTATTCTACAATCCACAGACTAAAATACAAATATTAAGAGTAACAATAATAAAATATTAAGTATATGCAAGTAAAATAGGATTTAAAGTATTATAGTTTCCTAATTTCTAAAATTAAGTTAAATGATAGTTAGTAATTAGGTGAATTATAATAAAATAAAATTATTTTTTTTAAAAAAAAAGGGGGGCAAACCGGTTGAACCCCCGGGTTGACCGGTCTTTACCGGTTCAACCGGGTTGAACCCCCCGGGTCAACCCGCCCTCTGGCCGGTTCAATGCTCCCTCCGGTTTTTCAGCTCGCCCAGACCGGACCCATGGCTGGTTCACGGTTGAACCGGTCGAACCGACCGATCCGGGTTTTATTTCATTGGTATGTACAGACATTCAAATTCCCATCTCTGATAAGAATCTAATTTAGGATGGATGTTTTTAAAATAAAAGTAAAAAATTTCCACTAAAATCTGATTTTGGGATGAATGTTTGAGCATAAAAGATATTTATATGCAAACCTATGTGATTTTTTTTTTTGCTTATGATTTAAGTTGGTTTGTCATTTATTATTGGTGAGGGTTTGTGATGTAGAACAAGGAGATTAAAGAGTAGAGAAGAAGAATAGAAGAAGAGAAGAAAGAAAAGAGAGAGATAAAATATAAGGAGGAACAGAAAAGAGAGAACGGGAAACTCAATATTTTATTCAATAGGCAGAACGTACAAAGTAGTTAGTTGAGCTCTTATTTATAGAGCTCAACCAAACCCTAAAAGAAAAATCTAGAAGCTACTAATAATTAAAATATTGAAATAATAAAATAATCAAACAAGGGAAATTGCAGATCTAAAAATCCTAACAACTTTTTAAAAACTAAAAGAAAACAATTAAATTCAAATTTCATATCTAAATCCTAACAACTTTTTAAATTAAACAATTACATTAATAATATTAAAATCAAATCGTGTAATCTTTAAATCTAGAGGGAATCTTCTTTATCCGTTTATGATTCTCATCATTTCCCCCTACTGAAAGGAACTCTTCTCTGGAGAGGAAGGGGTCTTGTAGAAGTCAAGCAAAGTGGGGTTAATCCGTTGCAATTCATCCTCAGTAATCCATGTAGCATCTGTGTCAGAAGAGCCTTCCCATCGAACAAGATAACGACGAACAGGACCCTCTGAGGTGAAAATGGTTTGTTCATCCATGATAGCATCAATCACTTCTTGAGTTGGCGGGACGCATGGTAACGGCGGAACCGGAGTACTGTACCTGGAACCTGCAGAGTCATCACTAGAAAATACGGGGGCTCAAAAGTGCCTCAGTGAGAGATGAGATCCTCAACATTAAAGACTGGACTTATAGACATTTCAGGAGGCAATTCTAATAAATAAGCATTGGGACCAAGTTTCTTTAAGATACGGAATGGGCCTGAGGCACGGGCATGCAATTTCTTAAAGGAATTTTTCGGATAGCGTTCAGGGCGAATACAGGCCATTACATAGTCTCCTTCCCAAAAATTTTGAGCTCGCCGATGAGCATCTGCTATTAATTTATATTGATTATTTTACGCTTAATCTCAGCATGTAATTCATGTAGGCGATGGGCTAAGGATTCGGCAGATTCTAAAGTGCGAGTTGTCAAAGGAAGGGGTACCAAGTCAATAGGCTGGTTGGGATTGAGCCCATGAACAATTTCAAATGGGCTTTTACCTGTGGATCTGTTGACAGACCTATTGTAAACGAACTCAGCAATGGGTAAGATGAGATTCCAGTTTCCTAATTTGTCCCCTACTAGGCTCTTAAGCAAATTTCCAAGACTACGATTGGTCACCTCAGTTTGACCGTCAGTTTGAAGGTGGAAAGCAGAAGAGAACTTGAGTTGGGTACCAAAAAGTTTTCAAAGGGTCTTCCAAAAGTAGCTGACGAACTTAACATCATGGTCAGACACAATAGAAGTGGGCAACCCGTGCAGGCGCACAACTTCCTTAAAGAAGAGTTTAGCTAAGTGAGAGGCATCAGTAGTCTTACTGCAAGGGATGAAATGCGCCATCCTAGAGAATCGGTTGACAACAACAAAGATAGAGTGATGAAATGCGCCATCCTAGAGAATCGGTCGACAACAACAAAGATAGTCATGTTGTCAAACAGTCCTAGGCAGACCTAAGACAAAATCCATACTAAGGTCCTGCCACGGTGCAGTAGGGACAGGTAAAGGAGTGTACAAACCGGTATTTTGTTTCTTAGATTTGGATGTTTGACAAATATGACATTGTGATAGGATACGAGCAACGTCATGCCATAGGGAGGGCCAATAGAATCGATGTTCAACAAGTGCGATAGTCTTATCCCTCCCAAAATGACCAGCTAAACCCCCTCCGTGGAGTTCCCAAACAAGAAAATCTCTTCGGGATGTACGGGAAACACATAATTTATTACCACGAAAAAGGTATCCATCCTTAATAAGGAAGTCAGGATAGTTATGGCGCGATCCATCAGTAACTTCTTGGTAAATGAGGCCAAAATCAGGGCATATGGGATAATCATCTATTAAACTATCAAAGCCAACAACATGGACACGCATAGTGTGTAGAAGATTAATTCGGCGGCTTAAGGCATCTGCTACCTTATTTTTGATCCATGCATGATGCTTAACAAAAAAAGTGAATTCTTGGAGAAACTCTGCCCACTTGCCATGCTTTGGGTTCAAATGTCGTTAGGAGTTGAAAAGTTTAAGGGCTTGATGATCTGAGTACACGACAAATTGTTGAGGTAAGAGATAATACTTCCAATGCTCAAAAGAGCGAACTATTGCATAAAATTCTTTATCATAAGTGGAACACTTTTGCTTAGCCTCGTTCAATTTCTCACTAAAGAAAGCAACGGGGTGACCTTCTTGACTTAAGACGCCCCCAATCCCTATTTCGGAGGCATCACAAGCAACTTCAAAGCACTTAGACAAGTTAGCCAAGGCTAAGACTGGGGCTTCAGAAAGCTTTTGTTTAATAATTTGGAAAGCACGAGATGTTGCTATGGTCCAACGAAACTTATCCATTTTGAGACATTCTGTGATAGGGCTCATGATAGTGCTGAAGTCTCTAATAAAACGCCTATAGAAGGATGCGAGACCATGGAAGCTTCGAACTTCAAGAAAGGATGTGGGCTCAGGCCAATCGCGAATAGCTTGCACCTTTTCAAGGTCAACGGCTAACCCTTGCGCAGAAATAATGAATCCAAGGAAAACAACTTGTTCTTGGAGAAATGAGCACTTAGAAAGTTTGACATAGAACTTCTCTTCTCGAAGTATGAGAAACACTTGGCGAAGATGTGTCAAATGCTCAGCTTCTGACTTGCTAAATATTAAGATATCATTAAAGTAGACGACCAGAAACTTGCCTAAGTAGGGTCGGAGAAGGTGAGTCATGACACGCATGAAAGTACTTGGGGCATTGGTAAGGCCAAAAGGCATGACTAACCATTCATACAAGCCATCCTGTGTCTTGAACGCGGTTTTCCATTCATCTCCAGGTCTAATCCTAATCTGGTGGTACCCACTACGGAGGTCAATTTTAGGGAACCAACACGACCCCTGAAACTAGATCAAGCATATCTTCAAGTCTAGGGATAGGGAACCTATACTTAATAGTGATTTTTTGATGGCTCTATTATCAATACACATTCTCCACGTATCATCTTTCTTTGGTGTCAATAAAGCAGGTACTGCACATGGGCTAAGGCTATGTTGGATATAACCATTTTCCAGCAAACCATTGACTTACCGATTAAGTTGTTCCCTATCCTTAGGGTTCATCCAATAATGTGGTAAATTAGGGAGTTGGGATCCTGGAACTAAATCAATTACATATTGGATCTCTCTCATTGGAGGCAATTCATAGGGTAACTCATCAGGTGCAACATCCTTGAACTCATCCAACAAGTGGGAAATCTCTTTAGGTAGATTTGTAGCCTTAGAAGTGGATGGGAGGGTGGCTTTGGCAACAACTGCAAGAATAATATCAGTCTCCCGACATCATGAATGAATTGCTTTTCGATAAGGAGGTGAAGTTTGGGAGAACCCTTTCCTTTAGGTTCAGACTTAGCAAGGCGCAAAATAATTGTTTTCCCCTCATGCTTAAACATATGGTTGTTGGATCTTCCATATATGATAACGTCATGATCGTACAACCACGGGCGTCCTAAGAGGATATGGGATACGTCCATCGGAATGACAACACAAAGTACGTCCTCTTTATAATCACCGAGGTGAAGAGGTACATGACATTGTTGAGTGATTGGAAGGGAGGTGTTGTCTATCCAGGCAACACGGAAAGGTTTGGCAAGGGGCTCAGTCTTAAGCCCGAGTCGAACAACGCCTCAACTTGAAATAACATTTCTCTCACTTTCATTGTTGATAATGAGTTTGTAGGACTTCTCACCGCACTTCACAAATGTGTGGAATATGCTATGACGTTTCCACGAGTCATCTGGTGAGGGAACAGTTAAGAGACATCGCATTACCCCAAGGTGTTCTAGTGGTATGTCATTTGCGAAGATTTCCTCATCCACATCTGATGGGCTATCAACAAGGTCAACGACAACATTAGGATAGTGCTCATTGTTGTCTGGTACTCAAGGAGAGCTCGTTGAGGGCACTTTGACGCAATGTGCCCCTTAGCGTGACACTTAAAGCATTCAATGGTGGACTCACTAGGATGAGAGCTAAAGCCTACAGATTCATTAATCGGCTTGGTGCCAAATGTTTGGCCAGCATAGAACTGGGAAATGGCCCTAGATGATGACCCTATAGTCCTATCGGTAGAGAATGAACCACGAGACTGTCGGAAGTCTGTGCCTTGGGAAGGAGGACGCCGAAATGTAGGGTACTTGGACAATGTTTCTATTTCTTGGGCCTTATGATAGGCATCCTCGAGTGTTTCAGGAAAGTTTAGCTTAAGAGCCCTCTGTATGTCTGGCCGAAGGCCATCAATAAACCTACTAAGTAATGACCATGTGTCTTCCCTCAGCCCACACCGTAATCTAAGTTCATCAAAATGGGCTATATAGTTAGCAACAATAGAGCCCTGTCTGATATTGTTTAATTGACTAAACAATTGGCACTTGTATCAGGAGGACACATACTTCTCCTTCAATTTCATTTTCATTCTGGCCCACGAAGTCACTGGTGGATGACCTTGCTCTTTGAGAGTTACTTCGACCATGTGCCAGTACGTACGTGCAGCTCCCACAAGTCTCATCGTGGTGAAGCGTACTCGTTGGGTGTCATCCATATCATACCAATCAAAGTAGTCTTCCATGTTGGCGAGCCAATCTAAGAAGTAGGTGGGATCTAAGCGACCATCAAATTCCAGGGCATCAACTTTAACCTTCTTAGTGATATCTTCCCTAAAGTCACGCCTAGGGTTTCCTCTGTCATACTGATAGGGTGATCTCTCATACCTAGGGTGTGTTCTCGCGTTCATATAGTGGCGTTCATTATAGCCATTCCAAGGGTCTATTTCGCCCTCAAATAACGAGGCATGGGGCCTACGTGGAGGTGACCTAGGATAAGGGTTACCGGTACCTAAAGAGAGTGACAACCTATAGAGGTCTTCCTACCTTGATCCGGTGTAGGGTGTCCTAGGTTTAACCTTTGGTCATTGTGGGGGTTCTGGAGTAATCCATCATGAAGTGGTGTGGCTTCTATGGTCTTACCTACATTTGAGGGTGTGGTCTCGATATGTTTTCCTG
Organism: Mimosa bimucronata; assembly: GCA_037074515.1. Classification (NCBI taxonomy): domain Eukaryota; kingdom Viridiplantae; phylum Streptophyta; class Magnoliopsida; order Fabales; family Fabaceae; genus Mimosa; species Mimosa bimucronata. Next base: position 45,857,445 of record CM073442.1, read on the forward strand.
AAGTATGTTGCCTTAGACAACGAATGGTTGACATAACTTCTTGGAGCTTAGTGTCAGGTTTGGACTCAAGGGCATTAATCCTATCATTGGTCTAATCAAACCTAGCGTGAGTTGATTCGCTTACCGTACGGTCAACATAATCATAAATAGCTTGTTCACGGCTTTCAAACTCGGACATGGTGGCTTTTATATTAGCAATATTGTGATCAAATTGGGATTGGTTGTCAAGGACACGTCGAAGGGTCATACGAGAATGAGAGGGGTAGGTGTCTAACGTGCAGGGTTTGGTGGTCTTAGCGAAACCTAATAAAGGCTCCCAAGTTGCCCCCACCAAAAAGGTGAAGACCCTATTTAACAAGCTTAACCTTCAGGGAGCTCAACAGCCCCGTCAAAGATTAGTCTTGCTAAATAAGTAACAACTTGAGTGAGATCTTCACAGTAACCTCAGAGGGTTATGAAACCCCGTCAGGGAAACCGTTAGAAATCTCTACTAACCTAGGGTAGAATGGGACCCAGGTGTAGGGCCAAAAGTGTGTGAGGATATATGTGTTCCTAGGGAAGAAATTAAATGCTGAATTAAGCGTAGAGGAAAAAAAATTAAATAATAATCAATATAAATTAATAGAATAACTCACAAGGAAACTAAAAAAATTATAGGAACGAAAACTTTGTTTTTTTGGCCCTTTTGACTTTTATTTTTATTTTTTTGACTTTCTTTTTATTTTCGTCTTTTTTTGCTTTTTTTTTTAGCGCTAGATGAGGATAAGTAGGTAAAAACAAGAGAGAGGGAAAAAGAAAAAAAAAAGGAAAAAGAATTAGGGTTGGGAAAATAAGGAAAATGCCAAATGCAAAGAAGGAAAAGAGATAAATTCAAATTTAATAGATCTAGTTTAGGTGATTACTACGAACGACCTCCTTCAATATCAAGTAGTACAGGTTCAACGTTGATGGATCATGTCCTTACCGAATAACTTTTGGAGCCAAAAGTTATAACTTTATCCCCGAGTATTTTTGAGTGATGATCCTGGGCTCAAGGGAGAGGTCCAATATGCAGCAACAACGAAGCACGAACAGTGAAAAACGGTGGCTTGAGAGAGTGTAGGCAACAGGGCGATGGAGTCTGGCTTTGGTACCAATTGATGTAGAACAAGGAGATTAAATAATAGAGAAGAAGAAGAGAAGAAGAGAAGAAGGAAAAGAGAGAGATAGAATGTAAGGAGAGAACAAAAAAGAGAAAACGGGAAACTCAATATTTTATTCAATAGGCAGAATGTAAAAAGTAGATAGTTGAGCTCTTATTTATAAAGCTCAACCAAACCCTAAAAGAAAAATCTAGAAGCTAATAATAATTAAAATATTGAAATAATAAAATAATCAAACAAGGGAAATTGCAGATCTAAAAATCCTAACAACTTTTTAAAAACTAAAAGAAAACAATAAAATTCAAATTTCATATCTAAATCCTAACAACTTTTTAAATTAAACAATTACATTAATAATATTAAAATCAAATTTTGTAATCTTTAAATCTGGAGGGAATCTTCCTTATCCGTTTATGATTTCCATTAGTTTGAGTTGGTGCTATATTTGTGGGGTGTATATATATATTTTTTGTCCAAAAATAGGGGGAACCTGTAAAGGTTGATGATTTTTTGGTTACTACATCTGTTTGAAAACGTATTTGTCGTCAGACATTCAAAATTGTTAACGTTGGTCATTCATTTGTGAATAACAACATTCTCGAAAATAGTTAAACTTTGGAATAAATTTGATTGGGGATGTGTTTTTGTATTATGTTATTTAGTCCTAAGATAGGGGTAAACGAAAAGGTTGAAACTTTGATGTGTTACCACCAATATTTTGGTATTTAACAAGGTGTCATCGTTAAAATGTTAGAAAGTTGCTACATATGCTCAATTGTTATAATTGGTCATTTATTTGGGAATAACAATGTTTTTATGCATGGTGAGTGAAAAGATGACAAGCACATTACAGAACCATAAGTATGTTTGTTGCATACAAGTGAACAATTTTTAAACGGCAAAGATGTATATTGTAGTGAAAGATGCCATGAGACTGGACACACCGACAACACTTGCAAGAATCCAAATCCAAACTAATATGTTGGATATATGTGTTGTTATTAATTTTTTTATATGTCTATCACTTTTTGTAAATGCATATGTCATTATTTTTCAAATGGCACTTGTGCAACGTTCTAGCTTTTTGGAGATGGTGTGGGACTTGTGTATAATCAATCATTTTTTGTTAGACAAGTTGCCCATGCATTGTAAGTGGTGCTTAATGACATGTAAATTGTCCATAAATTGTAAGTGGTACTTAATGACAGCTATGAATTGTGTAAGAGCTGATTATATTACATATTATATTATGAAACTTGTTATAATTGCCTAAAACACTGTTATTGGCAAGCCAAAAATTGTTACTAACCACGGATTTATGCAATTGTGAGTGAGGCTTAAAAGTTGTCACACATGATAAAAAAGTTGTCACACATTGCAAAAAAAATTGTTATGAATTATACTGTTTCTTTCAAAATAGAGGAGAGATATGTTTAGAGTATCCTTTAAATGTGTCAGTTTTTAGACCAGATTGAATATTTTTAAAATTAAGGAAAAACCTGTTTAATTAATGTAAAACATTAGTTTTTGGATTAGATTTTATAATTTCAAAATTAAGGGGAGATCTGTTTAATTAATGTAAAACAGAATTACTATACTCATATAATAAGCATTCAAAGTAAACTCTCAATGCATCCATGATCCACGTCATGGTATGACATCTATCTTTTGCTTATAAACAGTCATTTGACTTGCCAACTAGACATTTGTAGCTAAAAATGTGGTTAGCCTAAATAACTCCCAAGTATAAGTGTTGTTACAATATAAGTCATGTTTTTCTCAACCAACCATTGGATTGATGGACTTTTTTTTAAACTAGTGAGCACTTATTTAGCAAGCTATGTACCAATCTTAAGCATGAAGCGGCATTTTTTAGAAAAATTAATCAATTGCTTTACATTTTTAAACTTCAGGTTAATTGTTCCTCCACAAGTACTTTAAAGGCAAAAGTGTCTTTTACCTTGTATTTTTCTGCCTGGCATGCCACAAGTCAATGATATTACAATTGTTAAAGAAAAAAAGGATTCTAGTGCGATCATTTTTACAGTTAAGGAGAAATTTGCTAAAACAAGTATTTTAAGATAACTAATTACTAGTATGAAATGTTTTTGAAACAAAAAATTATACCCTCCATATCTATGTACAAGGCTCAGGAACGAATTCACCGCCGTATGGCTCATCGTTGTTTACTAGCGATTCCGGATTAACCAACCTTTTAATCCACATTATTCAATTATTTACATCTTATAATAAACTTAAGGGAGTACTTTTTAAACTTATAATACTTCTTTTTTTGCCCGCAACAAATACTCTCTATAGCATAATTTGTGCTTAATAAACTACTATAAAATTTAAAAATAGATCCTACATTAGTTTACATATTCGTTTATTTATTGGAAACAATTCTAGCTAGCATGACATCATGTTTACAACTCATTATTTATAAATAATAAAACCATACAGATGCCTTTGTATTTTATATTTGTGACTCATATAGCGGCTAATAAGGGGTGAGCATGGGTAGGGTTGCGCGATGCCCTTGCCTGATGCCCAGCCATAAGAATAAATGGGCGGCATTTTGAGACCCAATGCTCGACCCTACTTAGTAAGAGCCCACACTATTTTGGGTTGAGCAAATATGGGCTAGGTTGAATGGGTGCTTCCCTGCTCAAGTTGCGATTTTCTAATCAAATTACATTAAAAAAAATGTATATATCATAATTAAATAGATATAGATTTTAAGATATATTAGATCAAATATGTAAATACTTTATGTATATTTTAATTAAAATAATATATATTAAATAATATGTGTTTTATATAAAATAATATATAATGAATATTATATATTTTAAATAAATGTTATATAATTTTTCGTGCTGGGCTAGATGGGCAGGGTAGCACCCCCGCTCGATGCCTGGTCCTACCCAATAATTAGCCCTGTTCAGCCCTGTCCAAAATTTTTAGGGCTACTTTCTTTAGGCTGGTTTGGGCTAGACAGGGCAACTTTTGCCTAGGCTCAGGTAGACAATCAGGGCGGCCGGACACCATACTCACCTCTAGTAAAAATCATTGGAGGAATGAACTACGGTAACAAAATAATGTCAAATCCATTCAAGATCTATACTGTAAAATCCTTTGGTTTCGGGCAAAAAATCCTATGGTTAAAATGTGCCAAAGGATCAGAATATTACATACAAACGTTTACTCTTTCTTAAAGAAAAGAATAACTTACAAAATTTGTATAAATAGCGGAAACTTTGATTATGAAAATTATCAAATAATTTGACACTGACCCTTAAATTACTATTCTGGGAATTTTGCGAAATATATGTATTAAGTAAAATGCATCAATATATTGGATCAGCTAGAATCCGAATTACCATCACTGGAATAAATGATCAACGGCATGCACACTATAACCATAGATTACATTTATGCAACCACAGCAAATGATCAACATCTAGCCGGGGTCTCCCTCTCCTCCCTTGCGTCATCCCCTCATCTTAATGAAAGTACAATATCCCCCTTCCCTTTTTGTCCCCTTTTATCCCCTTACGATAACCCTCGTCATGAACCATTTATAAACGACAAGCTGATCCACTGCTAGTCTATTCTTGCATAGTCTTTCCTTGCACAGGACGCAGACGGAACGTTTGAGACAGGAGGATTGACTCTACGCCCTGCAACAGGGTATGCCAATCAACTTAGTATGTTAACATACGTTTCGGGAATTATGCAATGTGCAGAGGAAGCAGATGATGTGGATGAAATATAGCATAAAAGAATTAAAAAAATATCCTCTAAATAAGAGAAATTAAGCAGACTGATGAAACTGATAGTGGATAGTTGTATACCCCATGTCATACTATTGGAAAATGAGCTACTTCTTGGAGAACGAGGGCCTCCACCGCCGAAACTGGAAGGAGGAGCCTGTGCCTTAATTTGATTCCAATCACTGAACTGAGTGGGTCTGCCATGGGCAAATCTTTGGACAGGTTGCAGACCAAAACGGCTAGGTGAATTTTGCAAAATACGAGGTATGAGATGAAAAGGCTTAGACATCGAGCGCATGTATCCAGCTTGCAAATCATGAGCCGGAGGGCCATCCATCTCTACCTTAGAATATGCTTGAACCGGTTCATTTTGTCTGAAGTGTACAATGAAAAACAGTGAAAATAATCAATGATAATTAAATAACGATTTACCGTATTAACATAATTTCACTACTATTTGCTGGTTTTCATTTTCCCTGTATGCGCCCAAAAATATCATAATTTTTTTTGCCAACCCAAAAATATCATAATTGAACTTTGGTATTCGCAGAATTTTACTAAGTTAATTTTAATATGAAGAGGAAAAACATTCAAAATTTTCAATATGTTAAAAGGAGATCAATCCACTGCAAATCTTCATCATGTCATAGAAAACTACAAATAAACTTTGTAAAGGAAACGGCAAGGTATGTGGATAAAGTAGAAGGCAAAATGGTAGATAAGCAACTTCTAGGGCAGTCTACCTCTGAATGGATATCGGAGAGCTTGTACTAGAAGCATGGTTGAACCTTCCAAATCCAACCAATGGTTCGGTGGAACTAATATTCATACTTCCGCTAAACTCAGTTGCCAAGCAGCTTCCATCTGAACTATCCTCTTGCAGAAGTAGTTCATCACTGGATTTGAATTGAATTACTGATAAGAATATAAATATCACCTTGATATATAAAAAGTTAACGAAACATCAGAAGATATAACAATCCATTTATAGTCAGCAACATGAATCTTTAGGAGCTATTTGTGGAACAGCCTCAAGATGTTGAAGGTGGCCACAGTTTTCAGTGGGCAGTGGCAAACTGTTATTGGTTTTTATTATTCAATGGAAATACTATTAACCCATATACTATAGTTGGTTACTAGACAAAAATAATCGGGGACCCAGTTTCATCATCTTGGAGGTTGAGCCCAAGGTTTTGGTCCTTAAGCACTCATGGAGCCAAAGTTGATCATTGTGTGATCAATTTACTGAAATGACAATTTTATTTGGCCAGAAAACGAATGATACTTTTGTTTTATTAGAATAAACTTTCTAGGACGAAGGTCCAAAAATACCATTCATAAATTGTCACATGTGCAGTTGGCACCATAATAAAACGTCGGGTGCAAAAATACTACTCATAATTTAAAAATGGTGCAAAATTGTTTTTTCCGTCAAAATAGATTAACGAAGGTTAAATTGAGTTGTGCGTCCCACAAAATTTTTCCACTTAATGAGTTAACGGCAGTTAACGCATTTTAACGGAAAAACAAATTTGCACCATTTTTAAATTACGAGTGCTTTTTTTGCACCCGATGTTTTATAATTGTGCCAGCTGCACATATGACAATTTGAGTGGTATTTTTGCACATCCGCACAACTTTCTAACTATAATGGTTCCGCTTACAAAGCTACCTACGGAGACAAGAGAGATAGTCAAGAAAAAGGGAAATAAACTTATGTGGATAGGCCGAAGTAACACTGGGAAGTAAATGGTGGAGAGTTAACTCACCAAACAAGGAAACACCAGAAGGGCATCTCTCACCCACCAGCTCCTAGCATGAAACATGGGATGGAATCAATCTTAAATATTCTAGGCAGATTTGGGATAGTTAGGATATGTCAATGAAGGGAGAGGCGATTTGGACTCTAACAATAGTCAACCCATCGACTTCCCAACGTTTTCTTTATACAAAATCAAACCAAAAAATCACCTCACCAAAGAGTATAAGATTCCTTCTTATAACTATGCAACTATCATGTATTTCCCTTTTCATCATTAAATTGGTTCTCCACATAAAAAATGCCTCTACATGTGAGAATACTATTTAAAGGGAGAAAGAATGATATAAAGCAGAATTATATCCTCCTTAAAAATCCCTCCAAGAAAAAGCCTTGTTGACACAAGCAAGCTCTCTGATCCTTTGGATTGTAGATCAACGTGGAACAAATTTTACCAATTGTTCTAAATCGAGACAGTTCATTATCTTTATAGATGACCATACTCATCTATGCGGGAATTACCTCTTAAAAGACAAGTATAGGGTTTCATCCACATTTTATGCCCAGAAAAGGGTTACATCCACACCACTTGAGCGATTTCCTTACCTTTCTAGTTCATGATTGCGGGGGTAATTGGCACCCATTAATTTGCCAACTAATACTATATGTGTATAAACATAAATTATATGTATTAGTTTTCTCTAACATTTAAAATGCCATCCAATTTTTTAACACACATCCTACATATCTGATATACATATAACATATTTTTACTGTACACACCACATAAATTTTTTACATATCAATTAATTTTTTTAAATTTTGATTGATTGAGATTGAAATTCCAAGTCTCTTCTTTTTTAGACCACACACTTCATCTTGCAATACTTCTTGAGACTCCTTTTTCTTAACAAAATAAATGATTTACAACATTGAGACTCAATATTCCCCGTTGTCTTAAAAAAACAATTGCAACATTGATAATATAACTCTTAGTGATTTTCTTTTTTTCTTTTTCTTTCTTTTTTTTTTGTCTGAACATTTTTAGCGTTTTTCATGGAATGGAAGTTGCTAGGTCTAAACCGGGCATCTATGTATTCTAGAGGAAATGTATACTTGAACCCAAAGGAAGTATATACTTAAGCTTCTACAGGAAACATGCATGTTTTGTTGCAGACCTGAGGAAACCCCTTTTGTGGTCTCAAAAAATAAGAAAAGTAAGCCTAAGAAGATTAGCAAGGAAGAATTAAAAGAAGATGATGGTGAGATTGAAGAAGACAGTGAGAAAGAAGAGGTGCTGATAAGGAAAGATATTAGAGGCTTGTAGAGAAGCTAATTTATCTCTCACATACAAGACCTGATATAGCTTTTGCAGAAGGTGTAGCCAATCAATACACGAGTAAGCCAAAGAAGAAGCATATGGAAACAGCCTACAGGATTTTGATGTATCTACAAAGTACTCTAGGTAAAGGATTGTTCTTTCGGAAATAGGATTACAGAACTGTAGAGGTGTACACAAATGCAGACTGTGGAGAAACCCAACCTAATTAAACTTCGTTATTTGGAAAGAGTTGTGTCCAAGAGCAGTGTTGAATCTGAGGGCATTGGCTTAAGGAATAATGGAAGAGCTATGGCTGAGATGAGTCTTGATCAAGACAAAAGTCGGCACGAACTTGCAACGAAAAATCTAGCATGTAATATGTTTGACCTATCTACCCACCAACCTTCAAGTTGCCGATGTGCTAACAAAGGGACTACTCAAACTTGCCTTTGAGAGTTACATAAGCAAGCTGGACATGATTAGCATATATGATCAACCTTGAGGGGGAGTGTGGCAATAGTGTGTATTAATTGTAAATATTAGTATTTATTAAACATTATTAGACTTTATCACTCCTAGTGTACATATAGTCAATTGAATCTTGATATTTCATGAAAATATATGAGAACATATTTCTCTCAAATAACCCACAAAACTCAAACTCTCACATTTAGCAAATTGGTCGAACTTGTTTTATGGGCTTTGGGGTCTCATTCTTCATAGCATTTGCCAGAACTGGTTTTCCAAATGATTTGTGAAAAACATTTGTAGTCCTCATTAATACAATCTGAGATCTACTTCTTTTTCTTTATTGCCAGCTGAGATCTATTTCTATAACAAAGCAAAAAGGAAGCAAAAACAGACATGCAAGATAATAATCCCAAGAACAAATTGAACAGAAAATATATGTTTAAAATCCAGCTGTTTACCTATAATTAGGATCCCAATCACCAGGATCAGGCAATGATAAGCAAGACTCTGGGTTATCATGTCTCAATTCTGTTGATTGCAAGTTTGAATTAGAACTTGGCATAAACACACAAGCCATTTTCTGATTAGTTCCACCTCCTCGCTGCTTCCAGCTAGCAGCATCAGAATTTGATTGCAGATAAGAGGGCGAGCTGCTAAGAACTTGCGCTGTTCCTTCACCACGGATGGAGTTGTCAGGACATTGACCTTGCCAATGTGGAGAAAATGTTATGTCTTGAGTTTGAGGACCTCCAGAACATCCCCAATTTTTTCTTCTATTAAATTGGCTAAATGTAGATGTCTTCCCCAATGGTGATCCATGAGAAGTGCCTCTTGCGGGAGATGTAGGTCCATAGTGTCCTGGAGAGCTTGCTGATACTTGAGTAAAGGAACTTGGAGGCGTAAATTGTGAGGGACTGGCACCAAGGGGCAGATGGGTGAAAGTTCCAGCAGATGGACTTATACCTAGACCATTCCCTGGCTGGTATTGAACAACTCTTCTCCTTGCATCAGGACTATTTCCCAGCATTGACGTACTCCCATGACCAAGCAAATGAATACCAGATGGACCAACAGGTGAATAGTATGCAAACATGTTATTGCTTTCTCCATAACTTCCGTAACTACTTCCAAGCCCAACACTATCATTATAGCTACCATGACTTCCTACACTGCCATAGCTGTTAGCAGGTGGATATTGCACCATCTGGAAATGCAAGCTGCTATACAGTGATGGCCTACTTTTGCCAGCAACCTGCAAGAACATGATATAATTCACTATGAAAATATTATGAAAAACATTATTCAGGGGAAATAACACTCATATATACACAATTGCACAATGCGAGTTCTAGAAACTAAACAAAAGACATTGCAGAGAAAAATCCAGGATATCAAGATTGATGGATTTCTTGCCAATCCAAAAGATGCCCATTCAAGTACCACAATAATTACTAGTGGCTACTCAATGTGGGACTCCATCAGTATGACAATCTAGCAAATATTCACATTCTATGTAATAATATCATATTCTATCAATTAGAAAACCATATTGAAGCCAACTGCCATTTTATTCATGAAAAAAATCTAAAGGAATATCTTCCTACTGCACACATAATAATTGGAGAGCAGGAAATAACAAGGCTGAAGGGGGTCCGTTCAAATGTAAGAATAAGCATATATATATATATATATTGGTATAGATACTGCATTAAATATCTGGCATCAACAAATTACTTGGGTTCACTGTGGTCAACCAATAAGTGCTAGAATTAGAACACTCAAAATTAAATATATTTCATCATTACCAATACACACACGGGGAGGTAGACCAAAATATACAACTCAATTACTTCATCCCATCAAAACAACATAGAAAAAAATGCATGCATTTAAGTCCCCCCCCCCCCCCCCCCCAAACAAAAAAAAAAAAAGTCAATAGAAAAGCACTTCGTGTTTAAGAAGGTAGGAGGCTCACGTTAGGTGATAGACCAGCAGCAAACCAGTGCCCTCCACCAGGGTGATGATCCACTTTAACAGCTTGAACCACCGGCTAAAGTTCATAAACAAAATTAGATGCATATTAGACCATAAAGAGATTGAAACCCATATATCAAATTTATTAAGTACCTCACTGCAATGAGAGAAGCAACAGGCAAATAAGTTAGAAAGAATGAATAATAGGTAGGAATACAACTATTCCAAGAGAGTGACAAGAGATGGCAGTAGTCTCAGATTACAACTTTTCAACAAAATAGAAGGCACGACTAAAAGCACATTAAAATTAAAAAATAAGCAGATTTTTCAGGCAATACCATCAGATCTCTCCAATCATCTGGCTTCCTTTTTCCCAGTAGGTTCACCTTATAATGTTTACCTGAGTTAATCCTCGTGATTATCAAATCCTGATATTTTTGTCACTTAGCAACATAAAGTATTAATTACCATACTGGAAGCGAACAAGTAACTCCAAGATCCAGTTGCCTTTATTTAAAGGAAAAAAAGATCAAGGGATGTCTTCATTATACCCAATTGATATCATTTAAATAGAGATCGAAGCACAATTCAGAAAATAGATATGAATGAACCCTAACAAGAAACAGTTTCAAGTTTGCACCTGCCACAATCAAAGAAGCCTTAAATATACCCTTGCATCTATCCAATGCCATTTCATCTCTATCCACACAAAATTTATTTAATCTAGGAGGTTCTACTATCTATATCTTTTCATTATGTTACACATTGATAGAGTACCATTTTTAACGGGATAGTGGGTGAAGAAGTTGATCAGTTTGTTATCATGATTTTACGAAAGCTAAGTATAAGACCTAGTTGATTTTTTAGGAGAATCCTAAGAAAGCTGAATAAATTACTTATAAAATGATTTTCTTGAATTTTTTCTCTAAACTAGTTTATTTGACTTATAAGCAAACATATAATAAAATAATACACAAAATACGTCATAATTGAATTGCTCATTTAGGTTTCTTAATTTCTCCAAAAAAAAAAAAAAAAATCAACTAGGTCTTATATTTAGGAATGGGAGAAGTATTATTTATCAATATCTCAGTTAGGCTTGTTTATTATTAATTTGGTTAAGATTCAGTCTTTTTAATCTCTATTTTTAAACTATAAATAGGACAGTAACTACTAGCAAAGTAGATTTTGAGATTCATTGCAACTTTGGGAGATTCTCTTTACGGTTTATTATTGTATGAGTTTGAGATCCTTGTTCATTATCCAATTCAAATTTTCTTTCATCCTCATTAATTTATGAAGTCAGATTCTGAGATTATATTTTAATACAGATTTCCCTTAATTCCTCACCTCTATCTATTTTGGATCCTATCACGAATCTTTTCAGTTATCTCCGAACTCACATTTGGCAATCACTATTACAACCCCTGCCTCCAGTGTGTTCCTGGTTAATGTACATGATTGCTTCAAACCCAACCATTAATTGTGATACAAATCATTTATCAAATAACTTTGCACAGGCAGTGAACCATCCATAAAAACAACTTAATAGATCATTTAAAGTTTTAAATTTGGTAAAAACAAAAGTTTTGAATTAAAAGTATGAACCACATGAAATCAACTTAGGTGATCAGAGTAGGGATGAGCTATGATGTGAGGAAATGTATGTACGGAGTTCAATCCCTTTTAAATTTTAATATAACCAGCCAAAAAAAGTGTATAAGCCAAATGCATGAATATAACTATTTTAACAGATTTTTCTTACCACACGAGGGGTCTCCGGAGGAGGCTCATAAGGATGGGTAAAAGGTTCCCCTGTCACAAAAGGGTGCCTCGAAGCCTACAGGAATTGTTTAAAAGTAAAAAATATTTTAGCAGAGAAAGAAGTGCAGACACAAAAATCAAACTATATAACTACCGAGGGCATTAAATTTACAAAAAACAAGCAGAAACTTAGTTTATCACAAATCAATGCTGAAAATAGTACAAAGCAAATTACCTGGAAGGGTGACCAGCGTTTTGCAGGATCAAATTCAACTAGCCCTCTCAAAAAATCAATTAATGCCATTCGTATTTGACTCTCTGTAATGAGTTCAGTAAATGCAATATTCAGCAGTGGCCTCAATCTAGTAATGGAATGCATAAGAAACTTCCAACGTTGTAGGAATATCATGGTCAACAGAAACTTCAGTTGTTCCTAGCTTTGAGGAAGAAATAAGAAACCTAACCTTTAAGAATATCTTCCTTCGGCACGTTTTTCCTATAGGGATAGTTATTAACAATTGCTTCAAGATTCATATGATTGAAATACTCTTTCCCAATTGTCGGCTTCTTCAACTCTCTCTGAACAGAAACCAAAAATATGACAATTAAAGATGCAACATTGAAAATGGATTCGAAAATGTCACAGATCAATATTGTACCAGCAGGAGAGGCATCACAACATCCAATCAGGAAAAAAAATAATGGAACTTACAGCTTCATATTCTTCCAAAGTCAAAGCTTGATAAGAACTCCTTCCATTTGTCGAAATCTCACTGTTCTCTCCATTCTGAAGACTCCCAATACACTTAAAAAATTTACTAGTGTTTTTGGCCTCCCTCAGTACATAATCAGGCGGTTGTCCTCTAAAATAGTATTACAACGAAAAGGGTATTATTCAATACAGGGAAGGAAGAAAAATAAATTATTTTCAAATGAGAACCCAGAAATTGAAAAAGGAAGTGTTACTTTTACATTGAAACTTAAACAACTACCTCACATTTCTATTTGGAAAGACAAGAAAGTTATGAGAAGTGAGAGGTATCAAAGATGGGACTATTCTGCTTCCCATTGCCAAATTATTGCAGGAAGAATTTTCTTAATCACATGCAATGGATGCATGAGTTTAAGTAACTTTTACAAATAATTGCTTCTTTTCTCCTTGTTAAGCAAACATATGAAGTAAATTTAAACTAATGCCCCGTTTTGTACGCCGGAATTGGAATTGAATTCCATCACATTACCCATGGAATTCTCCTTTTGCTCTGCTCTCACACTAGTTAGTAGTAGGAAAGTTCAAAGCATAACATGAAATTCAGATTCTCAAATTTACATGCTATTATGGAATGTTCAAATTATAAAGATTATATCAACGCCCTTTTCAATTTTTATCTGGGCAATTGTTAAATTTCACAACATCTCAATACCTACTTTTTGTCCATAAGCCAATGGATAAAACGTTGACAAAAAATTATAAACATCATATAAGGAAAATTAACTGAAAATCACAATGGATTGCAGTTGTTACCAAGCTTTCAAAAATTCAATTCACCCTTATGTATATATCCAATTATTTTTCTTCCATTTATTGTCTCAACATGCAAGATGACTAACAGCAACCACCATATTTTAACAAAGGCCTGGCCTCAATCGACTCTCCAACCAACTGGATAATAGTTTATGGCTAATCTATTGCATATAAGAGACCTTTAAATTGGATTGCCACATGCTAGAAATACATTACTTGAGGGAAAAGGCATACCCGAGTATTTCAATCATCCGCCTCAAAAGATCAAATTCAGAAGCACCAGGAAATAATGGTAATCCAAGAAACAATTCAGCCACTATGCACCCAAAAGACCACATATCAATAGCTGTTGTGTATCTTATAGCGATTAAGGACCAAACAGAAGTCAATGAAATATATCTGACTAAAAATAAACACTATAATTGCAACTAGCTCTCTATCCCATTGTATAAAAAGGGCACAAACATTAAATTGATTCAAGGGGAGAACATACCATCCAAATGATCATCTTAACATGAAATTACTCTGATTTTCCCTATATCACTCAAATGATCATCCAACATAAGAACTTTGATTTTTCAAATCTCAACTAGTCATTAGGATAATAACAGGACACAACCATGAACTAAATCACAGACCTTATCATCATCTAAAAGAAGCTGAGATCACATAGAAAAAGCCAGAGCTTACAGCGCAATAGCATTGTTGAAGAAAAGGAAAACAGCCAAAAAAAAAACAACACAATGACCACCTCCCTTAATAAAATAAAGAAAAGGAAAAGGGGAAAAAAGAAGACAGTTCTAAAATCATCCAATAAATCAGCCATTTAATTTTATAGGATACTGATAGCCAAGAAGAACCTCAGGAGACCTATAATATCGACTCTGCAGTAGAAAGGAAGAATATAATCAGTACAATTTATAAAAACTCATGCAAACCAACACTCACAATCAAAGTAAACCTGAATATAGGAGTAGACAGTGCGGTCTTCCATGCATGCTGATCCAAAGTCAATAATCTTGACTTCTGCTGGCTTCACACTATGGCCCAAACATAGATCCATAATATTAAAATTCATTCAACATGAAGAGGTTGAAGCATATAATTCTCTATAGGACTGTAAAGTTAGAAACCAACCTTGTACATAGAAGAATGTTTTCTGGCTTCAGATCACAATGAATGATGCCAGCATCTTTTAATAGAGCCAGTCCATGTAATATCTAAAAACAACATAAAATAAAGAAAGTAGTCCTACTACAATATCAAAACAAATTAGGGATGACACAAAATTTCTAGAAAAAAGTAGTATACCTGCTTAGAGAACAACTGAACAATACTCAAAGATAATCCCCTAAAATGGTTCAACTTGATAAGCTCATACCTGTGTGGAAACAGAATGTCAACATTGACATATGCAAAAGAATGCAAATAAACAAATTTAGACAATAATCTCGCAGTATTATCATCTCAAATAAGATTAGCAAATTGCATTGCATCACCAACAAAAATGGAAGAACAAAAGAAACGACATAATCTGTAACTTACAAATTTGTGTCCAAAAGTTCAAAGCATATGCACAAATGCCGATGATATACAAAGTAATCATATATACGAACAATGTGATGCTTGTCCTCAGGATCATACTTCTTGTTTAACTGCATGTAGAATAGAGCATTGTAACACACCAGGCTAACTCCTCCAAGTTGTAAAAAACGATAACATAATTAGTTTCACAGGAATAAAAACAAAAAAACTACCGTATTCAAAATAGATACTTCAACCAATGCCTGTTGATAGTATGCAGGTTGATTTTTTATGATCTTCACAGCAACATAGCTGCTAGTATCCGAAACCCAACATTTGGCCACTTGTCCAAATGTCCCATGGCCAAGGACATCTTTGACAATATATCTGCAAAATATTAGAAAGAAAATTTTAAACACACCCCAGCATCTGTCTGTTAAGCGAAGGCAAGGGGAAACATTTGCTATTACTTCAAAATCTTTAAACATTTCTTTTGATATCTGACGGAATTTTTAGCGAAAAAGTGCTGTCTAATATGAAAAATAAAAAGAGAAAGGAACACAGCATATCAAATAATATGCTCTCCTGAAAGGACAATACGAAAAAATCATCGAGTGTAAAGTTGTACAACTTATTATTATTAATCAAAGAAAGCTTTTCCATAGTATATGCCAATATTCTGATCGCATTAAGAGATATGAGAAAATTAGGAAATCCATAATTGAGTGACCCAATCGAGAAAAGTTGAGTTCAACGAATTCCAATAGGAGGGTAAATAGTTACCTGAAATGCACCTGAAAGTAAGGGTATAAATGTCTTTGGAAGGATACAGTATTGCAATAAATAGAAGTATAAATGTCTCTGGAAGAATGCAGTATTGCAATAAATAGAGGTTGGGCAACCCTTGAGGAAGACAATTACTTTAGAAGGGGGGACTGATTGCAGCATGGAATGCAGTAATTACTAAACACAAGATTTAAGAAATCTTACAGTGGTAGTTAGTGCCTCACTAAATAATATAATTCCTCAATTTCCCATTTGCATGTATAAATGCAAGTAATAAGAAAGAACCATTATAAGAATGAATGAGGAAGTCTAATAATTGAACTGCAAGAGTTTATTACATCACTTGGTATTATAGCAGTAAAAAATAGCAAACACAAAGCATAAGCTTCCACAGGCAGATTTGTAGTTATCCTTTGAAATTGTGGGCACAGCAGAAGAGATAAAAAAAAGTCATATTAGGGTCTGAAAAGTATATAAGACAATACTGCCAAAACAAAAGGGGAAAAAAGGACAACATGTAGACCATAAATTAAATTTATTGGGTTGATGGTGTTCAGAATCAATTTTAGCAAATTGAACTAAAAAAAAAAAAAAAAAATTAAATTTTAGAATTTAAATATAAATGCTCATGGAGAGACTTTGAAACTCTGTTCTTAATTATCATAATTACCATACAGGATCAGCGTGACTATAGTTCATTGTCAGAATAAGGTCCGAGTGAATGACAAACCTTCTATTTCTCTCTAAATTGACCAAGACATAGTTCACTGTCAGAATAAGATCTGAGTTAACATTATCATAGCCATCATTAAGCACTCCAACTGATGGGCTGGTCAAATATCTTTTTGGATTTAGCTCTTCTGAATACTTGAACTGCGGATTGCATATTTGGTAAGTTTCAACTATTTCCCTGGTCAACCTTGTCAGCAGCTGCAAATTGGAAGTTGAACATAAGTTCAAAGTCCCGTCTGAGTACTCTAAACTTCTAAGTTTTTTTACCCAGTCAAGGACAAATAATAATGATATCAAACTGCAAATCAATACCCCAAAATGATGCCATGTTCCAATATTCAGATTAAGAAATAAATTTTGACTTTCAACAAATTTTACAGTTCTGCGGTAGCACTTGGAGGAGTGAGAATACCAGTGAAGGATTTCCCAAATGCAATGTGATGCCAAATGAAATGTTACACTGAATGAAAAAGAGATTAGCTAGGGAAATTTCCTATGATGAATCTAATTGCAACTGTTAATTTTCTCCTAATGAGGAAGCAGCATTGTGTAAAGTATAGGGAAGAGCATTCAGTATAAATGATACCAATAAAATGGCTCAAAAATCTCATTCTTCCGGGAATAACTTACAAAAACCTTAATCTAACAAAACTGAAAATTGGCAGCTGATTTAGGTATTCAATAATGGACAGTCAATTCTAAGGTTTTAAGTGACATATAATTCTTTTGATCAAGTCCCTAATAATTATAAGACTAGACAAGAGGATCTCATACCTTGATAATTTCATACATTTCATACAAATACACATATTTGCTTTGGAAAAAATATAAAGGATAGAAGTTCACAAAAGAGGAATGAAGGGTACTCTTTATATGAATTTAGTCCCATATATTATATGATTGGTGATGCATTTAATCTCAAATATTTTGTTCCATGCTCTAAGAAATCACATCAAAAATTGATGACTATGGAAAGTTATCTTCCATTACCTCTTTAAAATATCATATGAGAAACTAAACTGGCATGTAATCTAAAATCTATAAATACATTGCCTAATAATTGATACTTTCTCACTTATTTCACTTGTATTTTTTCACATTGGAAAGAGACGACAATTGGTAGTGTTAAAAATTATGAGGTTTACATTTCATATATGGTTACGATATTTCAAACAATTTAGCCTTTCCCTTTATTCTTCTTTTTCCCTTCTCCGGTGTTGAATTGTTTCTTTTTAATGCCAACAAGTTATGTAACCATTCTGTGAGAACTCATATTATGGAGTAACACCATATATTTGTCATGCTACTTTATATTAATTGGAAAATATGTATCCAACATCATAAAGTAGAATTTGAGAATATTTAAGTTGAGTAAGCTTGTGTCAAAACATATAAATTGCCACAATTACCCAGCATTAGCATCATTCCTCTAACCATTTTGCTCTTATTTATGGAGATATGTTGGGACCCTTAAAAGTCAAAGCTCTCACTAAAACTATATCATTTATAACTTTTTATTAGGGCCATACTCAGCTTACCTGGGCTTATCCTATGAAGAAGTTTGAAGTTCCCTCACTATTCAAACAATTTCACTCCTTTAACGAATATAAATTCAACATTACGCAAAAAAAAAAAAAAAAAAAAAATCAATTTAACACAACCATTAACAATTTCAGAATGATAGTGGAGGGAATCCCTTTAATTGTATCATATGTTGATACCTAAGCAAGTAAGGCATTATGGATAAGACCACTCAAGATGAGAGTCACCAACAAAATGGGTGCCAAAGAGGAAAAATAGACACTTTCTTAAGGTCACTAGATCTCCCAAAATTACTTCCAGTGTGCCAAAATCATATCGATAAGGTTACTCTTATTTTTTCTTATCTTTCACATCAATTGCTGACAAAAACTGTGATGTTTAAAACACCAAGTGACACCTCCTTCAAGAACATCTCAATTCCCACGCTAACATATTACAACTGATATATTTGGTTTACTTCATTCATTCACTTGAATCATAATTGTAAACTAATGAAATCGGTGGGCAAATGGATCAGGTTTATACAAGGAGCAAGCCCAGGGAACCTTCTCCAAAAAATGGTGCCAAGTGTACGAGAGGAAAAGAGCCGTAGAGTGTCCACTAAACAAAAGCAATGTTTTCTGAGACACAAGGGGAGAAGAGTTGAGCAGGGAGGGAGTTTTATATGAAGTGTACAAAAATAGGGCATTTACCCCTAAATATATGGCTAATGGTACCTTTGACAAGTTAAAAGGACGACTTGTAGTAAGAGGATTTACTCAGACATATGGTCTACACTATCAAAAAAACATTTGTACTAGTGGCAAAACTGAATACTATCAGAGTTTATTGTTTATGGCAGCCAACCTAGAGTGGCCACTTCACTAATTGGACATCAAGAATGCCTTTTTAAATGGAAAGCTTAGTGAAGAGGTCTACATGACTCTACCTCTTGGTTTTAAAAAGGGGAGAGGTGATAGAGTATGTAAGCTAAAGAAATCTCTTTATGACCTGAAACAATCTCGAAAGGCATGGTTTGGCAGGTTCTCAAAAGTCTTAAAATGAGAAGGCTACAAAAAAGGACTATCAAATCATACATTATTTGTCAAAATAGAGGAAGGAACAAAATGCATTACAGGAGACCATATTGATGAAATGTCAAGGATAAAGATCGCACTTGGTAAAGAATTTGAAGTCAAGGATCTAGGGGACTTGAAATATTTCCTTAGGAAAAAAGTTGCAGGGTCAAAAAGAGGTATCTATGTATCTCAAAGGAAATATATACTTAATCTCCTATAAGAGACTGGCATGCCAGCTTGAAATCCTGAGCCAACTTCAATCATAATCTCGAAAAAGAGGAAAGAGAAGCCTAAAAAGAAGGGGAAGGAAGAGTTAGGAAAAAAGACAACTCTGGTGACGAAATTGAAGAAGAAGAAGAATAAGAGGCGGTTGACAAATAAATATATCAAAGACTTGTTGGGAAGCTAATTTATCTCTCCCATACAAGACCATATATATGGCTTTTGCGATCAGTGTGGCCAGTCATTACATGAGTGAGCTAGAGAATAAACATATGAAAGTAGCCTACTAAATTTTAAGGTATCCAAAAGGCACTCCTAAGAGAAGGTTATGCTTCCGGAAACAAAAATAAAGAACTGTTGAAGTATACAGAGGTGCAAATTGGGGAGGAACACATCCTGGCCGGAGAGGTTATTGCTCCTTTGTAAGGGGGGCTAGTCACATGGAAAAGTCATAAACAAAGAGTTGTGTCTAAAAGCAGTGTTGAATATGAATTAAGGGCATCGACTCAAGGGATAATGGAGGAGTTGTGATTAAAACAAGTCCTTAATGAGACATAAGTCACGGTGGAATTTCCACTAAAACTCCACTGCAGCAACAAAGCTGCTATAACTATGGCCTTGAATCCTATTCAGCATGAAAGATTGAAGCATGTGGAGATAAACAGACATCTCATTAGGGAAAAAGTCGGATAAGGAATCATATGTTTGGCCTATTTACCAACAAACCTTCAAGTTGCCGATGTGTTAACAAAAGGGTTACTCAAACCTACATTTGAGAGTTGCACAAACAAATTGGACATGATCAACATCTGTGATTCAACTTGAGGGAGAGTGTGGGAATATTGGGTATTGATTGTAAATATTCTCTTAGATTGTATAGGCTTTATAAGTTTTTATTAGTTGTTATTAGCCTTAATAGTAATTATTAGGTTTTATTATCTTGTATTCTCTTATGGCATATAAATAGGCTTTTGTACCTCAAGATTCAGATATAAGGGAAATACATTATTTCTCTCAAACCTGTCCACAACAAGCAACACATTTTATTGCTGAAATGTTGGCCCTGGATATCTCTAAAGCTTTTAGTGGATGAGGACGTCCACTAGGCTGCTGAGAAAAGTTTTGCAGGGTAAGTTGTCTATGTTGCTGTGCTTTCTGTTTTACTGTCTGCTTCGTTTTCAACAGTGTATCCTTCTGTTTCAATTGCATATAGACCAAAAGAAAAACTTATACAGCTGTCAACTTCATATTTGATGTTTTTTCTTTCAGCATGTCGCCATAAGGAAGTGAGGCGAAGATAGAGTGATGAACAGGCAGGGTTTGTTGAAACTTATTTAAAGAAAATAGCAATCGCTACGTCTCTACTGAACCCACGAAACATTTAGTATAAATGGATAGACTTCACTCTCCGCGACTCAAAATATGCCACAATCAAGTTTTAGGCTTAAACCAAATCAATACAATAGCTTCACATAAACAATCTAGCCCTTGCATCGCAAAATCCATTGTCCATCCTTCATTACCATAAACATTGAACTTTGACTGGCAAATCAGACAGATATTCTCAGCAAATATGATGTAACAATGATAGAAGAATTATTATCAATAATCAAAATTAGCAGCAAGTTCAGGAAGTAACTCACGGATTTCCTCACAACCACACGCAGAGTTTGGGAATTATCCGACGTTTCACCCGGCCATATATATGGAGTAAACCCAAGTTGGCTGGGCTTCCATCCTAACTCCTTCGATGCTGAAGATGAGGATGCAACGCCCACGTCTCTGTACTGAAATTGCGCCGCTTCATTATCAGGGCTGACCCCATCCATGACCCAGAGTCAGACCTCAAATATAGCTCCAACTCACAAATGGACTTTGCCCAATTCCTCTTCCATTTATGCATAACACAAGTAAAGAAACAAAGAAATAGGGTGAACAAGTAAATCAACGATTGAACCCACGTGCTGATTTAATTGGGTTTATGCGATTAATCCACCAGCAGATTTTAATCCCATCATGGGTGGAATTTCCCAAATCATAGCGTTACAGCACGCCTCAGATCCATTCAGAACAAAAGGAGATAATTTTACATGCAGCAGGCGATGATGATTGTCGAGAATCAATTGCACAGAAACACAAATAGACCGATGATTTATGGAGATCTTAGAGAAAGGCAAACAAGCGGATGATGTTAGAAAAACTATGAGAGTGGGTGTTCATGTACGATCATTCTTTCGTGAAGAAGATAGAGAGAACGCAGTAAAACAATGGTTGTTTGATGTTCCCGGAGACAGTCACCGTCTTTCTTTTGTCCAAGTGGGAATTGTGAAACAAAATCGTCTGTTGACACTCAAACACAAAACCTCTGCATATTGAGTTGCTATTTTGTTTCGTTTGACGTCCACCTGACTCGTCGGTAAAAGTTAATTAAACGAAGGAAAACGGAGGAAAAAAGGAAAAACTAATGGAACAATGACTACTTTTTGGCCCATATGGAGATTTTTCTTTTGTTTAGAAGAGTGCCCCTTTTTTATACAAGTTTTTTTTCCACTTTTTGAAGTGTGTTTGCCTTGGTCTCTCTGGGTCCAATTCCTATCCCTAATAACGGGCCTTTGTTGGATTTGGGCTTTTTAGGAAAATTTCACTTAACTGCCTCCAAATTAAATTAAGGGAAAATTCTAAAAAAAAATTCTCGAATTACATAAAGGACAGTTCAGTACAACGAATTTAAAAAAGGACAGTTCAGTACAATGACTGAACTATCCAAACCCAAATTTAAAGGAAATGTCTAAAATGCCCTTTGCTACAACTAAGTTGGGAATCCCGCTACGTCATCAGCCTCCCTCTCTAAACCTCCAACTTTTTACAATTCTTGTTTGAAAGAATTTAGGTTTTTTTTTCAATCAGTAGACAGATGGTACTTACATTGTTTCTGTGAAGGTATTAGCCATATTTAAAGAAAATACAACTTTTGTTATTGATAGTTTTTTAATGCCAGTTGCCATTGTTGATATATGTTACTCAATTCGGTCTTAAATATAAGACAACTTTGACTTTTTTTTGTGGAAGTTAAGGAAGCAAATTAGACCATTAAATTATAACATATGTCACATGAAATTATATTATAGATTAGTTTATAAGTAGAATAAATTAGTTTTGAGTAAAAAAGATTTTTTTGGGGACTGAAACTACTTTTTTTTGGACTGAAAAAAAGTCAAAAAAGTCAAAGTGGTCTTATAATTAGGACCGGAGGAAGTATCTAATTATTTATGTAGATTTCTAACATTGAGGCTTCATTTGGAGTGGAAAGGTTGGATGTATGCAAGCCAAACAATATGTCGATTCAAGTCAAGTTGTTTTGTTGATTGCTGTTAATATATGCATTGACAATTTTTCTTCAGATAGACTTTGACCTCAATATTAGAGACAAGGTGGTGTTATTGAGCTAATTCGTATAATAGAGAAATGGTGGACTTTGACTTCAGATGTTCTTTTTTCTTCAAGACTCTAGTAAATCTTTGAAACCAGGCCCTAGGAGACTGTTTCAAACCATATAGAGATTTCCTCAATTTGCAAACTTGACTTGATTTTTTCCCTGGAAAACTAGGTGGAAGTTTCATGTATACCTCCTCTTTCAGCTCACCATTCAAGAGGCATTCTTGACATCTAATTGATGGAGTTGCCAATCCAAGTTTGTTGCTAAAGACAGTAAAACTCGAACTATGTTTAATTTTGCAACAGGAGCAAATATTTTTGTGTAATCCATCCCATATACCTGAGAAAAGCCTTTTGCAACGAGTCTTGCTTTATACTTCTCCAAGCTCCTGTCTGTTTTATATTTGGGAGTGAACCCCCATTTACACCCTACAACTTTCTTTCCCTTTGGTAGATTAACCACCTCCCATGTGCCATTCTTTTTAAGCGCCTCCATTTCTTCTAAAACAGCTTGTCTCCATTCTGGCCTTCATAGTGCTTCATCTATATTATCAGGAATTTTAACATCATCAAGATGAGATATAAAAGCAGAATACCTCGCTGAGAGCCCCTGATAAGAGACAAATTTCTCTATCAGGTGTCTTGTACATGCCCGGGGTTTTTTTTTTCATTTTTGTAATTGGAAAATCAAGATCATCTGCTTCTTGCCCATGATTATCTGTTTCTTGCTCTTCTTCTGGACCTGTCACTGGTTCAGATTCTTGGGGAATGCTAGGATCTCGATGAACTATACATGTCTTATACCTTCGTGTATAGATAGCACCATATCTTGTATCTCCCCCTAAACTAATTATTTCCTTTTCTTTTGTAGGCACAGGTTCCTTCTCACTTTCCACTTGCTCTTGGTTAGACACCTTAATGAATAAATCAGGGAAAGGTTCAAGAGGTTTATTTGTAGGTGTGACGGGAGTATTTTGTTTAGGCTAAAATTCACTCATGTTCTCCCCCTGGATTGAAGACTTAGAATAGAAAGGTATGTTTTCATGAAATGTGACATCACATGTTATAAATATGCTTTTAGTGATTGGATCATAACATTTGTATCCCCTTTTGTGACGCAGAGTAGCCAAGAAACATGTAGCGGACAGTTTTAGGATCAAGTTTGGAGGTTTGATACATGTGGACATAGGTGGTACATCTAAATGCCCTGAGAGACAGAGTATTCTCAAGATAGAGGGAACTGAAATAATTGTGAAGCACTTGGAGAGGAGTTTTATATGACAGTGGTTTATTAAGCATTCTATTGATCAGGAAGGTGGTTGTAAGAATAGCATCTATCCAATAAAATTTTGGAACATTGGCATCCAGTAGAAGGGATCTAACAGTTTCAATTATATGATGACGATTTTTTTCTTTTAGCAATTATATGACTATATGAGCAACTCTTTTTGTGAATAATACCATTATCTTTCAAAAAAATTTGAGAGAGCATTGTTGAAATTTTCAGTCCCATTGTAACATCCCAAGAAATTAATTGAGGATTAGTGGGCTAATTAGAAATTTATTATGGGAGATTATGGATTATGAGAATATTTGAGAGAATTTTGAGGTATTTTTGAGGATTATAAGGCTTAGTTTCTCCCTTATTATGGGAGAAAATAATTAAGGGGTTTGGTAGGTAATTTTTGGAAGTAAAATGGAATTTTGTAGCTCAAAGTAAATATCTTATTTGAAAAATTTTAGGGCCTAGTAGTCTAAAACTTCCTTTTCTTTTTATTTATTTACTCCCTTTTTCCTTCATTAATTTACTCCCTCTCGTGTCCAAACCCCCCACTGTCGTCTCTCTCTCTCTCTCTCTCTCTCTCTCTCTCATTCTCTCATCCCTCTAACAACTTACAGAAATTCATGTAATTTCAGCAATTTTCCTTGATGTTTTATTCACTCATTGATAAATTTTGGATAGTCAAGATAGAAAAATGCTCATTTGATTTTTGGTTGCACATCATTGTTTATTTGTGTAGATTTTGATCATTTTTTTAGTTAGTTTCTTATGTTGTTTTATGTAACTTTTGTAGGAATATTTTGATGCAATAACCAAGTAATTATAGCCCCTCCACCAAGCTGACAAGTAAACAAAGCTAAGAGGAAACTAGAGCAACCCAAGGAACAAAAGAACTAGAGAAGACCTAACTTCTAGCATTTGTCTCTGCCCCCATTTTTTGCTTGCTCGCCGTCAGCTCGTTGCGGTGAAAGCCATGGTGAGCAGCACTTATTTTTGGGATTTTTGATGGTTCATCGTGGACTAAAAGGCATTTTGAAAGTGTTTTGCTCTGCTAGGGCTTGGAGCTTGGTGGGGGATTGAGCTAGGGCTTGAAGCTTTGAAGAGATTTGGGCTTCTCCTCTTGGTTTATCTTCTCCACCTTCATTCTCTACTCTTGTTCTATGTTTGTGATGATGTATATATATGCTCTCATGGAGTTGTTGGACTTGAGTGGCTAAATAATTTGATTCTAAGATTATTTTGAACCCTTGTATGGATTAACTTTTGATTCCTCCTCTTATTTTGTGATTAATGAGATGTATGTGTTTATTTTACTCTTCTCCTAATGCTTCTAAGTGATTGGCCACCATTTAGATATTGGGTTTATTTGGAACTTGGGTAAAATAGTGTAAGAACTTGAAGTTTGCATGATGAATAGATAGTTTTGTTGGTAAGATAGACATATACTTGCTAACCTTGCGTAGTCACATTAGGATTGGAACTTGAAAATTGGGTGTTATTAATTATAACAAGAGATTGTGCAATAAATGAGATCAAATACTTGTTCTTGACTTAAGAGAGCTTTTACAAGTACTCTGTGAACCCTAGATTATCACATGGTTTCATTGAGAACATATTTGAGAGGAGGTTAATTGAGTTTTAAGAAGTACAAGGGGGATACATAATCTTAGGACCCATTTTGTACTTGAAGTGGAAGAATCACTTGTTTATAATTTTGTTTTCATTTAGCATACGTTTATTTTCATAGTTAATCTTCAATCTAAATATTTGAATCACTCAAATTAGGCAAGAGTGTGACAATTATTGTTTGACTGGGTTTTGGAACCAAATCCTCGTGGGAACGATACTCTACTTATCACTTTATTATTTAGCGCGACTCGTGCACTTGCGGTGCGAACACCCTCACACTCTCATCTCTCTCCTCCCTCCCCCTTCTTTTTCTCTCCCTTTTTCCTTCCCATTTCTGCCGCCGTCTTCAAGCTTAAGGGGGCGTTTTTCCGGTGAAAACTCGTCGGAAACCGCCATCTAGTACCACCATCCAACTTCTTTCAACTCCTACTTCATTCCTCTACCTATTTTTGGTCCGATCCAGGTGTGTAGAAGTAGATAGGAAAAGCTTGCCACCGGATCTATCGGAGCTTGGCGGCGCCGAAATAGTGGTTTTTCCAGCCAACTAAGTACATTTTCAGAATCCCGTAAGTCTCCTTTACATTCCTATGTCTTTATTTTTTTGATTGGCTATATTTGAAAAATTAGGCCTTATCTAAATTGGTAGAGTCCTAAGCTTAATAAACTGAAGCTTGGACCTTGATTATGAGTTTCTTTAAATAGATTTTTTATTGTTGGAGGTTTTCCTAATTATTGGGAATTTTTGGATTTTTGAAAATTTGGGGCTTCTAATGATCTGAGGGCTCATGATTAAATTGATGATTTTTAGATGTTTATTTAGGTCATATGAGGAGATTCAATTGATTAGTTGGACTGGAATTTGTACCTAAGAAAATATTGGTGGTTAAAGTTTAGAGTAAGTGGGATTTTATTTATGTAGTTCTGTGATTATGGTTGTTGGAAGTTGATTAATGGATTTAAGGGGATAATTTATGCCCAACAAAAAAAATATTGATGAGGTTAAGTTGGCTAAATTGGGTGTAGG
The DNA here is from genome assembly GCA_037074515.1 of Mimosa bimucronata. Lineage (NCBI taxonomy): Eukaryota > Viridiplantae > Streptophyta > Magnoliopsida > Fabales > Fabaceae > Mimosa > Mimosa bimucronata. The sequence continues at coordinate 45,884,411 of CM073442.1, forward strand.
CTTTGATTGGATAAATGTGATATTAATTAGGCTTGAACTTGATTTAATTGAAATATGAAGATTGAGGAAATAAATTAGGAATTGAATGATAGATTTTTGAGGTTTGAGAAATAATTGGTGAACGTTTGGAAAATTGGTTCTTAGGCCTGAATTTGTTAATTTGGGAATAGTGATGAATTATGGTTGATTATTGGGTGTTGAGGTTTGTAGTGAAGGTTGTGGAAATTTATGTTAAGCTTTAATTTATGTAAGCAGATTAGAGGTGAATCATGGAGATAAGGAGAAAGGAATAAATGTTAAGAGTAGGAATTAAATTAAGTGAGGGTAAGAAAAAGGAGTAGTTAGTAATTTAATTTCCATGTTTGAAATTAATTGGACAAATGAGTAACTATGGTCATATGTATGTTTGTGTAGTGCTTGAATTGCACTAAGTTAGCACGGGGGAGCTGCACTATTGTGAGATTGGTACCAGCTATCAGGTAACCGCTTCTACTTGTTCTATGTGTGGGTGTGTTGTTGGTAAGGGATTTCAAACTCCCTTTCAACCCTAGATTATAATGGTATATGTATGATATGATTTTCATTGGTTATTTTTATATAAAAATGTCATGTGGGATTCGTAGTTTGAAAAGTGGCATGTGTTGTGATGATCATTTTTTGAAAACGATATATATATTGATTTGGAACTATTGCATTATATGGTTTTTAAAATATTGGAAAAGGACAAGTGCCTAGCTTTGGTTAAATTACATTTCTTGTTGTGATGCATATGTTATGGTAGTTAGCATCGATGCACTGGACACTCTTACCATCACGTGATGAGGTACCTTGTTGGCCCACAGGGACTAATTACATTATCGGTGTACTAGGTATGGGTAGCCCCCATCGAGTATTACTGTTCGGTGTGCTGGGTATGGGTAGGCCCCATCGAGCATTACCCTTGTTGTGGTTCTGGGTATGGGTTGATATCCCCATCGAGTTCCACTTCTCCGTGGTTCTGGGTACGGGTTGAGATCCCCTTCGAGTTCCACTCTGGTCCACCTAGTGGTAGGGGACAACCTAACGTTTCGCAGGGTGAACGTTATGGATGATTGTGAAAAATGTATTTGGAAATCATTTTTGTAAATGACGATATACATGTTGCAAAAATGTTTTTTGGTATTGATTATTACATGACTATCTAGTATATGCTCATATTTTAAACTGAATATATATTATATAGTTTCCCACGTTGACACCTTGCTAGCACACACCGCGCATGGATAAGTAGTTAGTGGTTACGTTTTGGGGCTACCCCCGTTTATCTCACTTTTTACAGGTCCTAGGAGCGTAATAGACGACCAAGGGAAGGATCCGAGAACTTCTCACTGAGTCAGCGAGTGATTATGGACCAGCAGGACAAAATCGTATTACCACTTAGGATTCATGCATATTTTTACGCTTCCGCATGATTAAATTTATTTTGGCTGTTCTTCGAATTCGAACTTTCATTTACTTATGATAAGTGTTTTGGGACTATTTGGTTGTTTATTATTTCTTCTGGGACTGGCCAAATTCTGGCAACTCTTATTGTCGATTGATTTTGAAATTTTTTATTATTTCAAATTCATTGGAACGATATGATTATCTTGAGAAAATTATCTTATAATGATTAGGAATGATTTGAGGCCTGGGGGTAATGGAATGTATGTTGGGTATGGTTTCTCTTAATTACCATGATAGGGTATTGTTAGAATCTTAAGTTTTGATGAAGACTGACTCCATATATAACATAAGTAAATAAGCGCAAGTTACCGTTGGAATAAAACAAGTAAAATCTGATAGGTAACAGATTAAAAGGATCAACTATAACAGATGGAAACTTAGCAAAACTCTAAGAATAAATATCTCTATCGATAAGTGTATCTCTATAGCTAATAGACAGAGCCATAGCAAGAAAAGACTTAGAAATAACAAAGTTAATATCTATGCTAAGTCTAGCACTATTGCTAAGAAAGATCCTATCGCTAGTAGCTCATTAAGAACATGGAAAAATAAAAAGAAGTATAACCAGCTGAACGATGAACCATGTCCTTGAGCTAATGGAATCAGTTAGTGATAACAGAGTAAGCTATCGATAACAAAATGCTTCAGTTAATAAACATTCAGATAGCTAGTACCTAAGAACCAATGAGTTTAGTGATAACATAGTTACTAGCGCTAACATGATTATCTATCGATAGTAGGATACATTGAAATACCTTTGAATATTTAAACTGTATCCTTAAAGCTAATGAGCAAGCAAGTAACTAGCGATAATAAGATTAGCTATCGATAGAGGATTGTTTATAAAGATGACATAGCTAGTATGCTGAACGTTGAACTAGAAGAATATGCTAGCGATAATGTTTATGTCTATCGATAGAGAATGCTTTTAAATACCTTATATATTGCCTCTATCTCATTATGGTAACAGACTAAGCTTGCGATAGCATCTTCTATGCATTACATGATTATTTGATCAGCTAACAGCTTAAAGTGCAGAACTCACACTATGTAGTTAGCGATAGCAGATCAAGCTAGCGCTACTGAAAAAGCTGCCAAAAAGTACAGTTCGTACAGATGCTCAAAACGCTAAATCTATCTCTCTCCTAGCTCAACCTACGCAAGAAGTAGTTGAAGTTAGAGCAGAAAGTTAAGTCCGATGAAAAAGCTGCATTAAATGCCAACGGCTATGAGCTCCCAACGATTAAATTCAAACGGCTTCTTGAAGATTGAACGCTAGGGCAAAATCTGAGAAGAGATATAAATACAGAACTTGAGCATTTATTGAAAGACGAAGAAAAACGAGAATATTCACAGACTCATTCATTGCTCTCTGTTTCCCTGTATTTATTGTTTTAGAGATTTTATCTGTACTTAAGTGTTTATCAAAATCAGTTCATTAAGTGAACATATTTATTGAAATCCTCTACTGTTTAAGGTTGTTCTGAAAGCTTGGTGTTTTAGAACAGGGATATTACCTTACAGGTAGTAAGGGGGAGTGTTTAGAGGATTCTAAAACTCTGTAAAGGTTGACAGGTGAACCTGTGCTCGTAAAACCTGTGGTTAGTGGAACCCAACGAAGTGTTGGAGAACTGGACGCAGGCAGTGTTGGCCGAACCAGTATAAAGTTTTAGAGTTGATTTTATTTGTCATCATTTTAATTTTTTTTTAGAGCACAATTCACCCCCCTCTTGTGCGATTACCTCTTTCAGGTATTTCTTTTCTATCATGGTATAAGTGAATTGGTATGAATTGTTTTTATGGTTTTGTATCCAGATTTCTTTAAATATCCATGTTAAGTGAATTCTTATCTAACATGGATACCTGCGTTTGTGTTAGAATCTTAAGTTTTGATGAAGACTGTCCCATAGAAAACATAAGTGTAAGTTACCTCAGAAATAAACAAGTGAAATCTATTAGGTAATAGAACTCTATCGCTAGAGTAAGAGTCTATCGCTAATAGACTAAGAGCCATAGCAAGTGAGGACTTAAAAATAACAAGGTTCATATCAAATCTAAGTCATTCACTATCGCTAAAGAAAGAATCCATCGCTAGAAGCTCATTGATAATTCAGCTAGCAGAAAGATAAACCAAGTCCTTGGACTAATGAAATCAGCTAGCGATAATAGGATAAGCTATCGATAACAAAAGGGCCTCAGATAATAAATCATTCAGATAGCTAGTGCCTGAGAGCAAGAGTCAAATGAGCTAACGTAGTTGCTAGCGATAATGGATTAAGTTATCGATAAAAGGATACCCTGAAATACTAATTGAATAATCATCCCAGTATCTCTAAAGCTAATGAGCAAGCAAATGTCTAGCGATAATGAAGAAGCTATTGATAGAGGAAGAATATTTAATAACATAGCTAGTATGATGAACGTTGAATTAATCTAATATGCTAACGATAATGTTTATGACTATCGATAGAGAGTATTCAATGAAATTTCTTAACTGATACATATATTATCTCATTGAGCTAATGAACTAAGCTTGCGATAACAACTGCTGTGCATTTATATGATTACTTGTTTAGCTAACAGCTCAAGTGCAGAAATTATACCATGCAGTTAGCGATAGCAAAGAACGCTAGCGCTACTGAAAAAGCTGCTATGCAAGTAGAGTTATTGCAGATGTTCAGAACGCACAGTCTAGCCTACCCTACGCATGAACAGTGAATCTAGATCTGAAGAATGGTTCGAACGGCTAGTTCTCCAAGTCTCCAACGGATAGAAAAATGAAATACCATATATAAAGACTTGAAGATATCAGAAAGAAGGAGAAGATACGAACACACGACACATTTACATGACGAGATGAAAATCAAAGGCTTTGCACGGAGTTGAATTATATTCATGTGAGCCCAGAAATGTTGAGATGAGCGTACTTGTATAAAATTTGTATCTCTTCATTATATTCGACTCTGTACTTAAGTGTTTATCATAATCCGTTCATTGAGTGAACCTTATTAGTAAAATCCTCTATTGTTTGAGGTTGTTCTGAAAGCTTGGTGCTTTAGAACAGGGGTGTAACCTTACAGGTCGTAAGGGGGAGTGTTTAGAGGGATTCTACACTCTGTAAAGGTTGACTGGTTATCCTGTGTGATAAAACCAGTGGTAAAGGTTGGCAGGTGAACCTGTGTTCGTAAAACCTGTGGTAGGCTTCTCTTGTGCCCGGTTTAAACAAGAGGATAGTGGAAATCTCAGGTGGAGCCTGATGACTGGATGTAGGTCTGGATTGACCGAACCAGGATAAATTCTGTGTGCATTATCTCTTCCTTTATCTCTCTCAATATCCAGCATATCTGCATTATTTATATCCCTTGTGCATTTAATAGTTTTTGAAAAGCTTGCCTTCATTATACTAAAGAAAGAAAAGCTTTAAAATGGATTATTGAAAAGAATTTTGAAGCCTTTTATCTTATCACCCAATTCACCCCCATCTTAGGTGACAATCAGCATTTTCAATTGGTATCAGAGCAGGTCACTTGTTTAAAGGATCCAACGATCTCAAGTGAAAAGATCATGGCTGATTTTGGGTATAATTCTTTTACAGAAGGTTTTGATCATACCATTCCACCTCTGCTTGAAAATATTGATTTTTCGTTTTGGAAAGCTAGGATGAAGAGTTTTATAAAATCATTCGATTATCATATGTGGAATGTCTTTACAAATGATTTTGATTTTAAACCTAGGAAGGATTGGACTGAGAAAGAAAAGAAAATGTTCTCTCTAAACATTAGAGCAATGCAAATTCTGCATAAAGGCTTAACTGAAAATGATTTTCAGAAAATCAGACTTTGCTCTAGTGCTAAAGAAATTTGGGATTCGCTTGAGTATATATATGTCTCTGACCATCTTGCTGAAGTTGAAAATGTTGACAGTTTATCTGAATTTCAAAGTTGCATATCTATGGATGATGAACATCTGGAAGCTAAATTTGAGGAAGGAGAAATCATGGAGCCCTTCCAAAATTCAATCAACACAGAAGGTCAAGAAAAGAATGACTTTCATGAGCTCTACCTGAACGAATCAGATCAATCATTCTCTGGAGTTCGAGATACAGCTATGGTATATAGTTCCAAGTCCTGTGTTTTTGAGAAAAACAATTTGAACTTGTACTCCTCTTACCATCACAATAATTGCATAAAATCTCATATTGCATATCATTCTATTATTTGCTATTATTGTGGTAAATGTGGTCATATTTCTCACACCTGTAATATCAGAAGAAATTCAAATGTGAGAAATAAATTTGTTTGGGTACCAAAAGGACATATGAATTCCAAGGCTAACTATGAAGGACCCAAGTATCAATGGGTACCAAAATGTCCATCCAATGCTTTATTTGTGCAGACTAGCCCTAAAAGGAATGTAAATCATGATACAAAGACAACAAAGAAGAATCAAAGAGATTCTTGTGTCTCAAGAAAGGGATTCATAGAATCTTTACACAAAAGGAGAACTCATGGAAAAGTCACTGCTGCAACATCTGGTTTAAATCACAAAAAGCAGTGGACAACAACTACAAGAGCAAGTTCTACCTCAAAGACAAGCTATCACAAAGTATCATTCAATTATTTTGAGGAGAATCAGAGAAGCAGAATCCCTCATACTTCAAAAAGAAGATTTCTGCAACCAGATGAATATCAGAACTGTCTGGGGTAGCAGAAGTAACTCTCCATATACCTAAGGTAGAGGTATATCAAGGGTACAAGGACAGAAAGCTTCAAGTCTCTGATCTACATGGAAATTTACTCAAGTCTTGATAAGCTAAACTTAGTGCATGAATTTTGATGATAAAACTGCAAAAGGGAATTGACAGTATGTCATCAAAATCAAGCTTCTACTGGTCAAATGGAGCTATGGTGATATTATTCTTGCTCTGTACTACTTGAATGAGTATATTCCCATTTGAATAATGAATGATTGACCCTTCTTCATTAAGCAATCGATCTTTTACTGTCATATGATTTCTATCAGGTTGCTATATGTCTGAAAAGTTGGAATTATGTCTAAGAGTTTATGAAGTGCAATTCTAGATTTGCTTAGACTTCAACCCAGCATGCTTATAAAATTGCATACTTATATTGTGAAAAAATATGTCCATTACAGGTGCATTTAAATGATTTCTGGGAACTGGATGATAAAGTTGAAACTGTTTCAATTCATACCTTCCAAAATGCATGAGTTATCAAAAGTCAGATATTGTCATATTATGCAATCACTTAGATTTATTCTGTTTGTGCTTGCTCTGTCAAAAATCTCTCAATTATGCAGGAACAATGCTATCTCTACTTTTTAATATTAATTAACATTATTCTGGATAGATTCTCTGTCAGATCTTGATTGGATTAAGTAGCATAATGTTGAGGTCATCACCTTAAATGATTGACATTTTTTTTAAAAAAAAATCTGCTGTGAATGTTAAATCTTAAGTTTTGCAGGACTGACCAATCGATAGTGAATTTCACTATCGGTAGTATATGCAGAACAAGAGCTAAGGTTGAGCTAAGATTGCCATCGCTAGCCTAAAGAGTTATCGATAGCAAAGTCAGCTATCGATAGATAAAACTTGGAAGGAGTAAGTGAAAAGCTAAGTCATTTACTCAGCGTGGGATCATGCTTGCTAGCGATAGCTGCTCATATTAGCGATAGCAAATCACTTAAAAGGCTCAAAATACGAAACGTTAGCTGATGTATTTCACTCATGGTAAAACCCTAAACCCTAAAGTTTTTAAAGGTGAATCATTTTGCATCAGCATTCATTTTACATTCATTCTCTTCTACTCCCATCGCTCTGAACATACTCTGCTATTTTCCATCTCTCTCAAAACCCTAAATCCCTAAACCCAGAAATGGCCAGAACCAAAGTTCCAAGTGTAAGTGATATCGAGGCTACCTCTAGCGCTAAAACCTTGTCTTAATCCACTAGCAAGAGGTCCAGATCCCAGAAAGAAGTAGTTGAATCAGGCTCTAAACGTCAAAAGCGAACCACTTCAAATTTGCCCTACTCAGAAGAACCCCTCGAAACCCCTAGCGCTGTATTCGCAAATCGAAAAACCCTAGATAGAACAGCGATCTGGGTAGATTTGGAATATTTTAAGCAAAATGGCTTCGACTTGGATGCCTGGCTTCTTTCATACAAGACCTGGCTCAGTATTCAGAATGTCTACAATGAGGATGTTCTGAGGTCATTTTATTCGAGCATGGTAGCCAAGCCAGAATATAAGAAAAAGGAGCTGGTCAATATTGTGTTCGAGGCGACAGTGAGAGGAAGGGGGATTTCTTTTAACTGGTTAGCCATTAACAAGATTTTAGGGATATTTGAAGCAGAGCATAACAAGTGGTACTCCTCTGAGTCCTATTCCGAGGAAGAACTTGCAAAAATTTATGAAAACTCCTCTGATAAGCCAGCAAGCATGCCTGTGATCAACAGAATACTACACTACGTGTATACAAGATTAATGACTCACAAGGCAGGGAACTTCAGTAGTTTTCCCAAGATAGACAACCCCTGGCTGCCCAATCTGATTTCAAAAGTACCTTTAAACCCAGGGCAGTTGATATCAACGGAGCTTCACCGATATTTATCTGAAAAATCTGCCAAGGCCCCTCTCCCATATCCTCAGCTCATGTCTTACCTCCTTGAGTTCTCAAAGATCAAGTCTACCGGAGAAAAAGACAATAAAAGTTGCAAACAGCTTACCATCTCCACATTGAGAAAAATGGGGATTCCTGTTAAATCAAGTGGTGCTGTATCTGGTTCTGAGGCCTCTCATGCTCCCTCTACATCAGCTCAGTCTCAGCCTATTGAGGAAGAGACTCAATGATAACTCCTAGAAATTCATGATACTTGAGTATATTTCACTTGAGTTTTTGTCTATTATTTATACATTTTGGATACTCAAGAGAGAAAATGCTCATTTGATTTTCGGTTTCACATTATTGTTAATTATGTAGATTTTGATTGTTTTTATAGTTAGTTTCTTATGTTGTTGTATATAATTTTTGTAGGAATAATTTGAAGCAATAAACAAGAGATTTTAGCCCTCCACAAGCTCTGCCTCTGCCCCTATTTTGGAGAGCTCGCCGTTAGCTCGCCGCGGCGAGCGACACTTGATTCTGTAATTTTTGGGACTTCGCCGTGGGCTCACCGCGGCGAGACCCACGGCGAACTTCGCGTTTCTGCGCGTTTTGGACAGAACAGACGCGTTTTAACTGATATAAAAGCTAAGGCTTCGTTGTGAGCCGTCATTCTTCGACTTCTGGGCATATTTTGGGCGTGTTTGGCTTTGCTAGGGCTTGGAGATTGGTGGGATTTGGCTTGGGCTTGGAGCTTCAGAGAGATTTGGGCTTCTTCTCTTGGTTTACCTCTTCCATCTTCCTTGTCTTCTCTTGTTCTGATTTGTAATGTTGTATATATATGCTCCCTTGGAGTTGTAGAACATGAGTAGCTAAATACTTTGATTCTAGGATTATTTTGAATCCTTGTATGTATTGATTCTTGATTCCTCCTCTTGATTTGTGATTAATGATATCTATGTGCTTATTTTACCCCATTCTTAATGCTTCTAAGTGCTTGATCACCATTTAGATGTTGTGTTCGCTTGATTTATGACTCGAGAGAGATAGGTTGAGTGTAGAACTTGGGTAAAGTAGTGCAAGAACCGGAAGTTTGCGTGACAAACAGATGGTTTTGTTGGTAAGATGGAGATATACTTGCTAGCCTTGCATAATCACATTAGGGTTGGAGTGTGATAATTGGGTTCTATCAAGTTGTGACAAGAGATTGTGCAAAGAATAGGACTAAACACTTGTTCTTGACTCGAGAGAGCATTACAAGTACTCTTTGAACCCTAGATTAGCACGTGGTTTCGTTGAGAGCTTCTTGAGGGGAGGTTAATTGAGTTTTGAGAAGTATAAGGGGGATAGATAATCCTAGGACCTATTTTATCCTTGAGGTTGGAGAATCACCTGTTTATAATTTTACTTTCTTTTATTTTCTTATTTCATTTCAATCTCAACATTTGTGTCACTCAAATTAGGCGAGAGTGTGACAATCATTGCTTGACCGGGTTTTGGACAAATCCTCGTGGGAACGATACTCTACTCACTAATTTATTACTTGGCACGACCCGTGTACTTGCGGCGCGTGGCGAACACTCAATCTCAAAGAACTTATTCTCCTCAGCAGCAGCATAATCTTGATCAAGAGACACTCCCTTCTGCTCCTGTTACATCAAAATCAACCTTCTTCAAGAATGCAATAGAAGAAATTGTCTTCAGGGTCTCTGCCGAATTTAATCTGGCCTTGGAAGCTCAAAAAGAAGAGTTGATGAAGTCTATTCGAGAGCTACAGAATCAAGTGAAAAATCTGGAAGAAAATCTTTGCCTTGTCCCTGAGTATGTCAAGCAAAGGAAAACAGCTCCTCCTTCTGAAGGTAACTCATCACATCATCACTCCTCTCCCCAACACTCACCTTCAACTTATCCTAGCCCTTCTCCCAGAAATAGTCACCATTCCCAAACCAAATCACCTACACCCTCATCTCCACCCTCACCTCAAACCAAAATCCAAACACCTCCAGACTCTCCTATCGCTAACCCTTCCCCTATCGCTAGCCCACAGACACAAGCTTCACCCTCTACCAGAGTCCCAACCCCACCAGGAACCCCTATTGCTAGCTCATTTCCTAGCGATAGCCATCCTATTTCACCACCAATTCAGCCAACCTCTATCGCAACCACTATCACAAACCCTTCTTCTCCTCCCATCTCTTCCCAAATTCCTGATAAACCATCTTCTCCTACCCCTACCAATGATGATGACAAAAATGGGGAGAATCAAAGGGACAAAAATGTAGCAGAAGAAGGCTTAGTGGAGGATGCATCTGATGAAGAAGAAAGAATCTCAAGCAATCCTCCAGATGGTTCTCCTGATAATGAAGGCCAAGAAGAAGATTTGAGCATGGCCATGGTCCTATATGAAGAGGAATTTCAACCAGTTTCTATAAATCTCCTCCCTCATTATTTTCAGCAAGCACAAGAGCTGCATGAGGAAGTTGAAGAATTCTTAGAAAGATCTGCTCAAGAACTAAAGGAAAGAGAGGATAGAGATGCAGCAAGGGCAGAAGCTGAAAAAGAGAAGGAAAAAGAAAAAGATCATATTCAGACTACTTCTCAGAACCTGGATTTTAGTGGAAAAGAAAAAGCATCAGAGGTCCAGTCTGCTTCCAAGAAGATAAGGATCAAGAAATCTGCTCCTAATCCTCTAGGAAAGAAATCCAGGGCATCCAAAGGGATTGTGATTAAAGAACCAAAGTCAGCTCCCAAGTCATCAAAGAGGAAAGCAGCTCCAAAAGGGAAGGGAAAGAAAGCAAAGCCTCCTCAGAAGAAACAAAAGCGCCCATCCAAATTGGATGAGCTTCTGTCATGGATTCCTCCCTCTCCTCCAAAGAAGAAGAAGGATGCTTCTAAAGAGAAAAAGAAATATGAGGTTGAGGTTGAAACTGATCCTGAATTGCTGGAAGATCCTTCAATTGATTCTGGGGTAATAAGCAGTGAGCCTGGAGATTATGAGTTAGACACCTCAAATTGGAAGGATGATTCTGATTCTGAATAAACCAAAAAGCCTGAATCATTCCCTAAAACCTCTCTCATATGCATGCTACATAAACTGAATGATTGACAGTTTTATGCTTTATGTGTAGTATTTTATTTTGCAACACAAGATACAAATGTACATTTCTCATTCCAATGATTGATCTGAACATGCTTCATTCATGCATTATTATTCCCTTATGATTAATGCTGATATATGCTCTAGACGTGCTTTAATGTATATCTTTTACTTATGTTTTGTCATCATCAAAAAGGGGGAGAATGTTAGAATCTTAAGTTTTGATGAAGACTGTCCCATAGAAAACATAAGTGTAAGTTACCTCAGAAATAAACAAGTGAAATCTATTAGGTAACAGAACTCTATCGCTAGAGTAAGAGTCTATGGCTAATAGACTAAGAGCCATAGCAAATGAGGGCTTAGAAATAACAAGGTTAATATCAAATCTAAGTCATTCACTATCGCTAAAGAAAGAATCCATCGCTAGAAGCTCATTGATAATTCAGCTAGCAGAAAGATAAACCAAGTCCTTGGACTAATGAAATCAACTAGCGATAATAGGATAAGCTATCGATAACAAAAGGGCCTCAGATAATAAATCATTCAGATAGCTAGTGCTTGAGAGCAAGAGTCAAATGAGCTAACGTAGTTGCTAGCGATAATGGATTAAGTTATCGATAAAAGGATACCATGAAATACTAATTGAATAATCATCCCAGTATCTCTAAAGCTAATGAGCAAGCAAATGTCTAGCGATAATGAAGAAGCTATCAATAGAGGAAGAATATTTAATAACATAGCTAGTATGATTACTTGTTTAGCTAACAGCTCAAGTGCAGAAATTATACCATGCAGTTAGCAATAGCAAAGAATGCTAGCGCTACTGAAAAAGCTACTATGCAAGTAGAGTTGTTGCAGATGTTCAGAACGCACAGTCTAGCCTACCCTACGCATGAACAGTGAATCTAGATCTGAAGAATGGTTCCAACGGCTAGTTCTCCAAGTCTCCAACGGATAGAAAAATGAAATACCATATATAAAGACTTGAAGATATTAGAAAGAAGGAGAAGATACGAACACACGACGCATTTACATGACGAGATGAAAATCAAAGGCTTTGCACGGAGTATGAATTATATTCATGTGAGCCCAGAAATGTTGAGATGAGCGTACTTGTATAAAATTTGTATCTCTTTATTATATTCGACTCTGTACTTAAGTGTTTATCACAATCCGTTCATTGAGTGAACCTTATTAGTAACATCCTCTATTGTTTGAGGTTGTTCTGAAAGCTTGGTGCTTTAGAACAGGGGTGTAACCTTACAAGTCGTAAGGGGGAGTGTTTAGAGGGATTCTACACTCTGTAAAGGTTGACTGGTTATCCTGTGTGATAAAACCAGTGGTAAAGGTTGGCAGGTGAACCCGTGTTCGTAAAACCTGTGGTAGGCTTCTCTTGTGCCCGGTTTAAACAAGAGGATAGTGGAAATCTCAGGTGGAGCCTGAGGACTGGATGTAGGTCTGGATTGACCGAACCAGGATAAATTCTGTGTGCATTATCTCTTCCCTTATCTCTCTCAATATCCAGCATATCTGCATTATTTATATCCCTTGTGCATTTAATAGTTTTTGAAAAGCTTGCCTTCATTATACTAAAGAAAGAAAAGCTTTAAAATGGATTATTGAAACGAATTTTGAAGCCTTTTATCTTATCACCCAATTCACCCCCCCTCTTGGGTGACAATCAGCATTTTCAGTTTGAACATTGGTGATTTTAAATATCCATGTTAGTTTTGCAATTTCAGAAAATTTCTTTTCTAACATGGATAAATAAAATGTGATACTTATTGCTTTTGAAATTCATGTTAGCGTTATTTAAATTTATGTTCATCCTTTTCTAACATGGATCTTTGATTTGTTAAGTTGAACTCATTTTTTTTAACTATGATATGTTGTATTTATATTGGGATGCTTCTTGTCCTATCATAGTTAGCCCGTACAATTTGATTTAAACAAGCCTATTATGGGAAGTCTTTTCTAACTATGTTAACTATTTTACTAAGCTAATTTTTTTCCTAACATAGTTAGCGTTTATATTATGAAATGGTTGATTAGGTGTATTTAAAAAGTTTCTTAGGAGGTTAATGTTACACCCATTATTAGAATGTAAAATATGATTTTTTGTATGAAATTGGGTTTTGATCATGGTATAAAAATCAATTAAAATTTGGAATACCTCACTTGTTTCTTTTAGAAGATAAACCCAACTGACTCGAGTGTAATCATCGATAAACGTAATAAAATATTTTGAGTGAAGACGGTTCAGAACACGAGAGGGACCCCACAAATCACTATGAATGGTTGTAAAAGGTTGA